>CM072555.1:1210000-1609422 GCA_036898215.1 Platycarya strobilacea | reverse complement strand
GACTGACTCCCCCCCCCATTACAACACAAACAATGCCAATCTATGACAATAATTCCCCTTCTCTGCAAGTTGTATACAATGCAATTGATAGAAGACTTCTGACGTACAGCCATTAAAAGTTCGTTATAATGACATCTTTTCAAATTTTATCAGACATTTTAAAAATTAAATCAAATCTAATTAAAAAATGAATGTCTCGGATAGGAGTGTAAACGGTCCGGTCTGGTCTGGTCTGAGAAAACAATGGACCGATCTTATTCGGTTCGTCGTTCTCCTCACTCTGGACTGGACCGAACTTAACACCGGTCCAATTCAGTCAGGTCCGGTCCCGGGGGGTCCAAACATATATATATTATATTTATTTTATACTACAACTCTTATGATATGTTAATATATTAATATTATATATTATGTATTAGTACTTATATATTAGTATTATAAATTTATATATATTATAGTTATATATTAAAGAATATATGTGTATATATATTTTTATAATTAAGGAGTCTTATTTGGTCCGGTCCGGTCTATGGGAGAAATCTCATGGACCTGGACCGGACCGAATAGCATTCGTTCCTACATTTTTTGGACCTGACCAAACCATATTTCACCTATTTTCATTATATCAAATCAATCTTTCAATGAAAAATAGATTTCTGATTTCTTTAATTTAGAATTTTTTGCAAGTTTTATTAGTTCGCCTCTTATTCTGTAGCTTTATAACATGCAAAACATAATGTTTGAACATGTTTCTTTGATAATGTGTCAGGAAGGTCATGAAGAGGCTCAAGAAGAGCTGCCGAAGAAAGCGAAGTACTTCTTCAGTACTGCAGTTCAAAAATGGGATGCTGAATTTTATGTAAAAGTCGATGACAATATCGACCTTGATCTTGGTAAGCACTCATGCATGCATCTATTTCTACATAAAATAAAATATTGGTACATTCTGATATATTTTTATGAGCTTTTTGGTGCATCATTTGCTCTGGTTTCTTCTCTAACAGAGGGTTTAATTGGACTTCTTGATCGTCGTCGTGGTCAAGATGGTGCTTACATTGGGTGCATGAAGTCAGGAGATGTGATATCTGAGGAGTATATACTTATCACATCTTCAGCTTTCTCTTAACTGAAATAAATTGTAATCCAAATCTTATTGAATTAAGCTTATCAGCTAAGTTCTTGTTCATTTTCAGGGGTAAGCCTTGGTATGAACCTGATTGGTGGAAATTCGGTGATGAGAAATCGTAAGTGATCTACTTCTGATTAAAAACAAAAGTTATTTTTTTAGTTGATAGGAGAGCATTTGGGGATTATTTTATTTGTAGATCTATTTTTCATACATCTTTAAACTCGTTATGATGGTGCTACTTGCTGCTCTAAGTGCCACCATATGAAATTTGACCAAAATAACTGCTCTCATTCAGGTACTTCCGACATGCAGCTGGCTCTCTTCTTATACTCTCCAAGAACTTAGCTCAGTATATTAACATAAACAGGTTATTATTGGGTCCAGTTTTAATAGTTAATTCTGATTTAATTTTTTTGTGCTGATTTTCTTGGTTTTGTCTGTCATATGGGGCTTGCTGTAATTTTCTGAAAGCAAGAATCTGAATAACTAAATCATTTGAAATTTGGAACTTGATGTTCAGCCCATTTTGTTTTATGACTCTCATTTGTTGTTAACTTGCTTGCATATTTTGAAAGTTTGCAACATAGATGTCCCTGTTGACCCAAAATGATAACATTATTGATATTTCAGGTTTTTTTTTATAAGCATAATTGATATTTCAGTTTAATCAGAGCAAAACAAAGTTGCTATTATTGTATGCTAGCGCCCATCTCATTCCTGTTTTTTTATCATATGCAGTGCATCTCTTAAAACTTATGCTCACGATGATGTATCAACGGGTTCGTGGATGATGGGTATTCAAGCAACCTACATCGATGACAATCGTCTTTGCTGCAGTAGTATTAGACAAGGTAAATTTTCCCTAATGGTTTTATTAATAGTTTATCTGGAACTGCCAACTAGATCCTGGTTTTTTGTTTTAACAAATTTGCTTTTTATTCTCATTTGAAAACAAAAAGAACAGTTGGAAATCAATCCTTATATTAATGACTCTAAAAGGAAAAGGCCTTGAAGAAAGATTCTAATTAACAGAGCAATCTTTTAAGCATGGGCTGGGGCAGTTGAATTTAGTGTTAATTTTTTTGTTTTGTTTTTAACTTCTAGGGCTAGGGGTCAGGATGGTGGTCTGCCTTAATAATTATTTTCAATAGTAGTGTTACCATTACTTTTAAGACATTTTACTAGCCATGCAACTTGTATTTATTTTCTAACTTTCTTATTTCCAGACAAGGTGTGCTCCCTGGCTTGAATAGAGGAAATAGATTATCAGAAAAATATCCCCAACTTCTCTTATTTGAAGACTGGAATGGTGGTCTGTCTTTATGGCTCATTTATTGTGCACATATTGTTTTATCTCTTAATATGAGGGATCTTTGAAAACATCAGCAAGATGATTCATTTGGATCTGGATATTACCTTCAATTTTTACAAGATGTAAACATGTCCACCACATTGTCCTGTCCTATTGGTGGTCGGATTAAGTGGAAGCTAGGTGCTATAGTATAAGCTTGATGAAATATTTCGTGTTTTATTTAGTCAATAGGAAAGCTTCTGTTTCCTACAAACCATGCCTGCGCATTCTTTTCCAGAGTTAAAAGTAAGAGTGGAGCTTTAACAGCCTGCATATTCATGGTGCTTATAATTTAATTTTTATTGGTTTTTCATTACTTTGCAACTGAACTGTTCCCTGGGCAAATTTGCATGTCACTTAACGAGCCTGCAAGAATGGAATACCCCCTGAGGAATTTGTTTTATTTGTCAATTTCGTCTTTTCACCTAATTACATACAGAGAAAATAATATAAGGTATTTGAGCAAATACAATAGAGAAAGGAGCTACAGTTATTGGGTCTGATTGGTTTACGGTGATTGGTTCGAAGAATGGAATATCCCCTGAGGAATTTACAGCAAGTATTTTTCCATTAAGAAGCATTGTTTGGCTGTGTAAATCCCCATCCTTAGCTGTCAAGTGGTATTCTTCTCTTGTAGTATTACTAATTTTAGACCCTCGAGACCTTGTAGCAAACCTGGTTCTTGGATTTTGGTTTTCTTGTGAAGTCGAAGCGCTGAGGCTGGTAGCATTTTCTGTTGAAACGTGCACTTGAACTGTAGCATTACCGTCTAGGTTGATCAGGAGCAATGTGATTCCTTTCTGCAACTATTGAAAACCCAATGAAATCATTCTCTCTCTCTCTCTCTCTCTCTCTCTCTCTGTGTACTAAACTGTAGATTATACTCACCGTATTTTTTGAGCAGTGAGCATAAGCTCGGATTTTATTTGTTCCGGAGAAGTTTGTGGATAGAACATTTCTTCCCATCAAACGATGCCAAAGAAGGGCACTGTGAATGATGTAACATATTGTAATAGGATGAGAGTAGCACGCGATCTATATTTTAGGAGTGCCTAATAATTTAATTTTATCGGGAATGGAAGGCTTTGCTTTGGAGTATAATGTCTTGCTTGGAATGAAAGAAAAACCTGTAGTAATCAGGATTTGGAAGCAATGTGGAAGCGTCGAGTAGGCCATAGTGTCCACCAACTAATGATTGTCTACAATATGTTTTGGTGTCAAAAGATGATGCCATTCCGAGCTGGTCCAAGTACCTGTTTGATTATTTAATGCCAAACAAGACAAGTCATGAACCACACACACACAACACCACCCCCCCCCCCCCCCCCCCCACAACCAAAAAAACCAAAAAAAAAAAAAAAGGAAAAAATGGTGAGTCTGCAGCAAAGTTACCAGAAACTAAAACCAAATGCATCAGTGACAAGATGATGGCCGCTATTATATGCCCCTCCTGCTTCTCCAACCCATGCGACTGCTCCAGTCCCACTACTCTTCAGAATGCTCCGGAGTTCACTGAAGGTCTGCGATACGCTGTCAAGACTAGATGGATCTAGGATCCTGTCGATAAGGTGATCATCAATACCTACGTTCGAGAAAACATGGAAACATGGAAGTTGTCATTAGGTTATGTTTAGATATAGAAATCATCTTATTATTATAATTCTTTTTCAAATTTTTATATAAAATATAATAAATAATTCAAATTTTTTATTAATTCTAAAATAAAATAACATTAATATTAAAAAAATAATATTTTATTCAATATTTATTTAAAATTATTTTATCTTTTCTCACTATCCAGGACCTAAAAAGGCTTTTCTAGGAAGTGCTTGTCTGGTGATGAGAAATGCTGCTGAGTAGAAAAATATGCGTATCGGATATGGTTACTTTCAAACTGACCCTCTTACATGGTTCTCTTAAATTGCTCGATTCTCTTAAAATAACAATATTTGGTGTTGAAATATCACTTCCCTGAGGTTTTTTATTTGCATTAATTCCCTTTACTTTCCGATGTACCTGGACCAAGGCTATAAATATGGTGGGAGACCACTTGAAGAGAGTCGGATGTTTCCTTGATGAATTCTGTGAACCACTTCGCATCAAAGAAACCTCCTGGCGCAATGACTAGTGGTTTAACTTCAAAACCAGCATAAATATTTTGCACCATATTTTGAAGAGAGTTTATGTCAGATGCATATTGATGTGCTGAAACCCTTGTTCCAACTCCATTCCCACTTAGTTCATTTCCTGAAAATGAACAAGATTTACGTCAGATATTAGGCAATAAACTGAAAGAAAACAGAGTAACCATAGATAAACTATACATAAAAGAAAAAACTGATTATTTTTATTATTATCCTTTTCATCATTATCACCATCTTCTTTGTCTGCTTCTTGATCATTATCTCCAAGTAGACATTGACTAATATCTTTTGGTCAACTAAAGCATATTTGATGAAATTAATGATTCATTTCACCATATTCTACTGGTTTTAAGTTTTGGGTATATAATAGAGTTTATCTTGTTATATGAAAGACTATGAAGTTATAAAGCAAACTGCTTTGCTTCCACATATACGTATCAAATGTGTGAAGAAGTCGTCTTACCAAGCTCCCACCCATGAATAGTGTAACCCTTATTGACGGTATATCGTATAAGTGACTCGGCATCACTGGAATTCCAAGCTCCTATAGCAGAACCTTGTGAATCTACAGTCTTGCCGCTTAGTTCATTTAGACCAAAAACAACCACAGCCCTGGATTTTAAAACAAAATGATAAACAACAGTTCATGGTTTATTTAGGAATACAATTTTCTTTGGGGAAAAAACAGTGCTTATAATTGCAGGGATATAAAATAAATAATAAAATATGCCTCTTTACATCGATTTAAGTTTTTAAGACAAGTAGTGATTTTACATAAATAATAAAATTTTCATCTTCCTATCAATTTAAATTTTTTGAATAAGTGATAATTTCACGTGGTATCAAAGCATAGGCTTGAGTTCAAATCCTAAGTCTACATTCAATCCCATTTAAAAATATTCTACTTGTTGAATTATTTATTGAGGGAGAGTCTGGCCTATACGTAAAAAGAAGTATTAAGATATAAAATAAATAATAAAAATCTATTTCTTTCCATCAATTTTAAACTTTTGAAATAAATAGTGATTCACAGTTACCCGGCTTTTTTGAAGAAAATGTTGAGCTCATCCCAGCGAGACATAGGAAGGCAGCCTTGAGAGAAACCTAGCAACTCAGAGTCGTTTTTCACAAATGAGCTGCATTGTGAAGGATTGCCTTCTGTGTCGTATATGACTTTGTCTTGTAAGGTTCCCCCTAATCTAATTTTTAGGGGAGAAAAAGCTGCAATATAATTAAACCAGAGTCTTGACTTTGGGGCTATAAAGGAAATTCTCGAACAAGAATCCTTACGTGTTCGTGTGTTGCCGTGTTAAAAATATATGCAAAGCGACGACTTACCTTTGATGGCATTCATTAATATAACATTGTTAAGGTCCTACCAAAGAAAAAAAATACTGAAGTCAAATAAGAATAAGGAAAGAAAACAACAAGAGCTTGCTCTTTACACATTGACTCATTGAGCATCAACTCGATAGAAGGGGCAAAACTTATTCGATATAAGAAGAGATCTTTGCGACTGTGTTTCTAATGTATAGGAAACTGCTCAGGAGTTCTGGTTTTTGGAAAAATCTTGGTCTAGTGGATATCCTCTGGTTCTTCCTTTAGGCCATCATAATCTGCTTATCTTGGTGATAAAATATTATGGGGCACCTCAGGAAAACTATTTGGTCAATAATTTCAATGGAGAAAAAAATAAAAGTAGATGTCAAAGACGCATGCTGAATTGAATGATAGCAAAGATGGAATTAAACCCAAAAAAGAAAAGAAAAGAAAAGGCATGTTAAGAATGATGGCTTACTAGATTCAGCAGAGAGGTTCTGCCCCAGCTACATGTTCCATAGTCACATTTCTCAGGAGGCCACCAATCCAAAGTGGCACAAACAAAATCATCATCTATTCTTGCTATAAAAGTTGTTCCGTTTATTAAAACGACACCTTCAATGGTATTTCCAAGCCCTGTCGTACTGTGTGAAGCCGCAGAGAATATTTGAATAAGCCAGTAAAGACAGAAACACGTACAAAACAGGAGATAAAGAGAACACATCCCACAAGACAAAATCTTCTGCATCCGCTTCTTAGCTGGGAGTGCAAGCATACTTCAACTCCATGCTTCAACTCTCGAGTTGAACCCACTATTTAAGAGAAAATCTGGTCCATGTGTTAGTAATAACATTATAATATAAACTAAATAATTGGATGCATATTTTCTGATCGGACAATTGATTATTCAACACCCATCTCAGTAAGAAAGCCCAAGTCGTCAATGTAACTTGCTGCTATCTATCAAAAGATTGAAACACGATTGTTAGAAGCAGAAAACAGAGGATTAACATTAGAAAATACAAGGTGTTTTACCAGGAAAAACCTCCACCAGACCAACCCGATAATTAGAAATGAAGGAGAACCTCCACCAGGCCGCGTATTGAAGGACTGGCACTGCCCCAACGAACCCCATTAGATAATTAGCTCAACAGCAACAAGGGTCTCTCTCGTGTGACATACAGGCATGTTGACATGATGGATGTTCCTAAATTGTAATGATTATTATTCAGAGGCTCACAAAATCTAATCTCTTTTCCTTCAAAAAATAAGAGTTAAAAATCTCTGAAATCGTCTGATCTATTGGCTGCATTTGAATGGTGAGTTAAATTGAGATAAGTTGAATTTTTTATAAATAATAGTGAGTTGAGATAGTAAATTAAATTTTGTGAGGTCTACGTTATATGTGTTAATTTTTAGATATATTTATAAGAATTTGAAAAATATTGTAAATCTCACCTATAAATAAGTTTTGAACTGAAATAAATTTAGTTGTTTGAGAGTTCAATATTTAGATATTAAACTCAACTTAAAATTAGATTGAACTGAATTAATCTCAGTGTAGTCCAACAATGAACGGTACCTTGTGGCAAACATGATCTCTCCTGGTGGAAAGCAGTAGTGCTGTCCAAGGGAGGTTCCAATTGCCTTAAATAGTTCGTGCATGGGAATTCATAATTACTTCTCTTATTCTCTAGGAGGGTACAATAGCAAGGCGTTAACTGAGGCAGGTTCCAATTAGTCAAGGTTCGTGGAAGGTTCCAATTATATGTAGGTGGAGAAGTGACCAGGCCACAATCCTCCTTCTCGGCCCTTGTAAAAAGATAAAGCCACGAAATTTCCCACAACCTCAGTGAAAATACATATTGTATGATATCACCCTCCAAAAGCAGCCGGATTATCTGAATAATTTTATTCTGGAAATTATAGTTAAAAGTTTTTAAAAATAATTACTTCTGAGAAATCTAGAAAATCCCTCTTTTTCATATGCGGGGTACTCGAAATATGTGGTACCACATCTCCTTATTGCAGCGGAATCCGCCAGTTGGATCTGTCTCTTTCTTTGCCATTGGAAGATAAAGTTGAAAACAAACATATACTTTCTTCGGGGCTCTATTTAGTATTTGCCATACCAAGATGATTGATCGTGGCTGTGGCTATGGCAATGGCAAAATGGCTGCTACTCTGTAAGTGAGAGCTTTAGCCTTTTTGGATACAAAGGTGAGATGAAATTATCTCATCTCAACTCATTTCAATCAATAATCTTATTATTATTACAAATCATCTTAATTCATCTCATCTCATCTCATTATCCAAACAGGCCGAATACACCCTCTTTGAAAAAGAACACATACCTTGCTTGGAGTGGCCAGTCATAATTTATTGTTTTAGATTTATAAAATAGTCAGCGTGGTTAACATATGAGATAGCATGCGTGAAATATAGCTAGATTCCAAATTGAATCCTTCAATCTAGGATTACCTTCAATTTACCCTCCAATCTGAACAATCGAGCCCTTGAAATCCCAGATTATTTTCGATTTAAACCTTCAATCTATCTGCTGACTTTGCTCCTATTCAAAGTAGATAGAGGACGAGCATCAACTTGCAGCTTTGTGGAAAAGAGTCATTCACTTGCTCTGTTTCTGTGCTAAAACAAAAAACAGAACCGAATGGATTTGCATTTTTAAGCTCTCTTTAAATACTGTCATCAGCTTTGCATGCCGGTGCTGATATGAATGTGGCTATTTTCTCCTAATATATATTTATATTTTTTATATTTTCTTTTTCTTTTTATATTTAATGCACAAGTCATTAAGCTATCACAAGTAGAGCCGTAAAAATTCGAATAAGAAGGTATAACAAAGTCAATCAAGCACTAGAGACTTTTCTAGTCTATGTTGACAGACAACCTGGACCTTCCATGCTGGGTTTTTACTACCTGAACCTCCACTACAACCAAACAAAAGATTTCAAAATAACTGAGAGAGAGAGAGAGAGAGGGGGAGAGAGAGGAAAATAGACGCAAAAATCAAACTTTCATTTCCTCTTCTTTGCAGGTGGCTGGGGTGTCTCTTCCTCATCCTCCTCTTCTTCCTCATTATCCTCCTCCTCATCATCATCCTCTTCTTCCTCTTCGCCATCATCGTCCTCGTCATCATCCTCGTCATCTTCATCTTCACTCCCACCACCACCATTAGCCTCAAGCTCATCCACAGGATCCCCATCATCGTCATCATCATTGCCAACTGCATCATCATCATTACCTCCATCATTTTCCCCATCATCCACAGCATCATTATCATCTTCATCTTCATCTTCGTCATCCTCTGTTTCACTAGCGTCTTTGTTCTCAGGACCAGGTTTCCTCACTGCATGTACCTCAGAAATTGGAAACCTGAAACATATAATTGATTAAAGACTACACATTATAGAGAGAGAATTTTCTTTTATCGGTAAAAAACATAGATAATAATGTGGGACTAGGCAAAAGATAGAGAAAGAATTGAAACATGACAAAAGAATCAAGTCACTAACCCTCCAGATGTATCAGCCTCTTTGGGCAAAACATCTATTCCCTTAGGCATAATTCCAATCTGAAAAAGACAACCAAACTCATACTGAATAATGAAAACATTAAAGAAAAAGAAAGCTACCGTTGCATTCGTACAAAACAGAAATTTTGGCAGGGGAGAACAGAAGGTAGAGACAACAAATAATAGAGTGCCATAACTGGTATATACACCCTTTAAGATTAATACACATAGCACGTGACATATATTCCCCTATATTTTTCTTCTCAGCACACTGCATTTCAGCTTTTCGGGCCTCTTTTAGTTGTACAATAGCATGTACCTATATATATAGAAATATATATATTTATCAAAGTTGTACGATAAGGCGTATGCTGCTTCCCTCATATTCTGTTCAAACTTGTAACCAATTAATCAAAAGCATCCGGCAATGCACATAGCAAAGTCACCACTTTCTCATCATCCTTGCCCCTTACTACCCAACCGTAGAGTGGACAGATGATGCATCATATATTCACAATGGAAATTGTAGGGTGGTTTAGAAAGATTTTTTTTTTTTTATATGTAGTTTTAAGAGAGAAAAGTAACGAGTATCAAACCCTCTATACTAGTCTAATCCCCACGTCGTGAAGATGGTTAGCCTAATGCATGGATCTGCATGTATGAAAAGAGAACATCAGAAGGATGTCTTTTAGAGAACTTTATCAATGAGGATGTTAGTGCAATACGTCTAAGTGATGTGGGATCACATGCAGCTGTTCTTTCAATTCTACCATAATCCCCTTAAGTTAGTTTGTAAGAATAGGATCTAATCAAACATATTACAGTATGAAAGAGAAATAGCAGTGGCAGAGGCTGGAGCCAAGTTAAACCATGAGTTCCACTCTTAGATCTAAGACCAAGTTGGAAGCCCACAAACTTTTATTTTTCAAAAGAGGATTCACAAACTATAACAAACAATATCAACTAGTAAGAGTAACTAAAGAGTGTACGAACCCGTGCCGGCCTATGAAATATTTAAGCACAACTAAATTATATAATACTTGGTCATGTTTTCAGGTCGAAATCAATTGACAATGTCAAGGCCAATGCTCTGGTAAAGCTACAAAATATATTATGTTTATTCATATATGTTCTCTTTTGCCAACGAGAACGAGGATGAGAATCACAGATTGCTTTTTTCTTATTCTCAAAGGCCCACTAAAACTCTCATACACTAGTTCTAAGAAACTTAAAAACAAAAAAAAAAACAAAAAGTTCAATACAAAAGGCCACATTTTTTCTGATGCAAATTTAAACCAGCACTTACGAATCTCTTAGCTTTGGATAACAGACTCACAAATTTATAATAAAATAATGTAAATTTTCAGATGATGAAATAATTAAAGCAAAATCCACGAGACAGCAAATGCCAATTTCAAAACAATTTCATATTTCACAAAAAGACAAAGAAACAGTTACGAACTCAAAGAATATCCAAAACACGTATATTCATACAGTCTATACCATCAAGAGAGAGCAATCAAGGGACTTGAGAGCGACAATGGCAATGTCAACCATCATAGCCTCCACCACAGAACAGAGAAAACCTTCCGAGACTACCGAGTTCGAACAAAGAGTATCCATATTTGTCTAACTAGAAGAGAGATAAAAGAACCGTAATTAAAAGAGAAGGTATTCGAAACAGAACTTTCTCAAAAGAGAGGGTTTAGGGTTTTGGAAATTGAGGGGTTTAAGATTAGGGTTTTGAGGATTAGGGCATTGACCGCGTTGCCGCTTTACTAGTATATGGTTCTAGAAGTGTGTAAAATGTAAATGTGTTTCGAGGTAATTCGCCGTGGGACTCATTATGTCACGGGATCATGTCGGGCCGAGTTTGGACCGTTAATTTTACAGGCTCTTGGAGCATGGGGCTGGATCCCTAGATCAATATTTTAAGTTCTAACTTGTATAAAAGTGTTTGTTTTTTTCCTTGTTTTTTGGCGTTTTCTTTTATCAATTTTATTTTATTTTTAATGGCCAAAAATAAAATCCTGGTTTTGGTGCAATGCAAATGCACTAGAATCCAGGGGGAAACCCTCAAAAAAAAAAAAATCTAGGGGAAAACAAAAATAAAACAAAATAAAAAAAAAATTGGTTCAGGGCCTTGGCAGAAAAAGAAACATGGGCCTAGGTGATCAAATGACCCAATCTTTCCGGCTTGTGTCTACAAAGGCTCGAGTTTTTCAATGACCCAAATCAACAGACTTTTTCAAACATTTCTTAAACATCATCTCCGCACAAATAGCTGGTCTAGAAAGGATTAGTTGTAGATTTGAAGGCCGACTTCGGTTACCAGTGAGTGAAGCTACGAAAGTGTATAGCTGTAGCACCCATATTCAAAGTTGGTGTAGTAGGCTAGTAGCCAAAGTTTGAAACAGTTCAAAGCTCAAATTCTTTCAGGTCCATTTGAAACTTAGACTTAATCGAGATCAATTCAGTTCAATCTAATTTTAAAATGAATTTTTATTTAAATACTTAACTCTGTAATTATTAAACTCATTTCAATTCAAAAAAATTCTCTATAAGTAGGACTCATAATATTTTTCAACTCAACACTTCTTTACACGCAAGACTCAACCTTTTTTAACTTCTCATAAATACGTTTAAACGCATCTTAACATTTAAACACATTTAAATTCATCTTAGGTGAGCTCTACAAAACTCACTCCACTATTTCAACGGGAAAAAACCTTTTATTCTCGGCATTTTAATCCCACCGCGGCCCCTTGGGAGTTTTTAAAAAGAAAAAAAATTAAAAAATTAAAAAAATACATATATTTTATTTCTATACATTATTTTATTATTTTTGTAAAAAAAATGAAATGAAAAAAAGTGTAAAAAAAATTTACACTACGGGGCCGCGGCGGGGATCCCCTTCCGGAGATCCCTAGCACTACTCTTTCAACTCATAACCATTAATAAAAAATTCAATTCATCTCAATTCACCTCAACATTCAAACAAGGCTCATAAATCACAGGCAAATTCGACTAGCCAAGCCGTTCAAACTCCCAACTGGTTCATGTCTTGCAAAAAGCACAGGCACTGCTAATTGATCAATCAAACATAAGATTTAATTCTTTTAAGAAAGCAGCATACAAACTGCAACACGTCTATACAGCAAACTATACAACCTTTTTCTGATAGGTAGGTAGACATAATATGATAACTGATACTAAAATTAACCACAATAAGAGGAAATAGTCTGATAAATTAAGACAAGCAACAGGCCAGGCAAATTGTTCTGGGTGGTCCATCAGCTCTGGGGTTGAACCAAACCTGAAGAAGCTAGTGTAGAGGCAACAGAAATGCAACTTGGTGATCCATTGTCAACAGGTGGGGCCACACCCCATTTGCCTTCAGATTCAAGTGGCTCCAATACATGAACCCTTCCATCCGTTAGTCCTATGGCAAACTGGTTTGGTTCTTGTGGATGTGCAGCAACCACAAGAGGGTAGACTGAAGAACTGTATCAATACAGAGAAAAACAAAGACCAAGAAGAGAAAAATTATCCACACTAACCATAACATATATTGAATATGGCCAAGATGCCACTGAATGCAGATTCAGAACTCTGTAAGTGTCAGTATTACTTCAAGTAACCATGTATACATTATGCAGAATTCGGGAGATAAGGATAAGAAGTCCAATGAAAGTATCAGGCCAGTAAATTACAATTTACCATAAGAAGTCCGAAAGTCAGGCTACACCATGTGGGATATATATTATATATGAATTCCAGTGAGAGAATGTGATGTTTATTTTGCAGAAGATGGAGAGAAGCATTGTTTATCATCTATGAGCCACCATGAACAGCATGGCTACCTATCATATACTTAGAATGCATCCTTAACAAAAAAACTTCACGACATAAACTTCATAAATATTTGTCACACTGGATCTAAAATCATGAGTTCAAAGATACCCACGACAGATACCACTTTGGAAATTGAAATTAAACAATGAATGCTAAGTAGTGACTATTCAAAGCTGATAGCAGATATATCTAACTGAATGAGGCCTGGCCAAGCATCCTAACAGATAGATTTCCAAAATATCATTGAATACCTGACATCAAACAGAAGATAAGCAGTGGGATTAATCTGACATTGTAACTGGAGATTTGAAGCACCAAATACACGCACGGTTCTGTCCAAATAGCTGGCATAAATTAACTGGCTATCACAAGAAAATACAGCATGGCAGATAGGCGCTGAAGATTCTTTTACAGTCCACTGTTAAACACAAAACATCATTAATATAAATATTCTGAAGATAATATTGGAGAAGGGAGTGGAATGGAAAAACACGGCTCATCCATAATTTTTTTTCTTCCTACATTGTTTGCTGCCATCACTAGAGAAAATTCTTCTCAATTTTTCATGGGAAAATTATAAAGGAGCAGAGTCCACAGGAACTGGGCACACATTTGATTACTTTGACATGAAGCTAAGATAAAGATACCTGCTTCACACATTCAAGTTTCTTTGTTTCGTATATGGCAAGTTGAGTCCTATGTACAGCAAGGAAGTGTATATGATCCAGGTGAAATTGAACTTGGGTGTCTGAAACTTCCATGGATGCCCTCCCAGCTGGAATCTGCAAGAAACTGTTGTTTTGTCTTTCCCACCTATCATAGTTCCACACGTTAATCTGGGAGAAGAGAATACGAAAAAAAAAAAATCTTAGTCAAATTAGTCAAGAGAGTTAAAATGAAGGATTTTAGTTCAACTAACCATAAACGTTTTTTTTCTCTTTCTATGTCATCCTTGATCAGAGATCTGTTGGTATTGCTTTGTTTATCTGAATTTCAAGGATGTTCTTGGATGTTATTCTTGCTTCTATTAGCTTATTTTTTGTTTTGGATTTTGTTAAGTGATCACCGTCCTTGGATTTAAATGGACGCTCATATACACTGTCCTCAGCTCCAAGAACATGTATGTTCCAAGAGTTACCTAAAGGATATTGGGCAACCGTGGATGTGATTTTTCAGTCATATTTGAGCCCCCCAACCACCAAAAAAAAAAAAATCCCTCCTCTCTCTCTTTCTAAGGTCAAGTGCAGGAAATTCATGCTCATTCTCCGTCATATAAGATAACTATGAGACATAGGGCAAACTGCAAGAGTTCCCAACAAGCAAGCTACATAAGACGAATTACTAACCTGATTATCTGCTCCAGAAGAAACAAGTACGCTCAACACGGGTGAGAAGGCAAGGCCTGTGATTTTTTTAGAGTGACCCTTAAGGTTGGTCATAACCTACAAGAAAAAAGAAATAACCAACTCCAGGATCTTCACTTTAATGAGTACCATAATAGTAATACAATTATCTGTGCCATAATAGATGTTACCTTATCTAAGCGGACATTATATATGAGAATTGTGGAGTCCTCCATTCCAATGGCCATTATATTGTTGTCATGAGGGTGAAAAGCAAGATATGTTGCTGCAGGTGGTGGAGACATGAATGTCGTCATGATCTGTAATTTCTCAACCAAAATTATAATTGGTCAGTCAAAATGAAGTGATTTCAGATGCAGTACGAAAAGTGTGGAGTGTTCTCAATCATGAATGATGGGACAAACAGATACTTCGACCATAGGTAAAGCACCTTTTTGGAAAAGTCCAGTCTAAGCTTGTCTTAGTTTCTGGCCAAAACTAAATAATTCAAATATTTAGAAGGATAAAGGCCTTGAGCTATTACTGACCTGACGAATAAGTTCTAACCGACATCTGACTGCCTTAATTTTTCGCCAAAACTAGAATAATTCAATTTTATTAGAACATAAAGGCCTAGAGCTAATTCTGAACTGGCCAATAAGCTTCTAACTGACATCTGCAGCTTAAACCAAAATATGTTTTATCATAAAACCTAACTCCGATCCATTTTCAATATGCACACTAAAAGAATCCTTGTAATGATATAGGTTTAAACTTCACCTTAAATGTCATCATGTTGAACAGAGAAATTTTTCCTCCAGATGCTGACATGACATAAGAATCATTCTTGGACAAGGCAAAACATGATGAAGCCTCATCAGGTTTTGCCTCAGTTAAATCATTGGTCATTGTCATACCCGATGATTGTTGTAATAATTGAGGAGTAACCTTGGTCGTTGCCTACACCATATCACAATAATCACCTTTTTTAAAACGGTAATAAGAAATGCAGGTTCAGAGTGAAACAGGAAGCTTTGAGGTCATCAAAAGGAACTTTTAAGAAGGAACATACTTGCAGAAAATATGGGAACTTTGTACCTTGCCACTCAAATTGAGGTCACTTCGTGGCCACTTCCAGAGTAGATGGATCCCATTTGTTGCTAATGCCAAAATTGCCGTACCTGATTTAGTATAAATAAGCCTTGAGATCTGCACACTCATGGGAGAAGCCAATCAGAAACTTCTTTTTCATTATCTAGTATTTGAATATAATATTTAAAAATGAAAACATATAATAAACAAAGATGGCACTTAGATAAATTTAAAATAACATAGACACTAGTATGCTCACAAACTAAAAAACTACAATTAAGTTCATAGGAGCTGTTAATTAACAACTCTCTGCTAGCATACTCACAAACTGTTGATTGAAGTTCAAATGCATGTCAGAAAGAGTGTGTGGATAAACAACTTTGGGAAAATGGGAACATCAACACTAAGAAGCTGGCCAAACTGCCGCCCACTTTTTAGTACAACAGATCAAGAATCGTTGTATTATCCCCGACACTGACTGCTTTGACTGCTTTGTCAATAAGAAATCATACCTTGTCTGCTTTGACTGGAGCTGAGAGCCTCAATACCCTAAACTGAGCAGGTTCACTAATTTCAGTGAGCTTCCAAATCTTTGTTAGGCTGACTTCATCTACTAATTTAGGTTCCACGTCCACCATGTTTCTCGTGTCTCCATTCTGGCAGGCCAGCCTACTGAATTAGTTCAAGTGTGTTTTTTAATTTTAATGTAGCAAGGCACTCAGATTCAGTTTTCAATTCTTTTTGAAGAAATTTTGAGAGAGAGAGAGAGGGAGGGAGAGGGAGGGAGGGAGGGAGGGAGGCAAGTGCAATTAAATTTTCCAGTACAGAGTTAAAAAGGCATCACAATACCAAACCACACAGGTGGAGGAAAATTGAATGTTATCAAGAATTCCAATGTGTAACACTTGCACGCTGCAGGACATAGATGGTACTTCAATGTGGCTTTCTCTCCAATTCAATGAAAAAAGACTTTCTAAGCCTTACCTTTGTTACTGTCTCGGATGTACTTCCTGCAAGAAGAGAATGTCGATCATAAGTTCGCATCAACTGGAGACCATCAACCGTTGCTAAGATTTTTATTCTGTTATCATTTGCTGAAACAGCCAATAAAGTACCCTCCTTGTTGAAACGGACACATGGACTTGCCTACATTCAAAGAATTATGTCAGCAACTCAGACCACTGTTTTTGTGGTAGACATGTTATTGGTATGTATGTACAACAACTGCTAGTGAGATCATGGATAAAAATACATTACAGAATTACAAACACACATGTTATAACTTACTGGTAGGCCACCCTCAGCATCAATACTTGTCAGAAGATTGACATTGTCCATATCCCAAAATTTAACCAAAGAATCATCACCCACAGCCAAGAACCGGTTCTTTGCTGTATCAAATTGAACAATTCCCTGCGAGCGTTTATGAAATCCTTGGTAGCTTCTCTTTACAAGACCCTCATTTTCATTCCACTCAACAATGTGCGACTCACCATCTTTATTGGTTCCACAAGAGAAGAGCCTACAATGTCAATCAAAATAGTGAGGTCAAGGTGAAGTTTTCCATAGGAGGATAGAAAAAAAAAAAAAAAACTTATAACGGAGTTAAAATCCAGTAGATAAACCTTTTCCCATCAGCACTATAAGCCATTGTAGTGCATGAGCGGCCTGGAGCATCATAATCAACCCTATATCCCACATTGTCATACAGCCATGCCCTTATCTTCCCATCCACCGATGTTGAAAAGATAAACTGAGGTGTCACAGCAAGGGCAGAACTTTAGATAACAGGGTAAATCAGCCAAAAGTGGCAAGAGGTGTATAAATGAGTTAATGGAAGTATAGCCTTTACATGAACATTTTCTTTGCAGTGAGGGCACACAGAATGAACAGGAGCGTTGTGACCTTCAAAATTAAACATCTTGGCACCAGTAGCCACATCCCACACCTACAAAGACAAAACATAAGCTATAGATAAATTAACCATTTTCTATGATTGACCGCATAACAACCATTCCATAACAAACCTTGATGATCTTGTCATCACCACAAGTAATAACAGAGAGTTGCTTAGTAGGATAACAGAAGGCAATGTCATTCACGCTACCAACATGAGCGTCAATCTGAAATTTAAATTAAAAAAAAAAAGGCAAAAAATGGGTGTTAGAAACAAAGAAATGAATCATTTATTGGAAGAGAGAACAAAACAGAACCTACCTCCAAATGCTGGCGGATGTCATTCCCACCATGATAAGTATATAGCTGCATCATGTGTTTAGAATATGCTACTCCTGTTTGATAAAAAGCAACAAATGATATATAGCGACTAGGATTATAGGCTATTACAAACATTGTTCTTGTCCATATCTTAAATCTCACCAAATAAAGAACCGTCAGGGCTCCATACTGTACGCTTAACCAAGACACACGGATCTTTGATTAGAGTTGCCTACATTTCATTAGATTTAGAATTCATATTTCTTTGCTGAAATGAATTGCTGACTTGCTTTTAGTTATACTGATTGAGAAGGAACATACCTTTAATATCATTGAACTTGCTCCGATATTCCATACCTGAAAGTTTCTTGAAACCAACTTCTCCCTGGAACTAACTTCCCACAAACTTAAGCTCCCCACATTGGTTCCAACTGAAAAATCACATTACAAAACACTCATCAATTTAAACTTAAAAAGAAAGTGTACATGACATAATAATCACCATAAAATCGATTAGTCATTAAAGAGAAGCTCATGGAAACCAACCTAGAAGGAGTGTCTGTTGAATGGGATGAAAATCCATACTCGTGGGAATCGAACCCAGATTCAATGTTCGTGCTACAGTCTTGGGCAACTCATCGGTTGAGGTAAACATCACATTCTGACTTTGACCAGAATTGGTTACTGGAAACATTACCTACAGAAAAATGTATAGATCTCATTTAAAGAATTGTTAAAGAAGAAATTAAGAGGGTGTGTTCATGCTGTTAAACTTACCCTGTCTGAAACCCCAGAGAACCTCGTTTTGTACATTTCATCAGAATTCCCAATACCATTTGAAATTGCAGCTATAGCAAGAAAATAATATACATTTAGGAATGAGAATGGATGCCTTTTTATTATGAGATTGTATAACATATGAACTTTACTCATGGCTCTGAAGGTTTTGGTGAATACTTTGCATCATTACCTGGATTTGTTACCCTCACAAAATCAATACCACCACCAGAAACAGCTGAATGAGTTCGGGTTGACAGATTAGACATCCATGTGGTGAGAGGCGTTTGAAGTTCTACTGATGCGGGTTGCAATGGCTGATTACGAAGAAACAAAAGAGAAAATTTAGAGAATTCTGGAAAGACTGTAAGGCTTGATTAAAATGCAACTAACTTGGTCTTTGACCAAGAACAGAGAACATAATTTAACTTCATCATATACCACATTTGCTCCCAATGGAAGAAAACCTTCAATTTTTGTTGCGGAACCTATCAACTGGTTGCTTGCAGCTAGTTGTGCAAGTGAATCATTGGAATTTTTACAACTGTGATCCACAAAGAGGGTTCTTATATCAGGATTCTGTCTAGGGTTTGGGCAAAGTGAATGCTGCCAATTCAAGCTGTCAAACATATACCAAAATCAATTTTATCTCTATGGCCTATAAAAATAGCCAGAAATATAATGAGTATCTTAGGATAATAACCGATACATAGAGTATCCTTTGGTAATGATGTAATATTACCTTTGGTTAATGAGCATCCTTAATCTTGAACCTCTAATGTTTGGGAACTGCAACTTATCACGGAAAAGGGGATTTGCCTCAAAAAGCTTCTTGAGCTCAATAAACATGATTGCTCTTGCTGTTTTTGAATCTTTATAATTATAGAGTTGCTCATTTTCCCTGCATTATTCACATGATTTTCAATGTCATCTCCATATACTATTATTCTTTTCTTGATGACGTGCATCCTCACCAAGACAGGGCCCTTTGGACCCTCTCCTGGGATGTAAACCCCCAACACATGTTCCCACATGTCAGAAATAAGTGTCGAGTAATCCAGAAGAGCTCTTAGTGGGGAATCAAACCCTTTATGTCTGAGCCTACAGCTCATCCCAAGCCCATCTTTTAACCACTAGGATGCCCTAAGATGGTTGCATACACTATTATTACCAACTTAAAGTGGAAACTCAAATTTGTGTATAAAGTATATACCTAAAATTATCTAGTGTAAGGAGCATAGTCATTTCCCTGAACAATTCTTCATTGAAAGATGCAAAAACTTTCAGATCCTTCGCGAGAATATCCACAGCCTTGCTGCGATCCAGCCTGATTCATTATAATTGATTAGGACAAAAATGACATAATCCATTGAAAAAATAAACTAAAGATGCCTTGATGAAGATGATAACTGCCATAATTATTCTTTTAGAGAATCATAAACTTACTCATCCAAAGCCTCAAGGTACTTTTGCTTTCGTATTTCAAAAAAAATCTTCATAGAATGCCGGTTATCATCCAGCTTGGTGAACCCCAAAAGGTACCTCTCTATCTCATCCCAGTTCCCGCTAAGCACCATCTCCTCAAAGTACTTGAGGTTAAAGAGCATTCCTGATTCTTGCTCAAGCCTGCTCAAAAAATACAAAAGTAAGAAAAATAATTATAACGGAATCACACAAGCGGCGCAAGAAATTGGAAGCTGAAAACAGGATTTGGAAGAAAAAATACTTGTGAAGGGTATCCTTGAACTTTTCCTCATCGAGGAACTGCAATATCAGGAAGATGAGGTCCCTACTAAGCGAAGACGACATTGGAACCTTCCCGTTGTTACCTTCGATACCTGCAAATGAACAATTATCAGTTGCAGAATAACAAATCTCACGAAAAACAACAACAGGACAAATATAAAACAAAAGGTTTGTTGGGTCTCTCTCTCTTTACACGAAACCGTTTTCCTTAGAGAGCAAAGTAAATATTCCAGACCTTTTATAATCCTTCAAACTAAAATGGAGTCTCATATCATTTGCCTGGAAAACTATATTCCATGGAACATGCAAAGCATTGCATTTTACTAAAAGTAACCTACAAAAAGCAGGGCTAAAGTATCAAAATTGAATTAAGAACGCTAAAAAAGCATGTACGTAAACCAAAATTAAAGCAAAATAAACAAAGGATTATACCTTAGGTGCAACACGCGAAACCAAATTATTCAACGTGCTTAAACAAAAAATTTACAGAAAAAATGAAGAGCGGTAAGCGAGAGTCGGCCATCCAAGTTACAGAAAATTAGGGTTTTCTGAAACCAGAACGGTAAAGTGGCTTTTAAGATTTGACCCACTTAAATTGAAGATGCTAAAAAGCAGAACATCGAAGTAGAATAAAGCACGTAAGGATGAAACAAAAGCTAACCACCCTCTCAAAAGCTAAAGGCAGAAACAGAGACGCTCACCTGCAAAACAGAGAAGAACAGAGCAAGAGATAGAAACAGGGCACTAAAAACTTCCAGACTCTCGAAACAGGGAAGGTTTCAAACTCTCTCTCTCTCTCTCTCTCTCTCTCTGTGAGAAAACTCTTTCCCAGAAGATGCTGACAGGGGACAGTGCATCAGAGAGATTTATAATAGCTGGCGGCATTTGTTAGGTACGATAAGTAGCTCCACTTATCATGAGAAGTTGTGTATTATTTGATGAATTTTAGGTTATTGTGCATGTTTACAAAAGTGGTCGGAAGTGGGCCCACTGAAGAAAGATCAGTCCAATAGCTCCCTCAGCTTTGTTAAAAGAGGAGGGTGGCTTTTTGAGGTTCAACTTTTACAGTTCCACTCGCGAGTGTATCACACTCGCGATCCTTTTTATGTTAGCTTCTTTTCCTTAATTTATCCAAAAGTTATTAGAAGACAAAATAAAATAAAAGGTGAGGACTAAATTTTTTTTTAAAAAAAAAGTAACGTTAGTGCTGGACACCCATTGGTGAACCCGCGGAAGTGGACGGGAAAAGCTCTTCAATTTTGATTTCCTTTAAGTTGTACTCTTATTAATTTATTTTATCTCTAGTTGATGCTGATGTCGAAGATAGAGCCTTTAAAAAGGATGAAAATTCCGTGTCCTAATTTGGGCAGAATAATAATGCATTTTCTATTTTCTTTAGATAATACCTGAATTTTTTTAAGATAGATACCCTCTGTTGAATTAAAAACAAAAACCCATTTTTATATCAATTAAAAACAAAATTCCAGCTTGAAAAAACTTACCAGGATGTGGTAAAAACAATTAATTTTATGACATTCCCCTTATCCAAGTCATTTTTAACTGGTTAATGAACTCCATCATTAAAAATATTTATTACTATCTTAAGTTCCGTTTTGAGGAGAAGGTAGAAAAAATTTATTGATTTTTAAATTAATGTGCGCATGATTTAGTATAATGGATAGCGTCTTTGCAAGCCTACAATAACATTTCTCTTATCTAATTACTCTTATATTTGTTATTATTATTTTTTTTTATAGTGGCAATGATCCACTTTTATATAATTAGTTTCTCTATTATTATTATTTGGATAATGTATTTTCTTTTTATGAAATAAATTACTCTTATTTGTTAAAAAAAACAAAAAATTTGGGAACTGAATGACATGAGCAATGATGTTTTCTGATACAGCAATTTAAAAATGGGCTTGCTGTCGTGAATTTTATTGGAGGGCTGATGTGTTTTTCACAGGTGATTATGTCTCTAACTGTCCAAGTAACAATTAAGCGATTCTTTTTTCTTTTTTTTATCTAGTCTAAGTTTATTGATTTCTTTTTGCTTAGGAGCTATAAGATTTTTCAACTACCATTTATCTAGTTTAGCCTATTAACGTCGATGCTCGAAATGATCTAGAATAATTATATATAATTTATAGATAATAATAAAAATTAATTTTTACTTGCTAAACACAACTTGAATATTTTCATAGTTTGTTTCGTAACTTCGCTTGTCAGCTCCCAGGTGTCTTTTAGATACGGGACCAGTTTACCCCCTGGGACCCATTTTCTGGGCTCTATTGGACGTGACGTAACCGACGCAAATAACCCAAAAGTGCTTCTCACTCACTTTTCTCTATGTTATCATTGTTATGTTCTAATTTTCGGGTTTTTTGTATATAAGTAAGAGGACTTATCTTCTTGTCAATATCACCCACAGCACTTGTCCTCTTTCCGCTGCACTTTACAGTGCTGATTACAGAGACAGACTTGAGATAGAAAAGTGCGGAGAGAAAAACGAGGCTAAGGATTGCTTTCAAAGCTGGCAGTAAAACTTTTTTAAGATCTCTCAATCTTTTTACTGTGCTTAATACCTTGTTATCTTGTTCTTGAATCTGGATCCTTCAGGTGAGCTTTGTCAGAAACCCTTTTCTCTTTTTTGTTTTTTTGTTTTTTTGTTTTTGTTTTTGCCAATATTCTGTTTCCTCTAAGTTAGCCCTTTGGTTTATCAGAACCTGGATCTATTACTTAAATCATTGCTTCTTATGAATTTTAAGCCTTTTTTTTTTCAAGAAGTTGTTTTCTTGACGATCAGAAGTTCAGAACCCTTTAGATGTCTTCTCTATCGTTTCGTTTATTCTTTAACTTCTCTTAGATTAATTCATCGTTAGACCCTTTTTCCCACGAAATTAGGGGGCTTTTTACTAGATTTTTAGGATGATCGGATTCAAATGGGTATCTTATGGAGAAACCACCATCAACATCTTTGCTCGGTGGTACTAAATTTTGCGTTTTTTTATTTTTCCTGAGCATACTAATTTTGCATTCATCTCGATGATACTAATACTTTGTTTGGTAAAGTTGTAGCTAAGATATTCCAAGGTTTTGTGATTTTTATTTTGTTGTTCTCAGAGAGTCCTAACCTTAATCCGAATGTGCTGGTGAAGACAATTTAGCTTATCTTGGCCCGTTTTGATTTGATTATGCGCAATCTATGCATGATCAAGAGCCTTATACTCTGTTTAGTTTATGAGAAAATGAAAGGAAAAAATCTTTCCTTTTAAAATGGAAATTTTGTATGACCGCCACTAGAGAGAGAGAAAGAGATTCTCTCATAAAAACCCTGTTTCTAGACCAAGTAGTATCGTGGTTCAATAACTCAAGTTCATCAATTATCTGTTCTAAAAGTATTTCTTATAACGGCAATTACTCCGCTGATGCTAATTCGAGATGTGCTTAATCCAGTTCTGTTTGCTCACCAAAAAAATAGAGGATGACAAGGTCACAAGCGGAAAAGAATACAATTTGGATTCTTTTGTTTTATATTGATTGTTCTCTGTGCAAATTCCTGCGCTTCATTTGATAAGCTCCTTTTGAGACTTCTATTCGATGAAAATTGAAGAATTGAGTTAATAACTATTTTTATTTTTCCTTGTTTTTAGAACCGAACAGCACTTCATTTTTATCATTTTCAACTGTTTACAATATCAAATAATGATCCCTTAACAGAAAACTGGTCTCAGTTTGAATTAGATGTCATTTACTTTTATTTGCTTCGCTGTCTGTGTTTAACTGGGATTGTATTCTTCATTTGGTTGCCAGGGAAACAATGAAGTTTTTTTTTTCTTTCATATAAATTCTTTTTTTGCTGCTACTGTTGGGGGAAACAGAGAAGCCCAGTTCATTGGAAAACTTTTCATCTTTTTTTCTTCTGTTTTTCTCGTTTTCTATTGTCCTCTTCTGTTCTGGGTCTTTCTTTCTTTTCCAACTTTCATAGGCAGCCAAATGGATATGGACTCTACCTTTTTCCTTTAAAAAAAATCTGGTGTTCACACTGACAGACAGACAGACACATACAAATTATATATATATATATATATATTCTTGAAGGGGGAATTTGAATCGTTTGGTTGTACTGGGAGGTTTTGGAGACCAGAAAGGAACTCTGGGATGTCTACTCTCATCAAAGAGCTTGTCCTCTTAATCTTGCAGTTTTTGGAAGAGGAAGGTTTCAAAGAAACTGCTCGCATGTAGGCCTCTCTCTCTCTCTCTCTCTCTCTCTCTCTCTCCACACTTTATACCAGCAAGTTGCTGTTTGTTGATTTTACTTTTTTGTTAAATTAGGCTTGAGCGCGAAAGTGGAATTTACTTTGACATGAAATATTTTGAGGACATGGTGCTTAGTGGGAATTGGGATGAAGCTGAGAGGTATCTTTCTGGTTTCACAAATGTCAGAGACAACAGGTACTCAACCAAGATTTATTTCGAAATCAGGAAACAAAGTTTTCTCGAGGCACTTGACAAGTAAGCTTGTCATGTTATTTTGTCATTTTTCATGATGTTATTTTGTCATTTTTCATGTAAATACCACGTTAGACGTTGTGTCAACATGAAAAACTGGATAATTCTTTTGTAGTAATGATCGTGGAAAGGCATTAGGTATCCTCATGAAGAATTTGAAAGCTTTTGCTCCAGATCATGAGGACCTGTTCAAAGAAATGACTCTGCTTTTAACATTTGATGATATAAGGTATGACTTAATTAATAGCCCTGTTTTCATATGTGATAACTATAGATGCTCAGATGATCTTTATCTCATTGCGAGGGTACAATAGGCAACATGAATCACTTTCCGGATATGGGGATACAAAGTCTGCAAGGACAGTGTTGGTGAATGAACTCAAGAAAATTATTGAGGCAAATCCTGTTTTCTGTGCCAAACTGGAGTTTCCTGGCATCAAAAGTCAGAGGTTGCGCCGTCTCATTAATCAAAGGTAATATCTAATCAATTTATTTGACTTGTTATTTGTATGTCACTTGGTTAACCTGTTCCGCTTCTTTGATACTCGAATACTGTTTATACTTCTAGCAAAGTTTGTCATTCATTGAGAGAACTGATATTGGTAGTAAATAACAGCTTGAATTGGCAGCATATACATTGTGAAGATCGCCACCCAGATCCGGATATAAAAACCCTTTTTGTGGATCATGTTTGTCAACCTCAACGGGACTTTTCATTTGCCCAGTCAACTGAGAGCATTTCACTGGTAAGATCTGTACTGAAAACTGGAGTTTTTTTTTTTTCAGAAGTTTTCTCCTTTTATCATCCAATTGATTCTTCTACAGTTGGTGATCAAAAGAGATGAATTATTTTTCATACCATTTTCATTCTTCTATGAATTCTCCCGCTTCTACGTTATAGCATTCTCAAGCCACATCATGTCCAGCTTCAACAACTTCTGACAATTGGACTTCTAGCACATCTACTGTAACACAACCTGCTTTCCTTGGAGCTGTCTGTTCTGGTGCGCCAACCAATGCAGGTAGAGGGTTTAATCCTCACATAGTTTTTGAGTAGCAATCATATTTTAGTTCAAGTTTTACACACATTACCCGTACTTTTTTTTTTCACACTTTGTTACCCCTTTTTAGCTAAAGCTATAGAGCTTCTGAAGGATTCTGATATGATGTTCACAGGAAGACCCTTTAGCACCTTGGATAAGGTGAGCTGCATCAAATCTTCCGTGTTGAGGGCAAAAAAAGCTTGATTCTGACCTAGGCATTCGTGTGTGTGTGTAGGCAACTTATACTGTCACTCATCCTGGTCAAAGTCAAAGGTCAGTGTTTGTACCAGATGACTTGCCCAAGATTGTTGTTAAGACATTGGATGAGGAATCATCACCAGTGAGCATGGATTTTCATCCTTTCCATGAGGATGTTCTGCTAGGTTGACTTAAATGGAAGTTTGATTCCTGTTATACACATTTACGGATGAAGTATTTGTGATAACTATTTGTCTTTTGATTTGAAATTTACTCATGAGTTCTATAAACATGTTTTTTTTTCCAGTTGGAACTTCTACTGGTGACATAGGACTGTGGGATTTAAGTTTTGAGGAAAAGTTGGTTTCAATAAATTTTAAGGTCTGGGATATTGGAGCATGCTCGATGAAATTCCAGGTATGACTCCTGGATTATGATAATGTAATAGAAAAACTCTTTTTGGATGACATGATCTGAAATCTGAACTGATCTCAACTATATTTAGGCAGCTCTGTTAAACAATTCGTGTGTCTCTGTCAATCGTATTTTGTGGAGTCCTAATGGTTCTTTATTTGGTAAGTGCTTTGTGGAGTCCTAATGGTTATACATTAGTATTCGCTGATTTTATTTGTCTCTTGATAATCCCTAGCATCTTCATTTGATCAGGGATTGCTTATTCAAGGCATATTCTGCAGTTATTTTCTTACCATGGTGGACATGATGTGCAGCGGGAATTGGAGGTCTTTGAAAAAAAATGTTTTGATTTTCAAGCTTCCATGTTGGAGTTTTTATTTTAAATCTAACGCTTAACATTACACAATTAGATTGAGGCTCATGTTGGTGGTGTGAATGATCTAGCATTTGCTGCCCCTCACATGCAACTTTGGGTCATAACATGTGGAGATGACAAGACAACTAAGGTTGGTTTTTATTATTGGAGATGCTATATTATTATGTGATAGAGAAACTGACATGTCATTATTATTCAGGTGTGGGACGTGGTTACTGGTGCAAAACAGTTCACTTTTGATGGTCATGATGCTCCTGTTTATTCTATATGTCCTCACGCCAAGCAAGATATACATGTAAGAAATACTCTAGCTGCTGTCACTGATTGTGGCAGTACTTAGATTTTCGTTTCTTTGATGTACCTTTGGTTTCCTCTATATTAATCAACTCTTTTTGTGCTTTTATGCCCCTTAGTTTGTCTTTTCAACATCTGTGGACGGTAAAATCAAGGCCCATTTATATGATAACTTGGGAGTCAGAGTCGATTATGACGCACCAGGTCTCGGGTCCACCAAAATGGCTTATAGTGCTGATGGTAAAAGGTTGGATCTATTGGGCCACCAGACTTTTGTGTGCTATTCATATTTTTATAGGAAACTAATGTTGTTGTCATGGATTGCCTTACTAGGCTTTTTTCATGTGGGACCAGTAAAGATGGGCAGTCATTCCTTGTTGAATGGAACGAAAGTGAAGGCACTACAGAAAGAGTTTACCATGGACTTGGTAAATGCCCTTTGTCTGTTGTGCACTTCAATACAACCAGGAACCAGTTTTTGGCTGCCGGTGACAATCACATGATTAAATTTTGGGATATGGACAATGTTGAGCTTTTAACAACTATTGATGCAGATGGAGGCCTCCCAGTACGTTCTTCAGTGGTGTCTTATTTGTCTTATTTTTTTTTTTTACAGATCTCGCTCATTAAAGTGGTCCTGATGGTTAAGTCTCATATATGTACTAAACAAGAATGATGATGATCTAAGCTGTACATGAAAATCTTATCTGATATTTAGGCAAATCCACATATATGCTTCAACAAGGAGGGCTCATTATTGGCTGTTACTGCAAATGAAAATAGAATCAAGATCTTGGCAACTGATTTTGGTCCTCAGATGTTCCAAACGTTAGAAAACTGTTCTGGAGATGACTCTCGGATTCTCACTGAAACCTTCAGGAAGGTCAGCATATTAAACCTATTCTTATTAATTCTGGTAGAGTCGTAGAGTATTTTTCCACCTGATGCTTTCTGTTTCATGCAGCTTGCTGTTAATCCAATTACAGTTGTTGCTAGTGCTGAAGATGCAGATGGATGTCTCAACATAGTGAGTTTCTCATGGAAGAATTTAGTTAAGACTTAAGTTATATCTAATTGAGCATGCTCATAACATGCACAAATATGTCTGAATCGAACCTCTTTCCACACCATCAAGACTTTCAAATGGGATTTAATTCCATTCATGAACTCATAAATATCATATCAATCACTTATAAAGTGCCAAAAAAGATAATTAAAAATATTTCTTTTTGTAGGATGGGAATGCAAAAAACATGGCCGTCATGCAATCTAAATTTACTGGAGAATCCTTCAATAAAACAAAGCAGAAGATCTTTGAAATTAACAGTGCTTTGCAGTGCCAGTCCTTGCGGCTCCCTGAGCATGTGAAGACACAGAAAGTATGGCATTCCCTTAACCAACTTCTAGTCATCATTTATTTTTACAATCTTTATTGTTCCTCTATATGGCATCATATTGCTTGTTGCTGAATGTGCCTGGGGAAAAATGTTTGCAGATTGCCCAACCTATATTATGATTCTAGATTGAAAATGTTGACCTTTTTATGCTTTTTTCAAGTTCTTTTAAGTTTAGGTTTTTCTTTTTCTTTTTCTTTTCCTTATTATTTTCTTGTTGAAAATTGCTTATTATAAGATTATCATATTTACTCTCCTCTTCTTTAAAAATGAAAATAATTTTACCAAGTTGGTGTAGTTAAGTATTTGTCCTACCAAGACATACCCACTGTCAAAATGTTAATGTGCCTGTATTTCAAGTTAGCAAAATGCAATATAAGCTATAAAATGCACAATAATAAGGAAATCTTGCTGTCTACACCATAAAGTTTTTCTTGCTCTAATCATTTACATGCCAATTGTTTGCCAAGAATCTGTTTAAAAGAAAAAAAGAACACAAACTGTAAAGATTGCATATTTTGTCCTCTCCAATAGCTGTTACCTTAATAACCGAAATTCCTTTTCTGGGAAATAAAACACTTTTCTGCTGTTGCACGTAGAGATCATAGGAGTTTATTGCTGGTTAAGATTTTGCACCAGCCCAATTTTTAGGATATCTATGCTGATGGAAGATATAGGAAGCATAATTGGGACAATCCTATCATGATCCATAATCATTTGAAATCAGAACTCCCAATTCAATCACCCAAGATAAACTAGAGAATCACTATTCAGCAGATTGAGAAATGGTATTCATAAAGTGAATATGCACATTATTAACTTTTAGGGAAATGGCATCCACGTAACTATGAGTTTTGATTATAAGGTTCAATAAGGAATGTTATGTTGTTCAATCACAAGGAAAGAACTTCAATCCAGTAGAACAATGTCTCTGCCCATAAATTAAAAGATAACAATGCCAGATATGGTAGAATGAGTTGCTTGGCTAATTTTATAAGTACTAACTACTGAGGATGGTTTTTGAAAAGACCAGAATAATGGAGGACTCCAGGAAACTTAAGGAGTATTAAATGGAATGAAAATAGAATCCTAATGGAAGAAATTTGATTTATTTTTGTAAGCCCTATCAAGATGGGTTGTTCATAATTGATTACAAACATTCATTTCTTTATGACAACTGCAGATCTCAAGACTGATCTACACAAATTCAGGTAGTGCCATTTTGGCTTTGGCCTCAAATGCCATTCATCTACTTTGGAAATGGCAACAAAATGACTGTAGTTTGAGTGGCAAGGTAAAAAGGAGACTCTTAATAGTACGGATGCCACTTGGGGTTTTTGTTTTGCCTGAATTTTGAATCCAAAATATAGTTGATAGCTTCATTGTGGTGTGATATTGAATTAGGCGACAAACAAAGTTCACCCTCAATTGTGGCAACCAAAGAGGGGCTTACAGTTCATGAGAAATGACCTTACAGGCACCAACAAAGAAGATGCTGTACCCTGTTTTGCTTTGTCCAAGAATGATTCATATCTCATGTCAGCATCTGGAGGAATGATTTCCCTGTTCAACATGCTAACATTTAAGGTTAGTAGGAAGATAAGTGAAATTTGTACATGGTGCATTCTAGTGGATTTTCGTTTTGTTGGCATCTGTTATTATATAAAAGGGATCATGCTTTTCTCTAAGTGTTAACTTATGCACAACTAATGAGGTATCTAACTGATCATATTCTCAAAATTTGTTGATAAACAGACAATGATGACTATCATGTCCCCTCCACCTGCGGCGACATGTCTTGCTTTCCACCCTAAAGATAACAATATAATTGCTGTTGGGATGGACAATTCCTTGGTTTTAATTTATAACGTCCGCTCAAATAAGGTATACGTTCCATTTATTGAAGAATAATGCATGCACCATACTGTTTTAAATGTTAATCCATACAAGCTTTTGGGTCCATTCATGCAGGTTAAAAGCAAACTCGAGGGTCACTCTGAACGAGTTACTGGACTTGCATTCTCTAGTACTTTGAATGTACTCATTTCTTCTGGTGCAGATGCTCAGGTTAGTATTTGATATGTCGTGCTGTGCATATCTTGAATCGGTACCAGTACTTAAGACAAGGCTTATAGTTCTTTTTCTCCTCTTGACCCCCCAAAATTCTCTCCTATGGTGCCTTGGGCTCGTGTTGCTCCTGATTATTGGTTTTCCCGTATGTGTACTGAGGGAGGGAATGACAAGAAAACTAATGATCATCACTAATTAAATCAGGGGAAAATGGTTTTTTTACAGTCTCTGAATGTTTATGAAATCAACCCAACTCTAGTGGGAACTCCAAGGATTACGAGGTCCAGTCTTATATATGCAGGTCTGTGTGTGGAATGAGTCATGGGAAAAACAGAAGGGCATATTCCTTCAGATGCCTGGTGGAAAATTAGTATCGCCATCAGATACCCATGTCCAGTTCCATCGGGATGAGAAACACTTCCTTGCCATGCACAAAACTCATCTTGGAATATATGAAGCAAGAGAATTAATCTGTTTTAAGCAGGTTGCTGCTCTGTTTCTCTCTCTCTCATAAAATAAACAGGTCTTTGCTGCTTGTACAACTGTGTTTTTAAGGAGACAATTCTCTTTTTCTGAATATATTTGTTTGTTATTATTCTATACAGTGGGTTCCAGGAGAATTTGCTGCACCCATCTCCGATGCAACTTTCTCGTGTGATAGCCAGATGGTGTACGCCACCTTTGTGGATGGAAGTGTGGCCATTTTCAATGCTTCAAATCTTGAGCTGCGTTGTCGGATTAATCCTACCACTTACCTTCCTTGTAATACAAGGTATTCTGCATACGTCATTAACCGATCTTTACTAACAGTGTCCCAAGGCATACATTCATTGCTATATATTAAGAGTATTTGATAATACTCCACTATTAATCATTATCTTATCATTACTTTTCACTTATTTTTTACTACTATTCACTATTATTTAATATTTTATCATTATTTTTTTACTATTATATACAAAATAACTGAGATCACCCCCTTACCCAAACGCAACCTTAATCTATCTCCCATGAAATAATGACCAGTAAATTAGTAATATGTAGCCATTGCAGATGTTTCTCCCCTAAAACAGATTGCACTTTCCCCAGTGAGTTGGTGAACTTTTGTCATGATTTTTGGTTTGTTGTTATCGCTAGCTTTGATTTGCTTGTTTTTCATTATACCTTAGTTCTATATTTAACTCCATATAGCTCTAACATCTTTGTTTCGAGAGTAATATTTGAGCATATGCTGATGATTAGACCTCAAAAACTTGAGACAGATCTCAAACAAAACATTTACAAATTCATCTATTTGGTGTTGCAGTCCCGACGTTTACCCGATTGCTGTTGCTGCGCATCCACAAAAAACAACCCAGTTTGCGGTGGGTCTTACTGATGGCGGGGTTAACATTTTTGAACCCCTGGAGGTTGGGGATAACTGGCCGGGAATGCTGCCCTTGGTTGATAACGGATCAGCCACCGGCGTGCCTGTGGAATTCGAGAGTTGAGAGAAAGTCCATCTTTGACTAAAGAAGCAAAAAAGTTGGGTGTTTTACGGACAAGAATTGAGTATTTATGGGTCCTTCCTCTCATAAGTCTTGCATTCCGGCTTCTCTGGAGTCTGGCCCGCGTGCGTAGAGGGCAGGACCCTTGGGAGATCTTGAAGCTGTCCCAAAAAGTTATGCGGAGGGTTGAGGTTTTTGGACATCCGCATGTACTGAACAAATATGAATTTTTTTTTTTTTTAACAAAAAACATGATTTTCAAAGATGATTTGTTGTGTCTGATAAGTTTTGCCGCACATTTTCATCTCCATAGCTCGTAAAATTAAGACATAAATGGCGGGAATTCGAGGCATAGCATCAGACCAAACCTATCAGGCGAACATTCTGGTCAAAAGACATCCAACCTAAGAACTTCTCCCAAGAGTTTTATCCCCCCATCTCCCGTCAAATTTTGTTTTGTTTTTTTATTATTAGTTAATGATTAAAGAAGTAATTTTTTAATGATGCTTTATTTTTTAAAATGTTCAAAAAAAAAATTTTTAAATCAAAAAATAAAATTGCTGGGTCGGGACAACTCGTGCTGCTCCTTTCAAAAATGACCGTCCGAGATTATACAATACTCGTGATGTAATACCACTGATTCCCATCAAAACATACCACGGGCTCAAATTCCCTAATCCTGTGAACAACCCCCGTTGATCCAATGTGCTGTGTTCCTGACGATAAATATTGGACGGGGTAACAAACCCCTATCCTGTCATAATCTCATCATTTATTTCCTGACCATAACCATAGCAAGTCACACATCATGTGCGCACACAATCCAGTTTGAGCTCGAGTAAAATTGCGGACTCAGCAACCAAACAAAAAAATACCAGAAATATATATATATATAGAGAGAGAGAGAGAGAGAGAGAGAGAGAGAGAGAGAAGAGGTTAATGAATCACGTGCAACAAAAGATGATGAAACAGGTTCGCAGAAAGATCTGTTACTTACCTTAAGCATATAAACAGGGAAGGATTACCCAACAATTGATGGTTCTTGCATGTGATTCAGGAAATCTAAAGAAAATTAAAATTTTCAGTATTTTAATGGTAGAAATCAGCAACTCTTGAGCTTCAAGCATCCGCCTTTGCTGCTGCAGATGCATAGCTTACACTGCTATCCTTCATACTTTTGCATTGGCTAGACTGCTCGTATCGGAGAAATTTGATCTTTATCTTTGTCGAGGAGTTCTTCAGCATCTGATAAAATTTATGAATACATGAATAAAAGACAAAATGCAGTAAAAGAAAAAAAAATAGATACAGGTTTAAGCAGACTCGGATGCAACATGACAATCGGGAAAACATTTAAATCTGCGAAACTTCTTTCTGAATGCCAGGCTTTTTAGCTTTTAGAAATGTTTTTTTTTTTTTTACAAAGAATTTGAGGCACTTACATGAAGAAAAACGCTAATGGGATGGCGTCCACAGATGGTGTTGTCATATTTCAACAGATATTGTTTGAATGCATCTGGATCTCCTAATTCTATTATATCCATGCCCATCTTGTCCAAGGCCTCAATAGATTTGTATATGGCCCCATGTGTCTTATCATAGTGAATGTAACTGAACCTGACAATGGAATGGAAAGTCATGTACAGATAGAATATCCAATTACAACGATCAAGCAAGCTATATGGGGTATTGGCCCCAACTTCATGCACATATTCAGTAATCCAAAACTAATATCTAAATTACATCCATGTCCATTCTGTATTCTAGGAAAGATGGTCCGAATAATCTTGATTAGTTCCATGAACAATCATTCAAGGGATTGGATTTTAGTTCCTTTTCCTTCCACTAGATCAGCTTCCAGCTCTATGTATAGTAGTCGCTTTAGCTGCTTTAGTCACTTGACTCGATGATCCAGATTATCTACTTGATTCAAAAAAATAAAATAATCCTTTTGCTCCAGCAAATTGCTTTTTTCCATTCTTTATATTAGTTCACAAACCAAGTTTAACATAACTCTAAGAACCGAATTAATTACTAATTGCATACAAAACTAATGCACAACCTCTTGTTGATGGTGTCAGGGACTTCCCATTCATCGTATTCAAGCAAATATATATGTGAATGAACATGTTTATGTGTATGTCCCAAAGTAATAATTAAAGAGAGTAACAAAATTAAAAATATTTTGCAACCTAACATCTTGGAGAAACTTGAACTCTCATGTACATAAAAAGGAACAAATAAGTTTGTGAATTTTTATAAAAGACATACCGAGAACCCCAATGACAAAAGTCTGAGGACACGGAAAAAAAGTTATTTGGATCATCCACATATTTGGCAAGCAACCGTCCATACATGGTTTCATTCCCAGCACTAAGAGCGCCAACCAAAATGGGTACAACTTTCACTTGGTGCCTGTTATGTATCATCAAAAGTAAGCTTCAACAAAGATAATTATAGAACTTGCATATATGAAGAAGTATACCCCTCAAATACTTTAACGAGATATGGCAAGTGCATTTCCATGCTATGTTCCGCCTCATCATTGTGAATATCCATCATTTCAAATTTTCCAGTAGCTTTTAGCTCCTCAATGACTGATAGATGTAAACAAATGAAATCATGAATGAATGACAAAATATTGTAATGAAAAACTATGGTTCAAGCATAAATGAACTAAGGAACTCAAAAATAGTCGTGTGTGGATCAACTCAACAACAAATAAAAACATATATTGTTCTCCCTAGTTTTGATACACGCATATTGACTGTTTTCTTAACACTCATTATAAGTCACAATTCTCAAAGAACACAATGAGTTACCTGTATCTAAAAATGAATATCACAATACCTTCCAAATCAATAGGTAGGTCCCCTATGGGGGTCTTGTAAACTGTGGCCGTTGAAAGAGCACATTTTGGAGTGTAGTAGTGGTGAGATGGGCCAAGAAGAAACACCCGCAAACTGAAATTATAAGCATTTTGATATTAGCAACTAAAAGGGCAGACAGCTATTCTATTTTTTTATTTTTTTGGATAAGTGAGGGCAGACATCTATTTAATATCTCCACATGATTATTCTTATTTGGTAATTATGGGCCATCCGGCTGTTACACACGATCCCTCATGCCGTGAAATTTCAAATTACAGGTTCAGGACAGGTGGAGAAAACCAATTATATTGAGCTAAAGCAACAGGAAGAGATACGAAGAGAGGAAGTGAGCTGGAAGAAAACAGACATGTTTGTCGGATCTATGTTTGCAAATGCATAGGCTGCAGCACGACCTGAATACGAGTAACCTGCATGCCTGTGGGTACAGTACCAGGAATCAATGGATAACATTTTCGTTTGTAATTTTAAGAAACAAGGCATTAGAGGTCCATAATAACTTACGGAGCAATTACACCTCGGACATCAGGAGATTTGTCCACGCCAGATGCTGCCAGCCAGCCTTCAAGCTCTTCTGCTAATTTCTTAGCTGCAAAGGGAAAGAAATATCAGAAGCACTTTCCAAATAATTACAAGGATGTTGGCCAGAATGTTGACAAGTGTATACAAAGTTCTTTAAACAAAGCATACACAAGATTTCCGGATAGCTTTAAGAAAATGTTAGTTTTCCGTAATGGTGAACGGATGCAGAAATTATTCCTCTTAGGGTCACTATGACATCTATTAATCATGTTTCTGCATGCAAATTCACAACAGTGGAAGAAATTCTGAACATGGTTGGCTTCTGTGTATGAATCATCAAATCTCCACGCATGTGACTTGTATAGTAAGAATATTAGATATATCAATATAATAAAGTGAGACTGTTATCTGAACTACTTTGAGAATATGAAAATAATAAAGTATGGCAATGTTCAACTCTATGATAATCTTTTTTATAAATAAAAATGGCAAAATAAATAAAAGGATATAAATTTATTTAATCCTGATAGTTACCATGCATTTCAAGTTACAGTTTATGAAACACAGTATCAACTATTGTTACACAGAAGTAACCGAATTAACAAGAAACTATTACACAGCACTGCATGGCATGGCCCTCCATGATTTGCTAGCCTCTAATGCGCCTACATAGTAGGGGCATAAAGAGTTTTGTAATTGGCTTTGCCATTCTTTGATCAATAAAATTGTTTATTAAAAAAAAAAACAGTAATACTAATACGTAATGCTCTCTGGGTTTCTTCCAAGCACACATTAAAATTTTAATACATCCGTTAAAATTCCATTTCAAGAAAAGAAAGTTAGAAACAATTGGGGTCATAAAGCGGTTTTTGAACCAGAAGCACAACTTTTTACAAACCCTTAATGGTACGCTTCAGAACACTTTCAACCAAATTATAAAGATTCAATCTTTTCATTCTATCTGATAAACACTCAACTCTACTACTCCAACGGATATTTATCTTACTAGAGGTGAAACCAAAAAAAAGAAAAACTATTTTCAATTAATTTTCCAGAAAACCATCCAAAATTCGATAGCATCACACTACACCCGAAAACCCAGCAGCGTTTTAAATTCAGATGCCTAAAATACATCAATAAGACCATCAGAGTAAAATCGAAACTCGATGACCTTAACGCGTGCAAACAGAATTTCGTGAACCCAAACCTTTTTCATTAAAAAAAAAAATTGTTTTCCTAGTGAGTGAACAGATGAGTGTAGATTTTAGCAGTAAAAAGCAAATGAATTTCTTACGATTGTCAGTGTACCAGGAACCGGCATGGGATGCTCTTCTGGTTTTCTCCATGTTCCCAATTTTAACAGCAGAAGGGGAAGAAGATGATGTATAATTTGGGATCAGATAGAAACCCTAATTTATTTTTTATATGAATGATCAACTCTCTTTTTTCACGAATGTTATAAGCAAATAAATAATTGTTGAGTGCTCCGGAAGAGTGAGAAGCCAAAAGAACAAGATGCCCCTTTTTTTCTTTTTCTATTTCTTTTTAGAGCAGTGCTAGACTGATTTCACGCTCACACACGTGTAGTACTGTTCATATAAACAGTATTACGTGAGTATGAGTATGCTGAGTGTGTAAATTCACTTTATAATTTTTCTTCTTTTTAATATAAGAAGTCCTTTTTTTATTTTTAGGGTGACGTTGGGGTACGATCGGTCTGCACTCTAATATTTTTATAGTTCTTTTTAATTCCTTATAAAAATATTAAAAATATAATAAAAAATACAATAAAAATAAAAAATTTTAAAAAATATAATAAAAAATACAATTAAAAAAAACATAATAAAAAATATAATAAAAAACACAATAAAAAACACAATAAAAAATAAAATGAAAAATAAATTTTTAAAATAAATTCGACCTCGCCCAGCCCTCGCCGCCGTCGCGCCAGCCCATCGAGACCAAAAGGAGGATTGGGTCCGAAATGAGTTTAAGGCTATCGAGGGTACACTGGAGGTCGTCGGGACTCGCCGTCGCAGGGGTGGGGTCGTCGGCTCCCTCCGGTCTCGATGGATTGGGTGGTGTCGCCCACCGCTGCCGGGGACGGCGGGGGCTACAAACGAAAGATTTGGTCGGACCGAACTCCAGGATTTCATTTTTTTTTATACAAGAAGTCGTTCATTTTTCCAAGAGGACCGTTTAGTTTTTTCAATATTTTTATTTTATTTATTAATTAATAAATTAATTATTAGTGTATTGATATATTTTATATTTTTTTAAAAACTTTAAAATATAACAAATATAAAATAAAATTAATAAATAAATTTGGCTTAAGTGACACACCCAACAATCAATGCCGGACATCAGCCTAATACCACTCTTTTATCAAAATAAATGTGTAGATATTACTTAAATAATAAAATTATATATATAAAATTTGAATTTTAAAATACATATTTTAAATTAAATTATACCATTAAGTAGTGGGTATATAAAAGTTTTAGACCTGAATTGGTCATCTTATATAATCATTATAATTTTTATAAATTAAAATATAATAAATAATTTATTTTTTAAAATTTTTAAAATAAAAAAATACTAAGAAAATCTACCTCAAAAAATCCTTTTATGACCTCAAACAAGCCTCTCGTAACAAGAAATCTTGTTCTTATTTATATTGATGACATTTTAATCTATGATAATGACATTTCTTAGATAGAGGTCTTCAAAAGAGTTATCTCCACTCACTTCAAAACAAAAGATCTTGATTCTCTAAAGTATTTTCCTAAACTTGAAGTTGCTAGGTCTCCCGATAACATCCTCCTTAATTAGTACAAATATCCTTTTGATAAATTCTCTGAAAGTGGATCTTGTGAAAGCTTTTAATAGAGTTCATTAGGACTTCATTATTGGGATTCTCAAGGCCAATAGTTTCCCTAATGCTTTTATTCAGTAGATCATGTAATGTATTTCAACAACCAGCTTTTCTATCTCTTGAAAATTGAATGGATTCTTCAAGGGAGAGATGGGCCTTAAGCAAGGAGACCTATTCTCTCTATACTTATTTGTTTTAGTCACAAAGGCCTTTTCAGATTTGCTATTTGATAAAATTCAGCAGGGGCATTTCAAGTAGTACTAGAGATGCCAAAAGTGAAGAATCTCTCGTCTTTGTTTTGCGAATGACTAACTTTTGTTTTGCAAAGGGAAAATTGGTTTTGTCTCCATTATTAAAGATTGTCTTTTCCTTTCCAAAGATGTCTAGCCTCACTCCTAATCCGGACAAGAGCAACATTTTCATGTGTGGGGCTGATGAGAGTATGCGACCGACACTACATTACGTAGGTACCTGTGTAGGTGAGGCGTCAGTCAATCCTAGAAACGGCAGCAACAACGCGAGGAGTTAACGTCTAGATGTGTTGCAACCTAGGGATCATTAGACATACTGCAACCTAGGGATCACCACGCAGCTCTTTCCCTCTATAAGGATTCGCGGGGGGAGGGGGGGCATAGCGCAATTCTTCTTGGAGTAGGGTTGGTTTGCTTGGGTGATTAATCCTGCCATAATGTACTCCTACCTATAGCACCGACAATCGAAGGCGAGCATACATACAACATATTCCCTAAGCTAGCTCTTGTCTTCTTCCAGATTTGCTCCTAAATTCCAACTATAATCGACCTTTCGAATGAATGAAGTTTCTAAGGACTCAATTCGAGTGCTTTGCCAATCATTATTCCATGTATGATAGTCATAAGGTAGGGAAAAGATAGGTGGCTAAGAAGACAAGCTAATTCGAAAGGGCCAACCCGAGCCAAAAACTAACAAGAAAGAAAAGAGATCAAGATGTAGTTGCATAATTCAGTAGATTCCAAACCTACGATGTGCAAGAAGAGGAAAATAAGTTTATAAATGTGTTTGGATTGGGAAAAATTGAAACAAAATGCGTGGGAAAATTAAAGTAATATCAAAATCAATATAGTGCGGTGGGGCAACTTTCAAAAACAGAGCAACATGAGGCCAATGTGGCTGATGTAGTATTGGAAGTGACAATGAAAATGCCATAAAAAAAAAAGTTTTCACCCTTTATCTTCTCTTTGAAAATAGATAATATACCAAAATTAAACAAAATTTTGGGACTATAAAAAAATTAGAGAGATATATTTTTAGGTTTATTGAAATTTAAAGAAAATTAGAGAGCATATGAAAATTATAAATTTTTTAGGAGGCCATTTTCTATATTTACTAATATTTATTTAATTTTTACAAACCTCAAATAGTAAGACTCAAAGCTACTGAAACTACACGTATTTTATCGTTAAACGGCTGCTATATGAGTTGATAATTGTGTAAAAGATTTGATTTGATTTGATTTGCACAAGATCAGCTCGAGAATATCTTCATAAAAAAATTTATGTCAATATGTATTCTTTTTTTCTAAGCAAATAATTAACATTCATGGATAAAATAAATTATTACAAATACAAGTTTAATGGAAGTAAAAGTCTCCTACATTTTTTCTAAAAGCTAATACATAATGTAACATAAGACAAAAATAAAATAAAATTGGTGATCGGGGTCAAATGAATGGCTCTCACTCATTTCCCATAAGGGAAGACTGCTTGGTGACAATTTTTAGATAATCTGACGAATTGACCATAAAGCTGCAACTGAAAGCTTTAGCGAAAGAGTGTGTACTGCACTGTGTTAATCTAGGCTAATTGTAAGGAACTACTACATCCATTATCATTTGATCATTCATTAAGAAAAGCGGGAACATAAGAAAACATCCAAAAATTAAGATGAGTCGCAAGCAATGGGTCACCACTAGCAATGACTATGTGTAGGATGTGCACCGCACTTGGAGATGAGTGGATGGTCAAAACAGGGAAATCCAATACCTCTGATTCTGACAGTGTCATGCATGGTGGTAGAAGGACTTCCTAGACGCGACGACGTGTGAAACTCGTGCACAGTATAGATCGCACGTGAGGCGAATGCGCAACTCGAATGGACAAATTTATTCTACCAAATTGAAGATCGTTGCCTGGGGAAGCTGATAACAGGGTGCATGCTGAACCTAGCTCACTAGAAAGTAGTAGATCGATTAGTTTATGAGCTAAAGCCAAAAAATTAACAAAAAATAAAGGAAAAAACAGGCCTAAATGGAGGCCAAGGCCGAAACTCGCGAGAGAGGGAGGTGGGTGGAGCTGAAACTCCAACCGCGCTCCCCTCGATGGACAAAGAAAAATTATGGAGACGATTATATGCAAAGAGAAAAAAGAGAGAAACTCTGAGATGATTATTTGTTATAGCCCGCTTGAAAAGTAGATAAGAACATAGAATTGATGATGAAGAATCATAAATGAAAGTGTATGGACGAGAATAAATGGTAAAATGAGATTAATGGTAGAAATTAGACTCACATAAAAATGGAATACATGAACAAGGAAGATGATGAAGATGGCTACGTCTTGAGCTATTCAAGGTCCTCAATTCTTCCTTAAGAAGATATAAACTATTTCAAGAATGATATTCCAGATTTCATGTCCATCCTAGACTAGGACTCTCTTCTCCTACAAATACTAGAAAACACTGACTAATTCGACAATAATAAATCTATTTATCATCCTCTTTCTCATCATTATTTTATCATTTTATAATGTAGTATTATATAATAGGCTAATAAGTAAAATATAATAAATAATTTTTAATTATTTAATATCATATTATAAAATAATGAAAAGATGATAAAAAATATAATGATAAGTTCCATTACTCAATTCGTCAAATATTAGTTAAAAGCCATGTGCCAATTCTCTAGACCCATAGGTGCACTAAATCACTTAAAACATTCATTAAAGTAAAAGTTAATATTAAGTTGTAGGCCCATCAAACAACTCATTGGATTCATAACATTATTATGTCAATATGTACTAGTTATAATAGATGGTTATTTACAATTGGATATTCGAACCTTGAAATACTTGGATTATCAGATTTTTTATTATTATTATTATTACAATACTTCAGTATTTTCCAAAGACTCCCCCATTTGAAGTTATTAAAACCTGGTTAATATTTTTATTTTCTTCCAACAAATAAAAGAAGAGTAGTATTATATGTATTTACACTTTTTACTTATATTTTTATTTATAAGACTCATTTAATTAGTTTTCATACTTTTTAACATATTAAAAATTAATACGTGAATAAGTTTGTTTTTTGTAAGTACATTTAGTATTTTACATAAAAGAATATAAAATCCCGTCAATTACGTTTTAGAAACAAGAAAAGAAAAAGAAAAAAAAAACCCACAAAAGCCGCGGGGGGCACTACGCAACCACATTGATCTATACCTTTAGGCTGTAGATTTAACTTTAGAATTTTTAACGTATAGAATTTGGGCGTATCAAACCTTAATTAATATAATTTTTATAATTGCTTTTAAAAAAAAGTGAGTGAAAATGAATATCACATTAAAAAAAATTAATAAATTTTTAATAATAAATTTAACTCTTTTTAAAAATAACTGTATCACGTTTATGCACTCCAATAACATTGTTGAGAGACTGAACAGATGAGTATAGATTTTAGCAGTAAAAAGCAAATGAATTTGCAAAACTTACGATTGTCAGTGTACCAGTAATCGGCATGGGATGCTCTTCTGGTTTTCTCCATGTTCCAAATTTTAACAGCAGAAGGGGAAGAAGATGATGTATAATTTGGGATCAGGTAGAAAACCCTAAATTATTTTATATATGAATGATCAACTCTCTTTTTTCACGAATATAATAAGTAAATAGATAATTGAGTGCTCCCGAGTGAGAAGTCAAAGGGAACAAGGAGTCCGTACTTTTTTCTTTATCTTTTTTTTTTTTTTAATTTATGCCAAGAAGTCCGTTCTTATTCCAATTCGACTTGAGCAAGTATAACCCTCTTTTCGGATATCATCGTCTGCGATTAATTAGATCGACACTAGACGAACGTAATAGCTATCTGCATCGAGAATATTGAATAATAGTAAAAAAAAAAATTAATAGTAATTCTTAACATACTCTCTATCTTGTCTCGTTCATATAATTAATTTTATTTTTATTTTTTTTATTATTAAAAATAATTGTTAGTATATTAATATATTTTTATAATTTTTAAAAATATTTTAAAATAATAAATAAATAAATTTAACCTACATGCACGCCGAGCGATCAATGCTAGCCGGGTAGCCTAGGGCCACTCATTTATCAAGAGTCGAAATTAGAGTGTAGATATTACTTAAATAATATAATTTTATCTATAAAATTTAAATTTTGAATTACATATTTCAAATTAAATTATACCACTAAGTGATGCGTGTATAAAAGCTTTTAGATCTGAATTGATCATCTTATATAATTTTTATAAATTAAAACATAATAAATAATTCATTTTTTAATTTTAAAATAAAAATAATATTTATTTAACTGTTATCTATTTTATCCCATCTATATAACCAAACCTTCCTTCAAATGGGAGTAGTACTCAAAAATACTAAAACTGCACTTATTTTATCGTTAAACGGCTCCTGTATGAGTTAATAATTGCGTAGAAGATTTGATTTGATTTGCTTTGCCCAAGATCAGGTCGAGAATATAACATCTCTGTACAAATTTTTATGTCAATATGTATTATTTATAAGTGCACTTTTTTTTATTGAAATAGATAGTTAATTACAATTGGATATTCTAATCTTGAAAAACTTGGATCATTAGATTCTTTTTTTATTTACAATTGGATATTCTAATCTTGAAATACTTGGATTATCGGATTGTTTTTTTCATTATTATTACTATACTTCAGTAATTTTCCAAAAAACTCCATCCTGTGAAGTTATTGAAACCTGGTCATTACTTTTCTTTTCTTCAAGCAAATAAAAGAATATAAAATCCCGTCAATTACGTTTCAGGAACAAGAAAAATAAAAAGAAAAAAAACCATAAAAGCCGCAGGAGCACTACACCACCACATTGATCTATAGTTACACCTTTAGGAAATGTATAGATCACTGTGGTGGTGTAGCTAAAATGGAGAAAAAACATAAAGATGTGTAGCAAGAATCTTTAACCACATACTATTTTAAGAACAGTATGATCTGAATGGAATGTGGAAAACAGAGAAAGGCAACACAAAAGCTAAAATGCATAACCTCGTCCTACATTTGAACAATTCTTATTGAAAAAGTTCATTCTCACCCTTTCGTTGCAATACAAGGGAGTTATATCATTTTTAACAACAAAAACAGACTTATGTACTTTGTGATACAAAGTGTAGAATACTTCAATTGTTAAGAGTTCGTAGTTTGATCCAAACAATTCCTAAGAATTTAGTCACCTACCGGTTTGATTTGCGACAACCTCGAGCATTCCAGCCATCCAAAAGCATCCTTCCAAGGCTCACCCAGGTAGATATTGAGTCGACGACTGTAAACACTAATAATACAAATTATCTATTTACAACAAGTGATCCTTCAAGCTATCAGAAGGATTAGTGAGTAAACTGCACCCAGATACAGCATGCATCAAGAAAGAACCTGCGAAGGGGAGAAATTATTTGCACTGTTCTTGGAACAAGAAAAAAGGCCCGGAACTCCTTCCGCCACACGTTGAGCAATATCCCTTTCCCTATTGTATAAAACTCTTACAAACTCATCGTAGCTTAAACTTCCATCACCGTTTATGTCAAAAACTTGGAAAATGATTTCAACCACATTATCAGAGATGGGTACATTGCACACCTGTTATTGCATAAATAATGCCATTAAAAGTTAAATAAAGCCAGGAGGAAACAGGAAAGAAGGCTATTGAATAAATATTACTGCAGAAAATCTGAACCAAAGCAGTACATACATTTAGCAGTAAGGATTAAAAATAATGCCAGATTTTAAAAAAAAATTCTGTGCACTCTGCAAACTTTAGTTTTCTATGGCTCTTACTGAATTGTCCAAATATCCTAAGACCACATGATAAAAAAAAATGATGGGTTAATATGTGCATTTTTTTTAAAATTCCATGCACAGGTGTCGTGGGCTTACATTAAGCCAAAAGTTAAGCAGCCACAGTTACTAAAAAGTCCCCCCCACCAATATATATGGGAGCATCTCAGCCTGAAAATTTCATAAAATGGACTTCCACGGTGATATCCAATAGTAGGAGCTCATCATGCACAATCTTATTGGCTGTTGTACAAAATGAGGTAGTAATTAACAGCAAGCACTGTGCTACTCATATAAAGCAAGGTTTCGTGACTACTGATGCAGAGGCCTTCCTACAAAATGAACTCAAAAGAAAGTCACAAAATAGATCCACAAAACTCAAAAGAATAATTAAATCAACAAGGAAAAGTATTGTACATGTGAGGCAGCTCGTTGAAAGTCATGTCTCCTTAACAGGCCATTCACTTCTCCAAAAGTAAAAAGTGCCAAAGAAAATGGCTTCAGTTTTCGGCGTAGCTCTGCAAAATTTTTGAACTCCTCAAAAGTAATGCGTGTATCCCTAAGTTGGGAAACATTGTTCAATTCATCAACCCGATCAAGCAACCTTCCTATATGACTCAAGTCGGCAGAAGCAACCATGGACAATGCAAAGTCCTTAGCTGATATAGTTCCCCGTGATTTGTAGTCATAATGAGCAAACTCCAATCTCAGAATCTGCAAAATAAATTTTATCATCATACGGACAGACTTGAAGGCAGCATTTAGAGAAAATATAAAATATCTACAGAAAATCAAAACAATGATATTATTGTGACAACTTAAAAACAGCAAATCAAGAATTCTCAAGAGCAACGCACGTGCAACCTACTTATACGTCCCCAAGATTGCCCCTTATAAAGTGAGCACGACAACTTGATTGAATTATCAGTACCCCATTTGCCTCTGATATCAATGTGATTCGACTACTACTTAAGTTGACATCAAACTATTCTTTTAGAGAGGAGTAAAATGCACACGTAGATTTTCTTGGTTTTATGCCTTCCCAACAATCTCTTACAAATCACACTCGCAAAGTTTAAAACTGATAGCCGGCAATGAAGATAGATAGGGCTTTTCATTAAATTCACAACATACAGATCATCACAGTATACAAAGACTATTGTAGCCTAAGAACAATCAATAAACATTAAATTAGAAAACTCCCTAACACCATAGCTCTTCATTTTACGCCCAACTTTCTTCAGATTTGCAGTAAGATAGAGAGGACTTTTCATTGAATTCAGAACATACAGATCATCATAGTATACAAAGACTAGTGTAGCCTAAGAACAATCAATAAACATTAAATTAGAAAACTCCCTAACACCATAGCGCTTCATTTTACACCCAACTTTCTTCACATTTGCAGTAATTTTATTTCCTATTGAGGTGATGCATTTAGCTCGTGTAAGTGCATATACTTTGTTCACTGTCATTTAATATTCTGAATGTTTACTTTATTCCTTATCTTATCTAGCTCAGTAGACATTAGCAATACTTTTCCTTTCTTGAGTGATGTACCAATATGAAATGTATATCACGGCGGAATAAAGTAAATTTCAAATAATCGGTAAAGAAATTTAAATCTTTGCGAATCTCATATGCTGAGCTATATTAAAACCCATAACTTCATAAGACATAAAGCGTAATGTACCAGATTCTTTACAGTACACATCATTATTTGTAATCCCAAAATAACAAATACACAACTACCCTGCTTGTCTTTTAGGGGTTCCTCAGAATTTTCTGAATAGACTGAGTCTTGCTTTGAGCCATTAAATCCTGCACTAACGTCTATCATTCTGTAAGGAATGATAGGTAAGAATCAAAAAAGTGAGATTTCATACAATCTCAGTAAGTGCATAGATAACGTAATAAAAGTATCGTCAATATACATACAAATATGCAAATGCATATACCATGATCATGAGACTCATGAGACGATTTATGTATGATGCACTTTTAGTGAAAATCATCATATTTTCATGAAAAGACTTTCTTTGACACATAAACAAAACTTTTCGTATGAATGTCATGTCTTTTCGAAAATTCTTAACATTACCTGTCTTTATTCTTATTTTTATTATTTTTGTAATGACAACAGATCGAATCGCCTTCACTGTCATTTTTATTTTTAATCACAATGGCAAATTGAATCACCTTCACCGTTAGGTTCCTTGTTTTATGTCAGTCATCCAGCAGATTGAATCGTCTTCACTGTCGTGACATGACTTTTCATTAATCACGACGGCCAATCGAATCGCCTTGACTGTCGGATTTCTTATCATGACAGTAGATCGTAACGTCTTAACCGTCAGCTTTCTTGGTTACGTCAGTCGTACAGAAGATCGAATCGCATCCACCATCATGACGTAATATCTTATCTTGGTCATGTTAGTCATACGCAAGATTGAAACGCTTTCACCGTCATAACACGATTTTTCATCTTTTTTACGGCAAATTGAAACTCTTTCACCGTCGACACGCCAGTCATCCGGCAGTTTGTACTGCATTTACCGTCATGACATGACTTTTCATTTATTTTTTTGTTCTTTATCCTTTTTTTATTCTAGTTTCTTTAAAAAAACCATGATAACTCAAATTATGGAACTCATTATAAAATGCATGCAATTTAGACATTTTTCATGCGTAATGCATAACTCATGTGACACATGATGCATGCATTTACCAAATTAGAGCGTATTCATGTTAAACATATGTTTATCAATTATTTCAAGTAAAACATACATATTTCATCAAAAAAATAAACAAAATATTTAAACTATCATCTCAAAATAGCCTAAACCAAAAATCCCATCAAGTTTATAAAAATTATTTACTTACTTTCTTTTCATCATCTCATCTTACAATCACCTATTTTTAATTATTCCTTGACTAACAAAGGAATATTTTTCCTATTTTCTTTAAAAACTTAACTTGTAACTAAGCCCTCCATAAGAAATAACACTTGGAATTTCTCTCTAGAATTTCCTCAATAACTAAAATTCTTAAACTTCAAAGTTCATATTTTCAAATCCTTACACACATCCTACCATGACTTAAAGTTTTATTTCACAATTCTCTAATTAACTCATTGGTTTCTTTCCTTAAGCTTCTCATCATATATTTTCTAAATAAATTCCTATACTAAATCTTAAGTTATTGTCTCAAATAAGTATAAGGAAGTTAAAACCTAATCACTTATTAACACTTATAAACCAATTTCCAATATAAAGAACAAATTCCTTATACTACTTATCAATCACCAAAGGTACATATATTCCTCCAATAATCCAATAGCAAATAGAATCCTAAATAACATATTTATAAAATATATAAATAAAATGCTAAATTTAAGTTATGTGTACACTTACAACTTCCAAAAAATATCCAATGCAACTCCTTTGAAAGCTAGGGTTTTTCCACCACTTCCTTGAGAGAACTCACTCAATTCTACTAGGAGAAAAGGTTTAGAAAATGAAGTGAAGGAAATAAGTGGATGGAGAGAAAAGGAAATGGTTGGCCGAGAGATATGGTTGGAACAAAGTGGACGTGTGTGTGTTTTTGTGTTAGGCAATACCTCTCAAATACAAAGACCAATTTCACACTTTTTTTTTTCAAGAAGCCAAGTGTCCCTTTAGACCATAGGACATTCATGACATGTTAGACTTAGGTGGCAATTGACTTGACAAATAACCAATCCGTAGTTTGAGATTTTCTAGGAGATAAACTCTTGTGTCACTCGGCTAACACTTCATCTTTTTATCCCCCATTTTAGCCGAAATTCACATGGATAAAATCAAACTTATTTCCTCGAGTAATCAATAGCCACTTGTCTCAATTATTGCCAAGTATATAAGCAAAGTTTATAGTAGAAAGGGACAAAAAGTAAAGTCGGTTAAACTTCCCCATTTGCTCTTGGTTTAGCCAAAACTCATCTAAGAAAAGTCCACTTGTATTTCATCCAATTATCTTTTTTCACTTGCTTAAGAAGTAAGCTAAAGTACAGTGAAAAAAACAAAAGAAAAAAGTCGATCCATAGCCCCCCAAAACATCCAATCCCTATGCCCCCTTCTCTAAGTATATTCCTCAAAAAATACTTTGATTATACAACTAAAACTCTCCTATCATTGGCTCCCTTGATTTGATTTTTCTAGAAACAAACTGATCATCTAGTTTCCTTTTAGTGTAGAAGATAACAAAATTAGTCAAAATTCACATTATCATCCATATCTTTGAAAACTATCTTAAAATACTAGTGAAGTTTCATTGTCTTGTTCAATTTTGCTTCCTCCTTTTCAAACTTATAGATCCCTTGTTGATGTATAATCTTAATTGAGTGAAGATTTTGGAATCATTTGGCACAAATGGACAAATAAGAATTTGAGTAGGCTATGTAGAGCATGCATCTGGCTACCACTTGAACCAATTTCAGATACGCCAGCTTCAAGCCCAAAAACCACCTTGTTTTAGCTTTATGTGTAAAGTATTTCAGGTATTTCTTCAAGGTATAGGTAATTATGTGAAACTAGCCTAATCTTATCATCTTCTACACTAAAAAAAACTAGATGATATGTAGATTTCTAGAAAATCAAATAAAAAGAGCCAACGAGAGAAGAGTTTTAGTTGTTTAAGTAAAGAATATTTTTAGAATATTCCTTGGCAAAAGGAGACATACGGATTGGGTATTTGGAAGGCTATAGATCGATTTTTTTTCATTTGTTCTTTTTACCATGCCTTAATTTATTTCTTAAGTAAGAGATTAGGCAAGTGGAAGAAGATGATTGGATGAGAAATAAGTAGATTTTTCTTAGGTGAATTTCGACTAAACCAAAAACAATTGGAGGAAAGTTTAACCTACTTAGTTTTTTGTCCCTTTCTACAATATACTTTACTTACATACTTGGCAAGAATTGAGACAAGTGGCAAGTGGCTATTTGATGAAATGAACTTAGAATGATATATATATATATATATAGGTTTCAGCTGAAATAGAAACAAAATGAAGAAGGTGTAGCCGATTGGCTTATCTTCTTGAAATTACCAAGTTTTGAATAAACGAGTGTCCTATGGTCTAAAATGGACACTTGGCTTCTTGGAGAAAAATGTGAAATTTGGTCTTTATATTTAAAAGGTAGTCGACCAAGGGCTAAAGAGAACACTCCTCCATTTCTCATTTGAAAACTCTCGGCCAGCCCTCTCTTCTCTTCAACATCTACTTCTTTTTTTCTCCTCACTTTCTAAACCATTTCTACTAGTTGAATTGAGTGAGTTTTCAAGGAAGTTGTGGAAAAACACTAACCTACAAAGGAGTTGCTTTGGATATCTTTTTGAAATTGTAAGTGCTTACATAACCCAACTTTAGTATCTTGTTTATATATTTCATAAACTTGTTATTTAGGATTCTATTGGATTGTTGGATGACTATATGAATCTTTTGCGATTGATAAATAGTATAAAGAATATTTTCTTTATATTAGAAATTAGTTGATAAGTATTTGTAAGTGATTAAATTTTAAATTCCTTATACTTACTAGGGATAATAACTAAAAACTTAAGACTTAGTTTAAGGGATTTTTAGAATTATATGATGACAGGATTAAATTATAGTATGATGGAATGAAGCTATTATCATATAATTAAAGTGAATAATCATGGAATGAAGCTTCAAATTATAGTATGATGTGTTTAAAAGCTAGGATTTTAACTTTGAGGTGTTAGGGCTCTCGGCAATGAAACACTTTGTTAGGGAAAAATATTTAGTTTTATTCCTATTGGAAGACATAGCTATCAACTAGGATTTTGAAGAAAATAATAAGATATAACTTTGGTATTTGAGGAGTAATCAAAAATATATGAATATAGGATGATGTGGTGAAAAAGAATCAAAGAAATAAAATATTTAGCCTAGATGGAGTTTCAGCCTAGGCTATTTCAAGTTTAGGGTTTAATTAATTAAATTGTTTCTTTGATGAAATATATATAATTTACTTGAAAGAATTGATAAGTACATGTTTAGCATGTATACGTCATGATTTGGTAAATGCATGCGTCCTACATCACATGAGTCATGCATTACGCATGAAAAAGGTTTAAGTTGCATGAATTTTTTTTTTTACTGAGTCCCATGATTGAGTTATCATGGTCTCAAAGAAAACTTGAATAAAAACAAGGAAATGAATAAAAAAATAAAAGTCATGTCATGACGGTGAAAACAGTACGAGCTGTCGGATGATTGACATGTCGATGGTAAAAGCGGTTTGATCTGTCGTAAAAAAATGAGATGTTACGTCATTACGGTGAAGGCGATTCGATCTACTATCATGCTATTAAATCCTACGGTTAAGGCGTTTCGAACTACCATCGCGATTAATGAAAATCGTGTTAAGATAGTGAACGCGTTTTGATCTACCGGGTGACTAACGTGATTAAAGGAAACCTAACAGTGAAAACGATTTGATCTACCGTTGTGATTAAAAAAATGACAATGAAGGCGATTCGATCAATTGTCATTTTAAGGATAATAAAAATATGAATGAAAACGCGTAAAGTTAAAAGTTTTCGAAAAGACATGTCATACACATGAAAAGTTTGGTTACGTGTTAAAAGAAGACTTCTCATGAAAAACACGATGTTTTATTAAAAGTGCATTGTGCATAAGTCAACTCATAAGTCACACGTTTATGGATTTTACATTTTTGGAATGGTACATATATATATTGATGATATTTTTGTTATGTTATATATGCACTTACTGAGATTTTACGAAATCTCACTATGTATGACTTTTACTATCATTCTTGAATTTGGCAGGACTAGATGACATAGCAGAAGACAGGAACCTCCCAGGAGGCTCCAAAGAGCCTTGAAAGTCTCACTGACTATATCGCTTTTGAGAAGATGATGGAGTTTTTTCTTTTTTGATCACCTGTCAAGTGTGATATGGCAGGAGAGAGCTGAGGCATCGAAAGGGCAACAACCTCTGGGTTGTTGCTTAGTTTTGAGCCCAAATGGCTCATTGACTCTAGACAGGGTCTATGCAACACCTACAGGGATCGGACGTCGCCAGGAAGAGAAGATTAGCATGAGCTAGTTTAAATTCGATCATAGGTATAAAGAAATGAAGAAGGAACCTCCGTTGTGAGTTAAGGGTTATCTATGTTATTAATGATGTTATGTTTTGTATATTATGTTACGAGTCCTGAACTTGTACTACCACTATCACTTTTTGTATATTATAAAGTTTTATAGATTTGAAGTAGTTACCATATGATCACTTGCAAAATTTTAATTCTTTGCCCATTTTAGAAATTTAACTTCTTTCTGTTGCGATATTTTTGGCATATCATTAGTAAGCTTAGGTGCATTTGCATTAACTTCGACATGTACATGGGTACTTGTGACGTCCCTAAGTTTACGTTTGGGATTTAACGTAAATTGTAACGTCGGAACATGTAGCACTAGGCTACATATCCCTCATTCATGTCGAAAAATAATGTATATGCACCTAACTTAACAGCAATATGAAATATATATCACGGCAAAATAAGGTAAATTTCATATAATCGGTAAAAAAATTTAAATTTTTACGAATATCACATGGTAAACTATATAATCGGTTTGAAATTTTAATATATTTCTTAATATATTTTTTTTTTCAAAAAGATTGAAGAAAATTTTAAATCTGGGTTCCGGATTTTCAAATCCGGAACCCGGATTAACACCCCTACTTTAGGGGTTCCTTAGAATTCTTTGAATAGACTGAGTCTTGCTTTGAGCCATTAAATCCTGCACTAACATCTATTATTTCGATAGGTAAGAATAAAAGAGTAAGATTTCGTAAAATCTCAGTAAATGCATAGATAAATAAATAAAAGTAACGTCAATATACATGCAAATACGCAAATGCATACATCATGATCATGAGACTCATGAGATGACTTATACATAATGCACTCTTAGTGAAAATCGTCATGTTTTCATGAAAAAACTTTCTTTAACATGTAAACAAAATTTTTCGTATGAATGTCATGTCTTTTCGAAAATTCTTAACATTATGTGTCTTTGTTCTTATTCTTATCATTCTTGTAATGACAGCAAATCAAATCGTCTTTACTATCATTCTTATACTTAATCACAACGGCAGATCGAATCGTATTCACTGTTGGGTTCCTTGTTTCATGCCAGTCATTCAGTAGATCGAATCACCTTCACTATCGTGACATGACTTTTCATTAATCACGATGGTAAATTGAATTGCTTTCACCGTCAGATTTCTTAGCATGACGGTAGATCGTAACACCTTCACCGTCAGCTTTCTTGATTACGTCAGTCATACAGCAGATCGAATTGCCTTCACCGTCATGATGTAACATCTTATCTTGGTCATGTCAGTCAAAACGCCTTCACCGTTGGCATGTTAGCCATCCGGCAGTTCGTACTGCGTTTACCGTCATGACATGACTTTTCATTTGTTTCTTTTTTTTTATCCTTGTTCTTATTCTAGTTTCTTTAAAAAAACTCATGATAACTCAAGTCATAAGACTCATTATAAAATGCATACAACTTAGACCTTTTTCATGCGTAATGCATAACTCGTGACGCATGACGCATGCATTTACCAAATCAGAGCATATTCGTGTTAAACATATGCTTATCAATTCTTTCAAGTAAAATATACATATTTCATCAAAGAAATAAACAAAATATTTAAACTATCATCTCAAAATAGCCTAAGCCGAAAATTCCATCAAGTTTATAAAAATTATTTTCTCACTTTCTTTTCATTATCTCATCTTCCAATCAACTATTTTTAATTATTCCTTGACTAACAAAGGAATATTTTTCCTATTTTCTTTAAAAACTTAATTTGTAACTAAACCCTCCATAAGAAATAACACTTGGAATTTCTCTCTAGAATTTCCTCAATAATCGAAATTCTTAAACTTCAAAGTTCATATTTCCAAATCCTTACACACATCCTGCCATTAACTCCTTATTTCTCTAATTAACTCCTTATTTCTTTCCTCAAGCTTCTCATCATATATTTCCTCGACTAAATCTTAAGTCATTATCTCAAATAAGCATAAGGAATTTAAAACCTAATCACTTATTAACACTTATCAACCAATTTTCAATATAAAGAAAACATTCTTATACTACTTATCAATCACCAAAAGTACATATATTCCTCCAACAATCCAATATCAAATAGAATTCTAAAATAACAAATTTATAAAATATATAAATAAAATGATAAAGTTGGATTACGTGCACACTTACAATTTTCAAAAGATATTTAAAGCAACTTCTTTGTAAGCTAGGATTTTTTCACCACTTCCTTGAAAGAATTTACTAAAATGTATTATGAAAGAGTATTTGGAAGGTGAGGAAGAAGAAGGAAAGAAAATGAAAGAGAGAAAGAGGGTTTGGCCGAGAGCTAGCTAAGTGGAGTGTGTGTGTGTGTGTGTGTGTGTGTGTGTGTGTGTGTGTGTGTGTGTGTTAGGTGACAACTTAGATCAAAAGAAACCAAACTTAACATTTTTCCTTATGAAGGCAATTGTCCTTTTAGACCTTAGGTTGCTCATGACATGTTAGGCTTAGGTGGCATTTGACTTGACAAATTACTTATCCATAATTTGATATTTCCTAGGAGATAAGACCAAAACTACTTTCAGCTACCCCTTCCTCTATTTGACTTCTATTTCAGCCGAAACACATGTAGATGATTCCAAGTTCATTTTATCAAATAGTCAATAGCCATTTGTCTAAATTCTTGCCAAGTATGTGAGCAAAATTTGTAGTAGAAATTGACAAATCACTAAGTCGGTTAAGTTTCCCCATTTTCTCTTGGTTTAGCCGAAACTCACCTAGGATAAATCCAATTGTTTTTCATCCAATCACCTCATTCCACTTGCCTAATCTTTTGCTTAAGATGTAAGCTAAAGCATAGTAGTTTAGGACAAAATAAAAAGTTGGTTGAAGACCTCCAAATCTCCCAAGCCGTGTGCCTCCTTTCCTAGTAATATTCCTCCAAAATACTTTACTTATTCAACTAAGACGCTTCTATCATTGGCTCTCTCTTTGTTTGATTTTCTAGAAACCTATATATCATCTAGTTTTCTTAGTGTAGAAGATAACAACATTAGTCAAAATTCACATCATCATCCATATCTTTGAAAACTATCTTGAAATACTAGTGAAGTTTCCCTTCAACAAGTAATCTACTTTTTAGGTGTCTTGTTCAATTTTACTTCCTCCTTTTCAAACTTGTGGGTCCCATGTTGGTATAATCTTCATTGAATAAAGATTTTGGAATGATTTGGCAAAAATAGACAAAGAAGAATTCGAGTAGGCTATGTAGAGCATGCATACGGCCACCACTTGAATCAATTTCAAATATGTCAGCTTCAAGCCCGATTTCATCCTTGATTAAGCCAGTATCTCTTAAAACTCAAAACATGGAAGTTGTAGATATTTCTCCTGGTGTTCTATAGAATCTTGGATCATCTCATTCGAAGATCAGATCAGAGAGTTATGCCTGGATTACAAAACGTAGTCAGAACTGTCGAAAATCACTCAATTATCTTAGTTTGCACTAAATACCTTTATATGCATCCTATCACCACTTGTCACTTATTCCTTATCTCTTAAGAAAAGTATTCTTTGTATAGACAACATAAAATAATAGGTATAAGTTGTTTCTTCCTACTAAAATTCATCCAATAGCCAACACTTTTGAAGAGAATATACTTTTCTTGATTTTTTTGAATTCCTTTGCTAAGACTTTACTAACTCATCTTTCCAAACATTTGACCCTTTAAAATACCAAAAGGAAACATATCCTTAACTTGCCAAGTGTCCCAAAATCCTCCAAACATTAAGTATCCTCATGTTCTTCTAAACACTTAAATGTTTCCATGTTTCTCTAATCCAAAACAAACATGTATACATATATTTTCAAAAAGTTCCAAAACTTTACTAAAATAATTCTAAGGAAAACATAATCATGCTAAGCATGAAAATTAATAAGAACAGGTAAAAATTCGGATTACCACATCCTCCCCTCCTTAAAAAAAAAGTCGTTCTCGAAATTTATGAGGTCAAACATCAGCACTAAGTAGAATACAAGATATAACCCAGAGCATGCTTAGGAAGATCATACAACCATTAACGCCTAAACGTACACAGATATTGCTCTCTCACGTCTACTCCCATAGATGGTTCATTCATGATCGCATTAGTCTTGGCACATCACGTCTAAAACTTCTAGAGTGGCCGGTAATTCAAAATCTTCACTTTCCCCCACTAACACCCCAAGTCACCGCTAATTCCTCAAAATCGGCACAAATTTGAACCTCTGACTATCACCAAAATCATGCTTACGCTGCGTACTTTTATAATAGCAACCCAAATCAATAAAAGTTTCAGCTTACCATACTAAATATTTATACCTAATAATAGCATTCTCAGTCGAAACATCTTCCTGTCATAGTTTAATCTTTAACCTACTATATTCCAACTTCTTCGTGAAGCAAAAGCTTTGCGTACTAAACCTTCTGCACCTCCATACAACTCCTGATCTTACAATTACGTTCCAGATCCACTATCCACTTATCGGTTTTCAAAGCTCCTTTTGTTCCAATAAAATGTAAATAACAACAGATTTAAAATGAAGTCCCAATCAAAATTTCCCTTTATAATTCGTGCCATGATGAATCATAAAATGAAATATGATTCATCTCTACCTTTCAGTTGTCATTTACGTGATATCTCATATGATAAGGATAATGGTAGGTGGTTTATAGAATCTCCACGTTACTTTGGAATGAGAAGTTCCTACTCTTTATAAAGTTCCCATGAGATTTCATTTGTCTCATTGACTAGTCTTTTTGGAGTATAGGTCATGTGGTTTCGACCTTCCATTAAGGCGTTACAAGTTAAGGCCACAGTTTTAGATTGTTGATTTTCACACCATCTCAACCTTTAGGTTACTTACGTTTGGATTGTTAATTTTAGGTTGGACAAAACGCCATGGTAACAAGCAAATTTGCCACTATTGAACTAAAATATAAGTTAAAAGTACACTAATTTTTTTTATGAGTAAAAAAAATAACTAAAAATTCATGGAGAATGGGCAGGGGGCTTACTTTATCATGCAAATCTCGCAAAAATTGGAAAAACTTATCATGTTGGAGTTGTTCAATATAAGTTACAATTACATTAAAAACTCATGAAGAATGGGGCAGGGGACTTACTTCATCATGCAAATCTCGCAAAAATTGGAAAAACTTATCATGTTGGAGTCGTTCCTTTCCATGTTTACCAAAGAAATACTCCACCAGGCCTCCGTTTTCTACTGAACCATTGAATTTTAACCCAGTTCGAAGCCCATCACTATGTTGAGCCCCTTGTCTATTCTGAGATCGCATCATAGCCATAACTTTCTTGAATTCTTCCTTATCTATCTCTCTATATATGGAGATGGAAGGCCCGAAGTATGCAGAAGAAAACAAACAAGAAAGAAAAACAGGCTAAAGAGTCAAGTAAATGGAGTAAAAGATACACTTAATAATAACCACGCATAAAATAACACATTTAAATGTCATTACTTCAAAGATTTGATGTTGTGGTGTATTTAATGTCACAAATATCAGTCACAAAGAATGGTATATAATAAGTGCATATAATTTTTAATATAAAAGTATATTTATCATATGAGAGGAAAGATTTTTTTTTTTTAAAAGTGTATATCAGAGGAAAGGATAATAAAGCACGGTGTTTGTTTAATGCATTATCTGATCATAGTAAAACCCTAATTGGATTCATTCCCTAGAAATATTGCAATATCAAATATTAAGTAATAATAAACTGTTATCATAGAACCCAGCAAAAACTAACAAGAAATAATAAGCATTTATATGCCAATGCGTAAATGACACATCCAGTTTATGGCCAAACAATAATAATGTGCATTAGTACCAACCCATTGTTGTCAATGTCAAACATTTTGAATGCCACAGAAAAGCTTGATTCTGGGATGCTGAGTAGAGTCACAAAAAAGATATACCTGTTAAAGTGAAAATCATAAGAACTGTAAACTTCAAAAGAAGCAAATTCTATAATGCACTTAACTTACCATATATTGTATTCACACCCCCCCTATAAATAGAAAAAAGAAAAAGGAAACTAAAGGAACAATAATGTAATAATAAATAATAACAAATTAGTAACTCACTCTTTAAAAGATATGAGTCCATCCTTGTCCACATCAAAAAGCATAAAAAAATCTGAAATATCACAACGTAACTCTCCAGGACTCCTCTCCCCTTCCAAATATCCTTCTCTGACAAGGTTGGATTCAGATGGAGGGAAGACAGGAACAATTGCCCGCATTAGGTCAGCTGGTGTCATAAATGATTCTCCTTCTGGTGACCGAAAAGATGCGAAGTACTCAAAAACCTTCAGTCAAGTATGGCACAAGACATTGTCAAGGGAACATGCATGCAAAATTTAAAAACAATACTATGAAAAAAAAAAAGGCTTTCGACATGTAATGTCATGTACACATATAGACTACAGGTCTATGCCAAGGCTGAAGGACAGTACTGTTTTCCAAATTTCGTTTTTAAAAGTGATAATGCCGTACAGAAAGGTCATTAAAACAAAAGAAATGTCATTACATGGTGGAACTTCATAACTAAGTACTACTATTCACACTATGACTCCAAAATACATAATTCAATTAATGTCGTATAGAAAAGGAGAGGTGAAACCACGACACAAATTGAAAGAAAATCTAGGTATTTCAGGATACATTAAAACAGATTTAGCAATAGAAATATCTATATACCAAGATTTTCAAGCGGAGTTAGACAAGTAGCTAAACAAGGGATGAATGTAAACAAAGACGACAATGGCACCGGAAACAAGTATATTTATGCCAAAATAATATATATAATTTACAGCTTCTAGAGTATTTACATCGATAATGCATTTAAAGTTCACGGAACTGCTTGGCAATTCAGCACATGACAGAGCTCTAAGGCTTTAAAAATTTATAAATAGTCGTGGAAAACTAAGCCCTATGCCAAAGAACGAAAGAATTGTAGCCCTCTTGAAAGTAGTCAAATTATGTGCAGCGAATGAAACAGCGCGTTTGCAAAAAAACTATGAATAGTGAATACCTTTTCCGGAGGACTCCGCAACCTTAAGCGCTTCTCGTAGTTGAAGAAAATCTTTCTCCTAAATGCATCTGCAATCGCAGTAACAAATCAATAATTCCAGATGAACATTCACAAGATTACGCCCTCGGTTCCTTAATCGTTAATCAACAATAAAGGGAAGGCAATTGACATTAATATAATCATCATCACCTCCAAAGAGGTAGTATGAGCTTTCAGGTAAGGCTAATTTGCGAAATGCAGAGACCGTAGATTCAGCAGTGGCCGTTGACCAGCCAGCGAAAGACAACAAGGGCTTCTTGAAAAGAGCGAAATTGGAAACGGGAGAAGGAGCGGTGGTAGAGGACCAGCAAATAAATGTTAGGCCAGAGCCAATGGTGATCCCCGAAGCCCATTTCAGAAAGGAGCCGAGAAGAGGGCTCCTGGTATCGGGGATTGAGGCATCGATCTGGGGCAGAGACGAAGAGGATGAAGGTGCAGATTGAGAGAATCGACAAACTCCAAGCGTTTGGATCGGAGCGAGTTGATGGAAGGACGGTGGTGCGGATATTTTCAGTGACGCAAAGGAACGCATAATGGGATCGATCGTGCTCAGGGTATTTGTTACAAACCGATCAATCTGTATGAGAAAGAAGTATAACATAGAAAAAGGGGGGGAGGTGAGGCTCCCGTCTCGTGGCTTCGTTACAGTTAAAAGTGATCGTATCGCGGGGCGGTTGTTACAATCTGATCGTTTTGCACCTGACCAACGCGTGTACGAATAATGATAGTTACCTTTCATTTCTCATTTTTTTATCATTTTTAATTTTTTTTTACTTAATAATTAATGATTGAATTTTAAATTTTTTCTTAATAATTAAAAATGTTAAAAAAATACAAATATATATATATATTATAAATAATAAATAAGTGATAAAATAATGATAACTTATCACTACTCATATATTATTAGAGAACTTTTATTAAATTGGTCTTTTTCTTTTTTTTTAACAACGAATTTACTCGTGAATAAATTTAAAGGATTATTATTTATTTTTAAAAATAAAAATTATTTTATTTTCTTCTCATATTTTCTTCTTTTTAGTTTTAATTAAATATGATAAAAAAAATTATATGTGTACAAATTTATATTTTTAAAAAAAAAATAATAATCAATTCAATGAGAGTGTTGTTAAAGAGAGGACGGAAGACTCAAGGCCCAATAACGCAAAGGGACGACATGGGAATAGACCAAATGAATGGCCTCTCTAGGCTTATGCCCATTACAATGATGAGCCTTTTTCGATCTCCCCCTAAAATGGAGTTTGAAATCTTGGATCCAATTTTTTTGTACAACTTAGAGCTGATTTTTTTCTTTTCAAGTTTAATCGTGCAAAAGGTGGAGTCCTGGGCTTAAAATAGCATCGACATGTCATATCAAGCAAGTGCAACAGACACGATCATATTTCATTCAATTGTTGAAAGACGAGACGGGGTTTTGGTGGAGATGATGCGATCATCCAACAGCTTGCAACGGTTATTGGACTTTTTATGAAAGAAAATACTACAGACATAAAAGAGATCCTATAAAAAAAAAAAAATTACACAATAAAGTGACATATTATTAGTGTACCACGTATACCCACCCTATAATCTATCTTCAGTCAAATAAAAATTCTCTCTTCTACCATGGGTCTTGACTCTCAACTGAGAAAAATGGAAGAGGAGCTTGGAGATGTTGAGGCTGGACATAGAGGGGTTAAAAGAGGTGTGGTGAAGTTGTGGTGGCAAGGAAGAGGTGGCATAGTGGCTGGAGGACAGCAGATCTAGGCCAAATGGGTGGAGAAACCCATGGGAGAGTGGGGATATGTGGAGGAGATGGGATTTCAGTTGGGGAAGAAGAGGCTAGAGGGAGGTCGTCGATGAGGGAGGAGGCTCCGATAGTGATGGCGATAAGGTGATAGGGTGGCGCACGACAATGTTAGGGCAGCAACCTGTGCATGCGAAACTCATTTCAGGTTGGGTGCATGTGTGTGATAGAGGGAGAGATGAAGTTGTGGTGGCTTGGATTTGGTGGAGGGTGGCCAAGGATGCTCATCGGCGGCTCGAGGTGGTGGCAGTGGTGGCAGTTGGGGCTAAGCTGGGAAGAACTCGTGTATGAGGAAACTGATGAGGTGATCAATGGTGCTACAAGTGACCAACAGTAGTGGGTTGCATGGAAAGGAAGAAATGGCTAGGGAGGGGGTAGGAATGAGGGGACGATGAGAAAGGAAATGAACAAAAATAGAGGGAAGAAGTGGCACACTACTACTAATGTAACACATCAATATGTGGGATCTCTTTGTGCGATCCCTTTATATTTGTAGTAGGGATATTTAGATCATGATCCCATGTTTTTGTGTCGTTTATTTGGATCTAAACGAGTTTATTACTCAAAAAATTAACAAAACAAGTGTAATGTTGTTCGGTTCATTTAATGTTCTATTTCTCTTTTTTTAATATTTAAATTTCATTTTTGAGAAATTAAGGAGGTTATGTAATATGTATAGAGAATAAATTATAAAAATTTAGATAGATCTCTTCTAAATAACAGCTTTCAATAGAAATTTACCACATTGTACAATTGCAACGTAAAGAAATAAGAAATTTTCACTCCAATCCTCCCTCTATTTCTCTCTCTATGTGTCTTTCTCCAGAGAAAAACTCTCCAGCAGTCAAGTGTCTCTCTCTCCCTCCTATTTCTCTCCCAATAAATCACCTTGACTGAAATCCTCCATCCCTCTATCTCTCTTATTTCTCTCCTAGGAAACTCTCAAATAATTGATCTCCTTACATACCTTTACTTTTGAAGTGCATCTGGCTTTAGAATAGGAAAAGAACTCTCTGCAATTTAAGGGAATTCTATGTTAAGCTTAAAAGTTGACCTTGGTGCGGCGAGCTGCAGATGGAAATCTTATTCCTCTATCGTGATTGTTTCATCAGAGTTAGCAAAGATTCTTTTCAAAATCTGGAAGTTTTTTTAATAGGGATTCAAATCGATTTTTGAAAGGTTAGATAGAATATGTGTTTTATCATTAAATGTAATGGGTCTATTGTAAAATCTGTAAAATTGCTAATATGGTAGAGTGTTATTGGAGGGTTGTTAATAGGTTTGTGCTCCAACTCCGTCGGAGTTGGAGCTGGGCTTTTCAACTTTAGAGGAAAATTTTTCCTTCGACCTTGACGGAGGTTGGAAATGATGATCGGAGTTCGAAAACTTCGATCGGAGTTGGGTTGATTTTTCCATTTCCTGCACCTTAATCCAATATTTTTAATCTCGTACCGGTACTGGCCGTATCGGTCGAAATGCGTTGTACCAGCCGTTGTTCGGTACAAAAAAATGCATGTTTCATTTTGGATGATTTTTCAACCGTACTAGTCGGTACCGGCTGATATTCGTGTTTCGGCCATACTGGATTTCGGCCTCTCACTTTTTTTTTTTAAATGCTATTTTTTAACTTCAATTCATACTAAATTAACTATATAAATGTATTTATATATATAATTTATTCATATATTGATTATTATTTTGAAATACAATTTACAGATATATTTATATATTTAATTTATTTATATATAAATTATTTCGAAACGATATACGAAACGATAACGGTATCGAAATATTTCGTTCCAATGACTTGGCCGGTACGTCCACCTGTAAGGTATTCAAAACATTGCCTAAATCTGCATCCCATGATTCCATCCCAGCATGTGAAATGGCATCTAGCCAATGAATATACACATGCATTTCTAATTAATTGCACAACTTGGGGTACTTCAAACTTCACACTTCACTATTATAAATTTATTAGTTAATTAATATTAAATAACAAAAATATGAAACTATTTGCTAAGGTAGTAAGTTACTGAGTTCAAAGTTGTAACTTGTAAGCATTAAGCAATGACCATAGGTCCAATGTAAATTATCAATAAAAAATAGAAACTACTAATCGATCAAAATGCAAAATGCAAACCTGAAGGATGAAAGGCTGAAACCAATGCAAACAATAAAGAAAAAAAAAATGCAAAGTATCCTAATTATAAATTACATAGGACATACTACATGACATATAGATACATGCATTACAAAACAAGAGGGCAAAGTCCAAAGAGTGACAAATACAATACTTATGGGTGTAAATGGTCCGGTCCGGTCTGAGAAATTTGTGGACCGATTTCATTCGGTCCAAGAATTCTCTCACCCTGGACCGGACCGAACAGGAGTTCGGTCCATACCGGTCCAGTCCAATTCGGTCCAGGGACGGTCCGGTCCGATCCAGGGGTACCCCATATGATTTAATGGGCTAAATTTAATATATAATTCTACAATAATCAAATATTTTTTTAATCCAAATTTAATTACAATAAATTACAATATGTTAATATTATAAAAGTATATATTATATATTAAATATGTTAGTAAATTATAACTAATAGTTTAATAGTCTAATAACACTTTCACATTAGTATATGTTAATAAACTATAACTAATAAGTAATAACATTATTACAATTTACATTAGTATATTATATATTTATATGTTAGTAAATAGTGATAAATTATTAATAATATATTAAATAATAATAATACACTTATTATTTATATATTAATATATAAGAGTATATATTATCTATTAATATATTATTTAATATTAAATATTAAGTATATTAGTAAACTATAACTAATAATCTAATAGTCTAATAATATTATTACATTAGTATATGTTAATAAACTATAACTAATAAGTAATAACATTATTACAATTTACATTAGTATATTATATATTTATATGTTAGTAAATAGTAATAAATTAGTAATAATATATTAAATAATAATAATATACTTATTATTTATATGTTAATATTATAAGAGTATATATTATATATTAATATTAATATTAAAATTTATATATTATTATTTATATATACATATATTTAAAAAAAAATTTTAAAAAAAAATAGGGATTCGGTCCGGTCCGGTCCGCCGATCCGATTCGGTCTTTTTACACCCCTAACAATACTACAAATGACAATATAAATTAAAATCAAGAAAGATAATAAAGCCTTCATTCTTGAAGCCACTACCAAATACCAGTCCTCCTTATATACTTTTATCTACAAAATAATATATCCAAAGGACCAAAAATACTTTTAAAATACATACTATGAAATGATCAACGATATGTTAAATAATTTAAAAATATAGTACTTGAATTCATGTAAGACTATCAAACCACAACCCATCAATCATCAGTAATTATGGTGGGGATCACAACTATGTCTACAAATTCATTAAAAGTAGAAGTTAAATAATTAAAACATTATAAATTTAATAATGACATAAAAACATATAAACTATAAAGTTACCTGATTAAAGTCTATAACTCTCTGGATCAATCGTATGATCTGGATCTACAAGTATGAATATTTCATTTAGTTAATTCTACTTTCAAATGAGGGCCTCTATAGTTGTCGGTGCCAATGAACTCCGATATACATCTAATACGCGACCTCCGATGCTAAACGCTGACTCAGAGGCAACAATAGTGATAAGAATAGCTAACAGATCACGAATAATTCGTAAAAGAATAGGAAACTTAGTGGAATTAACATTCCACCAAGTCAATAAAACAAATGCATCACTAAGTGCTTCAACATCTTCCATCAAATAACGTTCAATTTCAAACCTACATTGCATAACATTTTTCAATGTACAAATTTGATGATACTACCGCACCAATGGAGATGAAAAATTTGCACCTTTGTCACTTAAGAAAGATGTTGAACTGACTGGGTGTGAGGAACTACGGCTACCACTTGCTAAAGTGGGCTGACCACTATTGTTGTAGGGACTATATAAGTTATCAATATCATTTCTCAACTCTCTAATAAACTCATTAGCCTTCTCTTACCCGTGGACATCAATAATCTAAAATTCTATAATTTTCAACTTATATCGAGTGTTAAGGATTGTAGCCACAAATAATAACCTATTTATCTTCATAATATCCCCAAATATTTATTATATTTAGATTTCATCTTCATAGCCGTTTTAAATAACACTCCCTCAGTCTTAGCATAACTCGCTTTCAAGTGGTTATGAAGCCCCGACAATTCGTTTAAATACAAGTTCGCAGTACAATATTTCGATCAAGATATTCGCATTATTATATCATAAAATAACTTCAAGAAATCAACAAAAATATTAACATTTTTTCAACTGCGTGTGTTCGGCGCACTGAGCCCCCTTCTTCCCCCTGAGGACTCTAACAAAGGATACCTCATGCCTCCATCCTCAACCTTCATCCACTCAAATGTTTTTTAGTATTTAGACACCACATTCAACATCCTTTATGTTGAATTCTATCTCGTTGGAATGTCCAAGCACAACATGCCAGAAGATAGAATCTGAAGCTATTCGGCTATGGCCTTAAACTTGCTTTTTATTTGGGGGGAAGCCCTCACATACATCACAATCTTCTGGACTTTGGTAATACAATCATCAACCTCCTTTAACCCCTCAAATACTATCAACGATATGAGCACAACAGCAAACTTGTATAAACTCATGGCCATGAATAATATCTTATGTTGCTGTCGTATACCTCTTAAACCACTCCATTGCAATGTCGTTGGCACCAACATTATTAACTTTGATACAAAAAACTCTTTTAATTTACTAATCCTTAATACAATCATTCATTAATGCACCATTAGATGAACTTTTGTAATCAATAATTTTTTTAAATCCAACAATTAGCCTTTGCAACGCCTACTCATTGTATACATAGTGGGCAGTGACACACATATAACTGGTATTCTATATGGATGTCTATGTATCGGTTGTAAATCACACTTTGTGGCCTTTTTGAATAAGCATCTCCTTCAATTCCAACTTCTCCGTCACATGCATTTTCATACAGTCTTGCATCATTGTATACTTTGAAGGTATGGGACAACGTGGCTCGAGAGTATGAACAAATATATTGAAGCATTTTTTGTCCATTGTGGTAAATGACATATCATCAACAATAATCATCTCTACAAGCATTTACCGCAAGATCTTCTCATTGTATTGAGAGATTGACAGCTTCTTAACATGTTAATCACTATATCAGTGGCTATTTCAATTTCATAACTAAGTTTGGTTTGTTCACTGGCACTAGTTGCCAATCCCTTCGCAATTTCATACCGCTGGCAACCATTAAGATGTGCTATTAATACAGTAGTGCCTTACTTCTTCGAATGGTAACCACACAGTTGCCCACAATCGTAACATCTTGCTTACGGGTTCTCACAATCATAAGGAATTTTCGTGAAATGCTCTCATGTCCATAACATTTTTTTAGGAAGTCGTGGTGGTAGATCGCGCGCAATGGGATTGGGCATCTCTTCCTCTTTATTGAATATATCTCCGTCTTTTATATATCTTAGGAGTCGATTACTTACACATGAAGTATCTGCTCTTGATATTCTAGGGGTAGTAGTGGCAGTGGCAGTGGCAGTAGCCGTAATATCAATACCCAGATGTACTGGTGTATTGGCATCCATGAATTTCCCTTCTAGAAGATCACTTCCATTAGGTCCAACGTCCATACTACATATAAGTCATATAAGAAAAATACCAAACAAAAAATATATGTACTATCTACCATGCTATATATAAGTAAAAGTTTTAGTCTCGAACTGACCAAACACTTTCTGTTTTGGTCTCATTTTGTTCTTTGGGGTGTGCAAAAGTGAGATAAAAAAAGAGGATAAAAAACAAAATCAAAGAACAAAACCAGCCACCAACTTATTCATATAATTATGTCAATTTTGAAAATTTCAATTTTTGCACACCCCGGGACCCAGACTCTAGTCATTTGGAAATACATAGAATAATGAACAATGAACATACAGCTTAGTACTAGCTAATAAAACAGCAACCCAAATAAAAACAATGTAAAATAAAATTGTATATATCATTTGGAAATACATAAAACAATGACCAATAAACAATGAATATGCAACTAGCTAATAAGACATCAACACAAGTAAAAACAACGAAAAATAAATTTGTAAATCTATTGGTACATTTTCATAAAATATCTTCTATGCATACACGACCTCAGAGCTCCTTCTCGATCCATAACCCCTTAATCACCTCTATTTTACATTTAAAACATTAAAAGTAACCAAAACATTTCTAAGGAGAACGAAATGGTTTATTACTCTACTTATATACTCCAAAATCGAAGGTAATATTCTTGAAAGCATAGTTTTAAATTTCGTATCGTACCGAAGCAGTGGCCGGTATAGAAATTTGGTCTATTTCGTATAAGTCCAGATTTTACCCGTATCGGCCCGTACCGGTTGGTATTTCAGCCGTACTAGCCATGTATACCAACCGTACCGGGATTTCACTTTTTTATTTTTTGTTTTGTTTTTTATTTTTTTTCATGTTTTGCTATTTTATTATCCTAATTTACACTAGATTCTTTACACATATAATTTATTCATATATTGACTATTATTTTGAAATATAATTTATATATGTATTTATATATATAATTTTTTTTAATGTATAAACTATTTCGAAACGTTACACGAAACAATACCGGTACTGAAATATTTCGTTTCAGTATCTTGACTGGTACACTCACCGGTATGGTATTCAAAACATTGCTTGAAAGTCAAAAGTTAGGGCACATATAGACTTACCTCGGTAGAAGGGATAACGACGACTTTGATCGAAAGAAAATGGCAACGCCAACAAGAAATTTATGTGACGTCGGAGGGGTAGAACTTCACGTTGGCAATGACTCCTTAAGGCTTAGGGTTTCGAGATTCTCCTTCAATTTTCGTGGGATTGGAATCGAGATATTGAAGATGGAAGAATGAAGGGCTGCCATTGGGATTTATGTCAATTAAATGATGCCATAGGGTAACTCATAACAGGGTTTATTTCAATTAAATGGTGAAACAACGCCGTTTCGTAACTTCCTCTTAATATAGTCAAAGTTTTAGAGTTGGATTTCGAAGCTTCGATTTCGACTCCAACAAAACTCATCGAAAATATTTCGCCTTCAATTTTGAATTTCGACGACTCCGACCCCATCAGAGTCGGAATCGCAGTTGAGGTTGGACGAAGGGCGGAGCTCGAAATTTTTGCATACCCCTAACTTTTAATATCTCAACATGGGATGGACCAATGCAAAGTGATTCAAAATATTTATTCTATATGGATAATGATATGGTTACTAAGTACTCTCCTACTACCATTTTACTACTCTATAACGTATTAGATTTTTTGTTTATCATTTTCTTGTACCTAATATCCTTGATTACTAAAAGTATATATATAATTTACTAATACTCACTTTCTTTATATATAAATAAAATATTAAAATAATAATAATAAATTAATAGTAAGAATGTATCAAGCCTATTATTATCTTATATTATATATAAGAAAATTCTATACACTATATTATCATCCTATTAAGTACCATAACATATTTATTATTATTAAATAGATATTTAATGAATATATTTTTATTATTTAATAGTAATAAATATATCACATTTAACTTAAGGCCAATTTGAATTTGTAGACTAGACGAGTTTATCTCAAATTTATTATTATATTTTTTTAAATGCTTATAAAAAACATAAATTTTAATATAATTTTTTAAAATTTTAATATATTTTTATTTAAAATTTTAAAATTTTAATAATTATATTAAAAAATAAATTAAATATATCTCAATTCTCGATTTAAATCCAGTCTTAATATAAAGTGCATGTAAAGGCATTCACGGGCATGCTAGTCGGATACTGGATAACCCTTTCTCACCTGTCATTCTTTTCCCGCCGGTTGTTTTCTTGAGCAGACACGACACGTGAACTCACATGCCTTACCTATAATTAAAAGTTTTTTTTTAAGGAATATAAAAGTTTAAACGTTAAGAAAAAATATTCGGATTTAAAAACGATTGATGGGGAGTTGGGACAGATTTCTTCCAAACGCCGCCGTCTCAGGTCCCATTTATTTACTTACCGCTTCTTCTTTGGCTTCAAGGCAAAGTGAAGAAGAGAAAAGTGCTAGGCCTCTCAATACTCTCTCTATTTAGGCTGATACGTCTAGTACATCCAATGACAAATTTTCACTACCGTACTTCTTTCTTTATTTGTTTTACCTTTCACCAAATGTGTGAGCCGTGTGATTTTCATCCTCTGCCCATTCATATATCCCTTTACCATTTCTCCCAACGAATGTGATGTGTGGGGGACAATGACATTCTTTCTATTTTTCCTTCTTTCTTTCTCCACCTTCTCTTGTTGATTCTTTGCCCCCACACATAAGTCACATTCATTATCATGTGACATGGCAAATCGTTTGTCTTCCATGAGAGAACATGATGATGAGAACACGCCACCTTTTCCATTCCATATATTTTCTTAGACAGTTAATTTTTTAGTTGATTTTTTTCTTAAGCTTCCGTCATAATAAAAAAAATTTATATTTTGATTTTGTTTTCGTGAAAGTCATTTCTGCATAATTTAGAGAGAGATTTCATCAAACGGCGCCTTCTCTTTCCTGTGCAAAGGTCACATATTCATAATTTCAAGTTTCATTTATTTCGTTTTAAGTCCAGAATTGAAAGTCCATGACATCACAATCTGCAACAACACAAAGAGAAAAAGAGAAGATATAAACCCAAGGCAATAAAGATTTTCAAAGAAAAAACAAACAAGTAAACAACAGGGCAGAATAATTTCTTTCTTTTTTGAAAAAAATAAAAGAAAAAAAAAACAAAGAGCAAAGGAAAGAATCATACCTCACACCGAAAGCAACGAGACCTGATCAACGATAACGGAGAGGTCTACGGTTCACGTAACGGAACGGACGGCTGATAAATAGTGACGACCAACGGAACCGTCTACACGGAACAGGGATGTCAACACAACGCATAACGGTAATTCTTACGCAGCAAACACTGATGAACGGAACACGTTACGGGTCTCATCCCACGTTGCCACAATCCAAAGCAAAACCCAGTCTTTGCTGCCGGTTTTAATCGGGTAATTAAACTCTGAATTAATCTCAAAATACGTATTAATTATGATTTTAGTTAGTCTACTAATTTACTGGAGGAATATGGTGTCCAAAAATTCTCCTTCATATCAAATGATATGTACAAAAGTAATTCTCTTCAGTCCCGCTCCCAAAAAAGGTAGATGACCGACGACTTCCGAGTACCATACTCGCCCGTGTCGGCGCAGTACCGCTGCACACAGACTTCAACTCGCCCGAGTCGACTCGGCTCTATTTCTAAAGTACCGCCCGATGTTTGCACTCGACTCGTCCCAGTTACTGAAGCGCATTTCAGCTACCAAGCTCGCCGCTGACGACTCTGTTGAGAAACTTCGGGATCGGATTCCGGCTTCCTAGCCGGAATATAAGGCCAGAAAACTCAAAGTTGGCCGGAAAACAAGAACAAACCTGTGACTACGAAAACAAACAAAACTCAGAGATCTTCCGCCTTGGACATGATCGAGAGCCGACTCAGCGCAGGCTGGAAAGCGGCCCTTCTCCTTAATTGATGCGAAGAGGGCCGGATCAGAGCGGTCAGCGCCCTCTTAACCCACTCTCCCTCCACGCCGCCGATCCTAACCAGCGAGTTCTTCATAGCCGATCTGCGCATGTTCAGCCGATTGGTGGGATACGAGCCCTCGTGATGGCTTCCGCTACCGTTTGCCATGTTTTTGTGAAGACTACAGCGAAAAGAACCTGGATGCGTCGTCGGAGAACACATACACGTCTTCTTGGAGATCGACATGGGGCTGTGATGGCTCTTAATGACCTGATTGCGGTTGGGGGAGATAGAGCGGTGGTCAATGGAGAAACGAACGGATGGGGAGAGGGACGCGGTGGAAAAGAGGTTCACCCGTGTAGGAGAGGCTGATCGCTGATGATTGTGGGAGTGGTGGTGGTGGTGGTGATGGTGATAGTGATGACCGTGAAGGTCATGGTGGAAGAAAGCTGTTGATGGGGAAGAGAAACTGGAGCTCGTAGAGGAAGCAAATGCTGAAGATGAAGAAGAAAAGGCAGAGTTTGATTTGGTGGAAGAATAAAATCTGCCGGAGGGTGAGAGCGAGCGTAGAACCGGTCCCCTGGATCTGGTTCTTGACGAAGACGTCGCCATTGTTGCTGGAGGGAGAGAAAGCGGAAGGTAGAGAGAGAAAAAGGAAAGGGAATTTTTTTTTCAGAAAATTTCCTAGGGGGCCCTTAGGCCGGTTGGTTTGGCAAACCTAACGAGTCTCGAGGGCTGAATTTATAGATACAGAATGATTGGACCATATTGTAATTAAGGACGAAGGTTTGGGTGGTATGGGGTTTTTGAACGTTGGGTTGATTAACTTAACCATGGTTTAACTGACTAGAGGCTGGGTTGCGATCTGGTTTGGATTCTCTCGTCTAACGGCTGGAATGATGTGGACAGCGCAAGCCGACGAAAGTTGGAGGCCGTTTGTATAACAGCTTTTCTGGACAGCTGCAACAGGCTGCCACGTATAAGGTTTAAGTAGTGTTTGGATTTAACTAAAAACTAAAGACTTTTAAATATTTTTAAATATTTATTATTATTATTTCTTATTTTATTATTATTTTATACTTATTTTTATTATTTAATATTTTATTATTACTTTTCACGTACTTTTTATTACTATTCATAAATACTTTTAAACATTTTCAAACCCTCTTAATATCCAAACATAATTATTACTTTTCACTTATTTTTTTAGAATTAAATTAAGATAAAATAAATCGAAATGAGTTTTGAAAGTTAAATAATATATTATTATTATTATTTAAAATTTTTAAAAAATTAAATTAAAATCTAAAAAATTTGTATTGAGATTTATATTTTATATAATAATTTTAAAAATGAATATCTTGAGTTCGGTTCAACTGAATCCCCTATTACAGTCCCCGTTGTTTTCAATAGTAGTGGACAACACCGTTCATCTTATTGGGACCGACAGGAGCATACCAAAGGTTGCCGAGACTGGCCGTCGCAAGGATGAGGTTCTTGACTCCCTCCGGTCCTGATGGGATGGACGGTGTCGCCTACCATCATAGGCGGAAGCGAGGTCTGGTCTGAGGTCGAAACTATTTAAAAATTCATCTTCATTTTATTTTTTTATTGTATTTTTTATTATATTTTATTGTATATTTTATTATGTTTTTTAAATTTTATTTATATTTTTAATTATATTTTTTAATATATTTTTATAATAATTATAAGGGTTTAGGAGGTATGCTGTAAAACGTTAGAATGCATCCCAACTGTATTTCAGCATCATCCTTTAACAAAATATAATTATAAATTTAAGATAAAATAAAATAAAATAAGGTAAAGTTATAATTCAAACCGAGCCAATTGTCCGCGTTGAAAGTTCTACAATACCACTTATATGTCTATAATTACGATATGCCATTACCTTGCAGATGAAATTTTTTATTTTTAAATGCTTGCAGATGAATATTAAAGATAAAGATGACTCGGGTTTTTTACCATCAATGATTCAAAATCTTAAAAATTTAAAGAGTAATAATATACATATAACTTCTTATTTTAAAAAAAGATTAAAATAAAACCTTTAAAGAAAAAGTTTTACTTTCTATTACAATATTTTAAAAAAAGTAATTATTGTTGAACCCAAGGTTTCAAGTTTCGTGTAAATCTACACATGAATTTTGATGATAACAAATGAATTCAAAAAATAAAAGAGTCTCGAGTTCAAGTTGTCCACACAATAGAATCAAGCACATCAAAGAAGCAAGTATGAGCAAGAAGGGAACAAATTCACATTAATATCATAGAGTAATGTTGTAAATCTCTTAAAAACTCAAAATTATGATTAAGGTTCAAAATTAATATTTTATTATAAAGCATTAAAATACATTTTCCACATATGCATGAATATTTTGAAAATTAAATTTGAAAATTTTGAAAGACGATTGATTGTCATCTTTCACACGTGCATGACATGATTAAAAGTTTGAATTTTGAAAATATTAAGATGATTGGTTGTCATTTTTCACATGTGCATATTTTATTTGAATATTTTCAAAAGTGATGGATGCTTTTCTTGACTTATGCAAAAGGTAGATGTCTTTATTTGAAAATTTTGAAAAGTAAAGTGTGCTCCTTTTGTCATATGCAAAAAGTAAAAGATTATGTTTGAAATTTTTGAAAAATAAAGTGTGCTCCTTTTATCACATGCAAAAAGTAAAAAGATTTGATTTGAAATTTTTGAAAAGTGAATGATGATGTTTTTGAAATGGGAATCTTTTCAAATTTGAAATTGAAAACTCATTTGCCTATAAATAACTCACTTGAGTTTTACAAAAAAGATAACAAGAGTTTGCACATCTATTGCTAAGTTTTGCATCATTCATTCAAAACTCTCATTCTCTCTTTTCTAAAGTTTTGAGTCTTAATTCTTATTCTTATTGAGAGAAATATAGGTTGCGCTGTATTGTTTCTATCTCACTTATTGAAAAGTGTACTTTGATAGTCTACCTACTATCAATTCTTGTATTTGTAAGAGGGTGCGTATAACCCTTGGGTGTGTAGAAGGTGTTCTATACGGGGAATAGTTAAATCACCAAATGTGAGGTGATTGGAAGTGTAGAAAGTATTCTATACGGGGAATAGTTAAATCACCAAGTGTGAGGTGATTGAAAGTGTAGAGGGTGTTCTACACGGATTCTTTGGAGCGGTGCTACTCCAATGTGTAATAGGTTTCTATCTCCACCTAAAAGAGATTGAATAGTGGATTTGGGGATTCTTAAGGGGTAGCTTGAGAAGAGGACGTAGGCAGTGGGGCCGAAACTCGTTAACATACTGAGTTTGCTTCTCTCTTACCTTTACTCTTTATATTTATTACTGTTTCATATTTTGTTTATATTTTATATTTTATATTTGATTTATAATTATTAATTTTTTAATACAACTCAATTCACCCCCCTCTTTTGTTAGTCATCTAGACAACAATTATACTCGTGTAAAAAAAAGAGTAATTTGAAAAGTAATAAAGTGTTATACTTATATAATTATTCTTTAAGAAATAGTCATAAATTTTGATAATAATAAATAAATTTTTATATAAAAAAATACTATACTTTCTATTACATTTTACATAATTAGTTTTAAAATATGTAATGTTTTTATAAAACATTTCATATAAATAATATTATTCTATAAAGATATTCCTATTTTAATATAATATCCGCATGGCATAATTATGAAAAATGTTGAATAATTTCACTCACGTTAATATATAATTTATATTTTTTTAAATTTGTTTTTTGACATTAATTATAAAATATATATGTTTTACTAAACCCACTGGTTTGATAATATTTTTTTATAATTTTTTTTTAGAAAATTTTTATAATAATATTTTAAATTTTGCTACTATTAATCCATGAAGTATCAGTATCACATCAGTCGATACATAACTCCTTACTTTTTTAAATTTAGATATGGGCCATGGCATGTGTTATAACTAATACTTTTTGTCCTTGGTGATATTTGTTTACAAATGTTATAAGTTTTACCTTACAAGTTTTTATTTAATTATTATGTGATTTGTTATTTTTATATTTAAATATATATTAAATTTAAATATTAAGATTAAAAGGTAAAAATGACAAATCTTATATTGGTTAAGTAAAATTGTGTGGCGTAAAACTTTCATAAAATTTATTACTATTTGATAAGTTGATTAGTTGAAGTTGTGTGGTGTATGGTTTTCAAAAATTTCAATATAAAATTTACGTATGAGATCTTTTAAAACTTAAAACTAAATATTACTTAAATTCGAAGGCCTCGCTAGAAATAAAAATAAATATTTAGGAGAAGTTTTGAAAATTTTTTAATCTTGTGTTATCTCATTTTTTTTAAATATTATTTAAACACATACAGTTTCAAATTAATTATTATAATTTTTTCAAACTTTTAAATAAAAACAAAAAACAATTCAATTTGTTTCAAATTTTAAAATAAAAATTATATTTTAATAATATTTTAATTTTATCTTTTCTCTTTCTTCTAAAAATTTAATAAAAATTTAATTTAAATTTTCTAGCAGATGTAATATATCACATCATGTTAATTTACGGCCTTAAAAATATTTCAAAGATGTCTGTTCTGTTTCAGACTTGAAACAACAGGGAAAGTGCAAGTGAATTTAGAATTAAAAAGGAAAAAAAAAAGATTTAGAATTTAAAATTAAAAAGGGAAACATGATGTTTAGTTTGCGTTGGCATCACGCCGCTATACCTTTTATTTTTCACAAACTTATGGGACCCTCTGGACCGGACTGGCTGTTTTGTTAGACCAATTCGGTTCAGTCAGAGGTCTTTAATCGAAGATGCTCCAGATCCCATTCCCACTTTCGTGTCCGTCTGTTGGGTTTTGGGTCCATTTAGGATGAATTTTCTTGCTGAAGTTCTTTATTCTACAATACCTGCCCCCTCATAAAACGAACCACGGTTTTATAATGTCAACGGAAAACGGCCGAATAGGTTCGTACACGCATGGCCTATGGGATTTACTTGGCCTAATTCCTAAATATTTTACTGTATAGACTATAAACTATAGACTATAGAGTAATCAAATCCTTTTTTCTTTTCTTTTCCGAAACATACTTGTTGCCTTCAATTTTGGTAAGATTATAATTATTAAGACAGTAACCAGTGAGTTAATAAAAATGGTAATAATTTATTCGATACATTTCAATTATTTGTTTTCAAGTAATAATACAAGAAGATTCAACCTTTTCTTGATTTGGGGTACCGTTCTGAAATTTGAAATTTGAAATTTGAAAAGGATTTAGTCAACACGCCCAAGTTGCTTTTTTATAGCGCCTCGCATGTTGAGCTTGTGAGTATATTCTCAACCTGAAATAGGATTTATATACTAAAATATAGGGTAAGTAGAAATATAAATAAATTAAAGAAAGGATGACAGCTGTAAGAGTGACCAAATAAAGTGGACTATAATTACTTTTGTTCTTTTCTAACATACTAATCAATCTATTATTTTGTTTGTAACGGATAATAATATTTGGAGGTGTCAATTCTTCATCCTCGACCTTGTCTTTTGTATGCGCAAGCCCCTAAATTTATTCTGTATTTACTGAGATAAAGATTAAGTCATCTTCATCTACAATAAATTCAAATTTCTTTACAGTATTCTTGCCAGCTTCGGTGAGTGAACCAGAATCCAGAAATTAAACAGCCCTCTGCATTATATTTTTTTTTCCCCAAATTTTATTTTAGGTCCGATTTAAATTTAGAGATGGGATGAATTGAGACGAGTTTAATTTAATTTTTAATATTATTATTATTTAAAAATTTAAAAAAATTAAATTAAATTTTGAAAAATGTATATTAAAATTTAAAAAAATTGTATTGGAATTTAAGTTTTATATAAAAATTTTAAAAAATATAATAAAAAATTAAAAATAAATTAAAAAAAGTTAAACTTAGAGCATGTTTGACATTGTATTTCGAGATTTTAAAAATACTTTTAAGCAGTTAAAAGTACTTTTAAAAAAAATAACATGTTTTTTATTAAACGCTCTTTAGTCGATTAAAAAAAAAGTTAAAAATCAACTTTTTCAATCAGCATAAAATTAGAATTTTTATCAAAAAAAACTCATGCAAATAACTATATTTTTTAAAAAATTATCATAAATAATTCTAAAAACACTTTAAACATATAGATTCTAAATAATAAATAATTTTTTAATAGTAGAGCTTATTACATTAAATTTTAAGTTATAAATTTTAAATTAAAAATAATATTTCTTACCACAATCTTAACGATAGAAGCTTAAACGGCAGACGCTTATCTTCTTTCGGCATCACCAATATTGGATAATTCTTGAAGCGACAAAAATAATGTCGTTTGATAATTTTATTTCATGTCGTTGGATAATTCTTTGCAAAGGTTGTTTTCGGTATGATCTTTTAAAGGTTTTTCTATATTTTTTATTGAACGCGACGCTCAAGCCCGGCTTATGAAGCCCTTCCGAAACTTTAATAGCAGGGTTTTTGTTGCGATTTTGGTCAAAGGGTTACCATTAGGTTTTGTTACTGATGAATTTAGAATTGATTTATCACTGGACAAATTTTAAACATCCACCTATACATCACACACTACGCACTACATATTACATCTTTTTTTTTAATTTTTTTTATAAAACATTTATAATATGAATAATGAGTAAAAAAATTTATTTATTTAAGAAAAATAAAATTTTAAAAAATTAATTATATTATATTTTAATTTTTTTTCAATTTTCTTTTTCTTAAATAATCTCTTTTTTTACTCATTATTCATATTCCAAATTTTTTATAACAATTTTTTTTTTAAATTAAAGAAAAATAAAGTGTGTGGTGTGTAGGTGTATGTGTAGAAGTTCCCTTTATCACTGATAAGCTATATTATAGGTTTATTTTTATTGGAGTTGTTAATTTAAAAATATATCTAAAATATGTCATATCAAAAATAAATAAAATAAACGAGTCTTCAGAAAATTAAATACGAAAGTAATGTTGTTTCCATTAGGTCTTAATCTCATGACGAACTTTAGATTAAGGGTATGGGATTCGAAGCCCTGTTAATTAGGATTTCCATTTTACCTAAAAATGGAGATGAATAATTTAGACCTGAATTGTATTCGAAAACGAGACGAGTTCTTTTCGACTCATTTTAAATTTATCATTATATTTTTTCATATTTTTATATACAATACAAATCTCAATATAATCTTTTCAATTTCTAAATTAATTTTTCGAATTTCAAAATAATAATAATATTAAAAAATAAACTCACATCAACTTATCTCGTCTCATATCTAAATTCAAACAGTATTTCCATCATTTTAATCCTTAAAAGCAGCATTGGAAAATTAGATGCAAGGTGCATATGGGTAGGAAAAACACAATGCTGCTTATCAAACACTCAAATGGTATGGCAGTTGGGAAATCGTAAATTGGTTGGTTGAAAAGGGCGAGAGGAACGTAAGAGGTGTGTAACTGTTGGGTTGGAGGTGGGTCAATCGTTTGGATTGCAACTTGAATTTGAAGTAGAAAGGGGGTAAACGCTCAATGTTGTTTTAGGTCCGTTTAAATAATAAATAATAAAATGAATTGAGATGCTTATGAATAATAATGAAATTATTAATTGAAATAATATAAATAATATAAAATAAAATAAGATAATTTTATCTCACTTCTACATCCAAACAAACCAATAGTGAAATTCCATTTCCATCCTTGAGAGATTCTAGAGGGATATCCTACCTCAAATGCAAACTCGTATTAAAGAAGCCTTCATCATTGAGGTTCAGAGTCTTCACTCGGTTTGTCAAACTCCAATTATATTAAAAAGGAAAAGAAGATAACTTTATTTTTGGGGTTTGTTCTTGTCTAACGTCCACTTGTTTAAACAAACTCATGATAATCGGTATGGTCTTTAAGTAATTCCCCCACAAAAAGAGAGAGAGAGAGAGAGAGAGATATATCCAATGTTTTTGGCCTAAAAGAGAGCAAAGAAGAGTTCTCTTTTCGTTTTAGATATATTGATGGAGTTGATGGGGTTGTTTCAAATTTTGAAGACAGAGGATTAATGAGTGATGGTGGTGGTGGGGAGTCGGGACGTAGACGAAAAGGCCCAAGTTAATGAGCATGAGGCTTATAACCCAAGCTTTAATGAGGGGGGAAACTTGCTTGTGGCCCCCAAAGCCGGTTGAAAGAAGGTTGTAAAGCCACCGTTGTTTTGACCATAAAAGTGGTAGGAATTATTCAAAGGTCGGCTATTTAGGCACCCACCTTGGGTACAAAAGATTAAATTCCTTATAAATTCTATACATAAAATTATTCATGTGATTTATTAAATTGAGCAAGCAATTTTCGTTGTACCCATCACATTAACTCAATTTAAATCCTACTCAAAAAGTCCTAAAGAAATTTCCTTGCCTTTGAAACTCTGTCCCTTGAATGATTGAAGGGTTCCATTTGCAAGTGGTTGGGAATCCAAGATGCTTCTACGAAGACTTTTTATTATTCTTTTTTGTTTTTGGTATATATCTTAATAGATACGAAGTTGATCGTGTTAGTCAAGAATATAAAAACTGAAATTAAAGTAAGAAAAGGCACCATTAAAGACACATGAGGTGGGACACGTACGTAGTGGGGGTGAAATAATGGGAAATTTAGATGCGATATGGGTGCAGAAGAACAAGCAAAGAGTGGGACATTTCCTATAAATAAAAGCACACGTCATATACACATATATATACTATATAAAAGCACAAAACGCGTTTTGCTTTGCGCAAGGTACGAAAAGCGTCTTTATGTCAGCTCGTTACTTGAATAGTTGTAGCACCATCTTTGAGTTGCTTCTAACTGGCTAACTGCTAACCTTTTCTAAACAAACATAGGAGCTGCAGCCTGCATAAACGTAAACGTTCATTACTCGTGAAAGGATAGATAAAATAGATAAGATACCTAAATTATTTTTTACAACGGAAATTATATATCTATATTAATTATTTTGCTATAAATGGAATAATTTTTATTGTTATTAAATTTAGTGTGCCGTTGATCATATTAGATTCCATAATTTGTGGTTGATAGGCTTCCTTAAAAGAAAGTTGCAGAATCTGGAAAAAGGGAAAATAAAAGGGCGAAAGGGGGGCTGAGGGGTCGGAGGTATAACGGGTTGGGGTTTAGAGAAATGTTTTTATAATGAAAAATGATAGATGCAGTTATGGAGTTGCAAGTGGCGTGTAGTCACTTTAAAAAAAAATGAATATATATGAGATCTACGTGAAAAAAAGTTAACTTTTTTCTAAAGCGATTGCACGTCATTTACAATTCCACGATTGTATGTAGTATTACTCCTCCACAATTCGTACTTTTTTTCTATATTTAATGGTCAAAGCCTCAATTTTCAATTTTTTTTTTAAATCTTCTTAAAAAATACTCAGTAATTTAGAAAACCATCTTCGGCCCATAAAAATAGATGGGCCAACATACAAAAATAAATGAATTGCCAATGCGATCGGAACAATTTGAGCTGCGTTAGAGCATTTTCTATCAATTTTTTTTTAAATTTAATGAAAAGTATAAGTTTGATGGATAAGTAAAACTTAAAAACGTCTCACATTGAATCAATAAAAAAAAATTGTCATATTTAATTAAAAATGAGAAAAAAATAAGGGAAGAGTAGAATTCCAAAAGAACATGAAGAGAGTTCAAATCACGTTTTTGTTGCGTCCCCGTGGGCCGTGGCTCTTGCGCTTTCCTACCCAATTCGTCACAAAACGTTCAGGTTTTTCTTTATTTAAACCGGAGATTTGAAGTGAAAAAAAGACTTATTAGGTCCAAATAAATTGAGAGATATTGGATTGTTGCCAATTTGGCACGTGGGACGGGTACCGTTGGATCTTATATCAAGATAGTTGTGATAATTTGTTCAATAATAAATAGAATAAGTGTATATTTAGAGTTGCGATAGAAATATTACTTTTAGCTTAATGTTTATAACTTAAAACTTAATGTAATCAGCTATACTACTAAAAAGTCATTTTCTGTTTCAGATTCATGTGTTTAAAACACTTTTAAAGTCAGTTACGATAGTTTTTTAAAAATATATAACTATCTGCAAGAATTTTTTGATAAAAACTCTAATTTAATACTTTTTGAAAAAGTTAATTTTTAATTTTTTTAATCGACTAAAACGCTTCTAAAAAAGTTATTCTAACACGTCATTTTTCTTTAAAAGTAATTTTAACTATTTAAAAGAATTTTTTAATTCTCGGCATACAATTTCAAATATGCTCTAAATCTATAATGAAAGGACATCTAAGTTGTAACCAAGGGCTAAGACAGATCAGCGGCATCACCATTGTATCAATTATCAAGATGTTGCTTTGTTTACAAAAATCGTGACTATCTTTGAAACAAAATACCATGTATGGTTGTCAAAGTTATCATATCAAATATTCCAAATTAATTATATATTGATGAGATTTATTACTTTTTTAACTTCTCATAAAAAAAAAAAGTTAAATCTATGTCAACATATTTCATATCTTTATATATATAAAGTGGCTATTCAACGAAAAATCTTATTTTAACAGAAAATTTTATTTTTCTATTAAAGTTAATAATTTCCATCTATTTTTGTTAAAATAAATACTGCATTTAATGAAAAATATTATTTTAAATACAATCCATTAATTCCATTAATCACCGAAATAATATTCTTAACATTAAATTTAATCACACCACTTCAATTTTTTATAACGATAAACTTTTCATTTAAATTTTTTTTATGTAAAATAAATATAGAATAATAATAATAGTATAGAATGACATAATAATAGTATAAAATATATAACAATATATATAAATAAATAATTTATAACAACATAACAATGCAATCTTCACTTAGAGATGTTAATTTATACGTTAGAGAGTTTAATTTTATTCATGAAAATTTATTCCTATTATATGATTAATAATTTCATTCTTTAAAAATTATTTTATAATTTTAAAATGAATGTATTATTTATTTATTTTTTGAGATGATAAATATACGATATATACAATTAACTATAATTATATTAAATTGGTAATAATAGACAATAAATATAATTAATATATTATATATGTTTGATATTTAATTAAAATATATATGATCTAATAAATTTACATATTTAAGATTAAAATTTCATGTTATAAATTATAATATAACATTATTTTATATAAATTATAAACTATATAATTTATTTATTTTTTAAAATTATATTATTTCTTAAAAATAATCATATAATTAAAAAAAACTGCAGATGATTCAAGTTTATATAGATCTAGAAAAATTCAAAGACTAAAAATATATGTATTTTAATGTTATTTCTTTTGAGACTGTGCAAAATGATGCAAATATTAGATCATCGTCTTAGAATTATAAAAATATAATATTTTAAATGAATATTTTATTAAAATTTCAATCAAAATTATTTTAAACAAATTTGATAAAATTATAGGTTATATTTATTTATGAGAGTATCTTATTGTTTTTATAATATATGAAAACGTATAATTATTTATCATCCATTTAATTATAAATAATTTTTTAATTTCTATTAGAAATTAAATTAGATAAATATACTTTACACATTACTTTTATCTAATAATTAAATAAGTTCAAATTACCTCAACATCCAAAAGTAACGTCCATAAAAACAATTCTTACAAAAGTTTGCTGCACAGTTGCCTGTGTGAAAAAAAATGCCTTTTTGTTTTGCATTTTTTTAATAACCTTAATAGACCCAATAATAAGTTGATGTCATGTAAGTAATAGAACTCATTAATTTTATAATTTTATTTAATATTTATAAAATTTTCTTGAATTAAACAACGATTGGATGGTGATTAAATAGACTTCAACTTTTCATGTTAATAACTTGATTTAACAGCATAGACTTATTATAAAAAATAAAAATAAAAAAAAAAGTTTTGGATTAAATAGAGTTAAACTTTAGATTTAAAGATGAGTTGAGATCATATCAATCTTATCATTATAATTTTTTTCAAAATTTCACTCAAAATATATAAACAATTCAATTTTTTCAAAATTTAAACAATAATAATATTAAAAAATAATATTCTAATAATATTTTATTCGAGTTTTAAAATTCACCTCAAGTCATCTCATATCTTAATCCAAACAGGTTAATTTGTTTTTATAGATAAGATGAGATAAAAGTTAAAAATTGAATAAAATATTGTTATAATATATTTTTTTATATTAGATTTATTTTGAGATTTGAAAATTTTGTTTTAGGATTTAAAAAAACGGAATTGTTTATTTTATTTTATATGAGAATTTGAAAAAGTAATAATGATGAGATGATAAGAGATAAAATAAGATAAGATAAGATATGATTAGATTTGAGTGTTTGTGAAAGTGAACGAGGACTTAGAGCCTGTTTGGGGTTGGGGTTGTATTTTGAAATTTAAAAAGTGATTTTAATTGCTTAAAAGCTCAATTAAATAAAAAATGTCGTGTTTGGAAAATTTATAAGAAGTTTTTTAATTACTTGAAAATTTTGAAAGTCTACTTTTACTTTTTTTAAAAGTATTAAATTGAAATTTTTATAAAAAAGTTCATGCAGATAATTGCATATTTTAAAAAAATTATTCTAACTAATTTTAAAAACGATTTTAATATATATTTACCAAACAATAAACAACTTTTTAAATATAGATCTTAGTATTTAAGTTATAAGGTATAAGCCTTTAAGTTATAAGGCTATAGTTTCCATCACAATTTTAAACATACCCTTAATTTTTTTTATATTATTTATTATTTATTATTTATTTATTACTGCTAGGAAATACTTAAATAGAAAATATGAAATATGGTAAACTTCATTTATACATGTCTATCTCTATCGTTTGAACCCTCAAATTTAGATAAATTTTGATCATTCTTTTTTTTAAAAATAAATAAAGGATATTTGCATCTTAAGGATATTTACACACGAGTTTTTGTTCTATTTAGTCATTTTTACACAATTTTTACATATTTTCACTTATATAATTAGCCAAAACATTTATTTTATATTAAAAAAGTAATACAACTAATCATATTAATAAAGTGCACAAAGAGTATCAAAAAATAATTACACATAAAATTTTTATTTACACACTGTAGAACTTTATTAGTATATAAAGTATTACTAAAAAAAAATACAACTCTTTCTTACAACTTGAACTCTAATAATATCACTGTTTCAGAAAATACCATTTCTTAAAATCTGAGTTGTCTCTATCCTTACATTTTTAGCAATAATCCAAGGTATAAAATAAAGATTTGCCATAAAATTGATTTAATCACTAGTTGTAAACTCGAAGGTTGACAATACTTAGGCCCGTTTGGATTTAGAGATGAGATAAGATGAGTTATAAATAGTAATAAAATGAGTGGTTGAAATGAATTAAAATTTGAAATAAGTGGTTGAGATGAGTTGAAAGTACGAAATGAGTTGTGAATAATAAAACCCAGTTTGTGAACTTTCTTCGAACGATACTAATGTAGGCGTAAGAGCACTGGCATTGGTTTAACCAAATGCCAGTGCTCTTCAAATTTTGGAGAAAATTTGTTAAAACGCACTCGCATCAGATTAGCAGTAAACTTTTCTTCCAAACTTTTATCTACAGTAAGTCCATTTTACTTTTCATATATGAAAAGCTATTTTCATCATTTACTTTATTAATTTCCTTCCTGCAGCTCCAATGATAGAGCCTTCTTGCGACCTTGCATCTTCTCTCCCTCGAAGTCTCATCCTTCCATTTCTAGTTCTTCCCGTTGTCAGGTCATCCCCGTTGGCACCAACTCTTCATCGTCAGCGTCTTTGTCATCGGTGAGGGTTCCGTCTTTGTCTCCCATCGTCATCTCCAGTTTTTTCACTCCAAACTGTGAACTCTCCTCTAGATTTTCCACTCCAAAAAGAAAATTTTCTCTCAGGTGAACAAATTGTTTTTCCATTTTCACCCTAGTTGAACTGATTTTAATGATGTAAAATTTAGCAATTGATGTGTGAGCTCTTATTTTGATTTTTGCAAAACTTAAGTGAGCTATTTATAGGCAAATGAGTCTTCCTATTCAAATTTGAAAAGATTCACATGTCAAATAAGAGCACTATTCACTTTTTTAAAAATTCAAATAAAAACATCTCCATTTTATATTTGTCAAAGACAACTCCATTCATTTTTCAAAAAAATAAAACTTAATTTTTTACTTTTCATACATGACAAAATGAGTATGATTTATTTTTCAAACCAAATCATCTTTTTTTTTTGTATATGTCAAAAAAACACACACCACCTTTCAAGATTTTCAAATAAAATATTTATTTTTTGCATTTGTCAAAAAAACACACAACCACTTTTCAAGATTTTCAAACAATATATGCACATATTAAAATGACAATCAATCATTTTACAAATTCAAATCTTTATGTATATGTGAAAAAATAATAATAATTTTTAAAATTAAATATTTTAATAAAGTTATGCAAATTTAAAAAATGTAATTTGATACTTTATGAGAAAATATTAATTTTGAGCCTTAATCCAATTCTAAATTTTAAAAGATGTATAAAATTATTTTATGAGTTTCATTTGTAGACTTGCTATTCTTTTTGCTCATACTTGATTTCTTGGTGTGCTTAACTCTCTTCATGCGTAGACAACTTGAACTTAAGTCTTGAATTTATTTGTTATCATTAAAATTTATACGTAAATACGAGACTTGAAATCTTAGATTCTACAGAAAGTATTGGGTACTTCGAAATCATTGTGGCTGATTGGAGTTTTTGTGTCAGTGTATATGGAGTTATTTAAGCATGGCTGTTTTGAGTGAAAGTGTTTGGTAGTGGATTGTTATGTTGGATGGTGTTGAGTTATAGAATTAGTTGTTCTTAAGTACTCTACTTTCATACATATGGCATTAGGATGATTTTCGGTTGCTCATCTTATCTTTTTTTTCAATCATAAAATTGAATGAAAAATAAATTCGATATTCTCTTTATTTTCTCTATGCTTAATCTGCATTAAGATACTAACTCTTGGTAGATAGAAAGTAGACTATGTGAAACTCCTTTGAAAATTTTGAGTTTTGTCTGCTCCTTTACGAAGAGGCAATGTGTTGTGAATAGTGTCATTTTCAGTGTTATTTATATTTTTTTTTATTCTTATCCTTGATTCTTTGTTTATTTACATTATTTGTTTAAATTGGTTTATTTACATCAGACCACACAAATCCCTCTCGCTTTCTCTCTCGTTAGCAACTCTCCCTCCTTCACAAAATTTCAGACCTCTCTCTCATTCTTAGCCCTCCCTTTAAATTGGTTTATTTTTTTAGACATCTGAATCTAGGGTTTACTGATATTTTAACTTTTAAGAGTGTTGATTTTTGCTATGTTCCACAAAGTGTAGTGATTTCAGCTCTCTTTTTCGTTCGTCAGTATGGGTATTTTTGCTTATTGGGTTTTTTGTTCTCCATTATTTTTTTGTTGGCTTCATAATTTATTCTTATTGATTCTTACATTTTGTAGGGTGGTGAAGATGAATACTTTTATGTTGTTGGCAGTGGAGAATTCAAGGTCTTCGCAACGCAGGTTTTCACCTTTGTGTTAAGTAATTGTTTTTTTTTTTTGGTCTCTTTGGACTTTGTTATTTATCCATTTCATTTGACTTATATGGTCATGAAATTTTGATGGTCTGGACTTGAGCAATTTACATACCCGGGAATCTCCTGGTTTAGAGAAACCAGGTGGCAATGTCATGTACACCTCTTCATCAAGTTCTCCATGTAAAAAAGCATTATTTACATCTAATTGATGTAATTCCCAATTATGAATAGCAGCCAAAGCAAGAAAACAACGAACAGTTGTATGTTTTGCAACAGGGGAAAAAGTATCAAAATAATCAATGCCCTCACGTTGAGTATACCCCTTTGCAACTAAACGAGCTTTATAACGCTCTAAAGTACCATCAGATTTCAGCTTACATTTATAAACCCATTTACAACCAATACATCGTTTGCCAGGGGGTAATGCAGTTAAAATCCATGTTTTATTAGATTCAAGAGCATGGATTTCAGCTGCCATAGCATCCCTCCAATGAGGATGTTTAATGGCTTGGTGGAAGAATTTCGGTTCATATAGAGAATCGACAGCATTACAAAAATGTTTATATAAATTGGAGAATTTGGAATATGACAAGTAGGAAGAAATAGGATACACAATACCTGGACTTAAAGAACCACCAATCAGAGGAGAAGGAGTAGCTTCATTATTAGTAATTAAGGAACAATGATATTGCTGCAAGTATGCAGGTGATCTCCTATTTCTTGTAGATTTTCGGGTAGGAGCAGAATGTATTGGTTGGGAACCAGAGACAGTCATATTTTCTGAAGAATTTGGTAAGTCAGAAACAGGAAATGATGGCAAATGAATATCAGAAGAATCGGATAAGGGTGTAGGTAAAACAGGATGAATTTGAGAGATATTAGGCAAATCAGAACCAGCATGTCTGAAATTAGAATCGGAATGGAAAGGAAAAATTGTTTCATGAAATATCACATCTCTAGAAATTATAATTTTGTGAGTATGGATGCCATACAATTTATACCCTTTAATACCAGCAGGATATCCTAAAAAAATGCAAGGTTGGGCTCGGGCAGAGAATTTTGTGGATGAACCACCAAGAATTGATGCATAACAAAGACATCCAAAAACTTTAAGATGATTATAATGAGGTTTAGAGGAAAATAAAACCTCATAAGGTGATTTGTTTGAGAGAACTGGAGTTGGTATTCTGTTTATAAGATAAACAGCAGTTAGAATGCAATCACTCCAAAATTGTAAAGGAATATGAGATTGAAATCTGAGGGCTCTAGCAACATTTAGGATATGTTGGTGTTTTCTTTCAACTATGGAATTTTGTTGAGGAGTGTAGACACAACTATGTTGATGTATAACTCCTTTGGTGGCAAAAAAAGATTGCATGTCAAATTCCAAAGCATTATCAGTGCGGATAGTTTTAACTTTGGAACTAAATTGAGTCTCAACTAAAGCAAAGAAGGATTGGATATATTGTCTGGTTTCAGCTTTAGTTTTCAGGAGATAAACCCAAGTACACCTACTGAAATCATCTACAATAGTCAGAAAATATTTAAAACCATTGTAAGAAGGTATAGCAAAAGGCCCCCATACATCACAATGAATTAATTCAAACACAGAGAGTGAATTAGAAGTACTCAAAGGAAAAGGTAAGCGTTTCTGTTTGGCAAGAGGGCAAACATCACAATGATGATGAGGTTTATAGACAAAATCAGAGAGTTCAGAAGTAAGATCATGTATTCTAGCATTAGAAATATGTCCAAGTCGGGAATGCCATATATGAAAGTTATTTCTAACAGAATTACAGGAAGAAAAATTATTATTGTTTGCAGGTTTACAAGGAATAGAAGGAATGCCTGGTACAGGCAGTAAATGATAGAGTCCATGTGATTGTTTAGCTACTCCAATCGTCCTCCAATTTGAGAGGTCCTGAATGTAACAGAAATCATGTAAGAATAAGAGAAAACAGGATAATTGTGAAATGAGTTTGCTAACAGATATGAGATTGAAACTGAAAGCTGGAACATATAAAACATCAGTTAAAATGAATGAATCAGAAATTCTAACCGTGCCAATTTGTGTAACTTGAGTGTATGAACCGTTAGGTAATTTCACAGAAAAATTAACAGATGATTTTATTGAGGAAAAAAAAGATAGAGAACTAATCATATGATCAGTTGCACCAGAATCCAGAATCCAGGAATTAGATGGAATAAGGCTGTGATCATGAGATGAAAGCACGACAGAGTTACCTGAAAAGGATTCTGAATTTGATGGAATAGAAGACGAAGTGGAGATAGGACCTGCTTTATTAACAGATGAAACATTAGAGTGATTTTGAAGGAATGTAAGGAGCTGGTTACACTGCTCTTGAGAAAAGGGAAATGAGTTTAAAACAGAATCAGAGACCGACTGGTTAGCAGTGGCCTGATTGATATTAGGATTACGAGATTTAATCTTGTATCCCGGAGGATAGCCATGGATCTTGTAACATTTATCAATAGTGTGGCCAGATAAGCCACAATGTGTACAAAAGGGATTATCCTTCCTATTGCTAGTAGACTTGCTCTGTCTAGACGCATTAGATCCGCGATTAACATCTCGATGAGAAAAGAGCACAGCAGGTTCAACAGAAACAGTGGAATCAGATGCAATTTCTCTCTGTTTTTCTTCTTGAAGAACGAGAGAAAAAACTTTATTAATCGGTGGAAAGGGATCAGAAAGTAAAATCTGACTCCTTAAAGGGGCATAGGTCTCATTAAGCCCCATCAGAAACTGAAGAACGTAGTCTTCTTGTTGAAAATCAACAATTTTCTTGATAGCTCCACAGGAACAAGTAGGTAACGGGCGGAGATGTATCATCTCCTCCCAAGAACACTTCAGACGGGTGAAGTAAGTACTTACAGATGAAGCCTCTTGATTTAAAGAAGCAATGCTCTTACGGATCTGAAAAATGCGAGGGCGATTGCTTTGAGCAAACCTCTCCTTGAGGTCGTTCCACATATCTTGAGCAGAGTCGATGTAGAGGACAGACGCAGCAATCTCTTTGGTCATGGCGTTGAGAAGCCATGAAAGAACCACCGTGTTACATCGGAGCCAAGCATGATATTTCGGATCGGAGTCACGAGGGGATGAGAGTGTTCCGTCAACGAAACAGAGTTTATTCTTGGATAAAAGGGCCATGGACATGGATCTGCTCCAAGTGAGGTAGTTGTCGCCATTCAATGGTTGAGAAACAAGAACACAGCCGGGATGATCACCGTGCTGGAGATACAGAGGATTAGAATAATCCTCAGAGGAAAAATGATGAGAATCGAAGGATTCGTAATGATTTGTGTTTTCGGAGGCCATCGAAGACGAGAAAGGGCGGATGAGAATGGAGGAGAAAGGAACTAGGGTTAGGGTTTGTTTTCGTCTGATACCATGTGAGCAGAGCAAATGCGGAATCGATATTTGGGAATCTGAAATCAATATAATCTCATTAATCAGCCGAAGGCTATATATATGGTACAGTAAAATAAAGGGAACATCCTAACTAACGTGCACGTGCATACAGGTGATAAAATAAAATATTATATCCTAACTAATATGGTCTTTTGAGACTTCCATTTTACTTTAGTTTTGTCTCTTTTAATTCTTGTATAATTTTGATGATCCTGAGGATTTTGAACAGGCAAAACTCTGGTTAAAGATGACTTAATTAAATATTGAATACACTCAAATTTAGATTATGTAGTCTGAAATATATTGCTGTGTTGGCTTTTTTTAAATGTTTTTAAGATTCTATTTTTCTGTTGAAATCTAAAATTTTATATTTGTTTTGGTTGGACTCATTACGTTCTCTCAGATCTGTTCATCCAAAAATCATAAAGAAGTTCAGCATCTCAAAAGACAATTACTTATTGCCATTGAAAAAAGAAATAAAATGGAGGTTAATACATATATCAGAACTTTGATGTTTTCTTTTTGGTTACTATAAAATTTTCAAATGCATTTTTTGGCTCCAAAAATGGTTACATATTTTAAGTTTTTGTGGCTACATGCGAAACCTATACGTGCACAATATAGCTTTGATGTTGTTTCCTATATTGATTTCTTGCGTTTGTTTATGAAAGCATGCAGAGCAGATACTTTTGAGCCATCAACTAATGAATGAAATATCTAAAATTCAACCAAAAGCAAAGCTTATCCAAGAAATTCCCAAAAGGCTTGGTGAATCTTATGCGAGAGAGTCCCCAAAATTTTTTCATTGATATTCTCTGTATTTGCAGTAAAAGCCCTTTCTTTCCTTTTTGAGAGCATTTTTATCTTAATTTGTAAAATCGATGTCTTTGGTGAAATGCATTTCAACGTGTTCTAATTACTAGAATTAATTGTAGTTCAACTTTGTACATGCACATATTTGTCTTTAATTGTATTGTTAAATTGTGTACATGCACATATCAAATTTACGTAGCTATAGATGTATTTTCCAACTGGATGAATATTATTTCTTCTAATATTCAGATCTTTGATGGGCACAATGGAAATGCTGCAACCATTTTTCCATGGGATTAGTTGTTGAAACATTGGTATGATATCACTAATGCAACTTTCGGTGGGTACGTAATAGACCCGAGGTTGCAATTTTTTTTCCCAGTTTTTTTTTATGACATTTTCACATTTTTATATAAGGATAGAGTTTTTTTTGCTCTTTATGAGTTTCTTGTGATTCTCTTCTTATATATAAGTCACAAATATTGCACAGGACAACACTAAAAAAATGCTGCTATTTGTACATGAAGAGGAATTGCTCACTTAGATATCAAACCTCATAATTTAATGTAAAGAATGATGTTTATAAATTTGGTGCTTTTGGATGTGCAATTCTCACGAAAGAGCTTGCATCTTGGTTTTTGTCATCAATTAATCAATGTTTCTAACTTAATTGTCATGAAACTATTTCAAGTTTTACTGCATGTTGTTATGAAATGATAATGTATTCTTGATTTTAATTAATTTTGGCACTTTTTTGAATGAATTGTTATTGTTATTTACTTTTGTAAAAAAAAATTCTACAACGCTATTTTATTCTTCCAATTGGGTTCTGTGTGCATGGGGCATACGTGCCTTGCACGTAGCACCCTTACTACACGCATGACGTATACACAGGGGCGGAATTAAGATTTTATGTTTGGAGGGCGATTGATAAAGTGTGTAATGCGTATAAATTTTAGAAGGATGATCATCAGTAATAGAAATATTATATTCTGTTATTACCGAACGCTCTAAATGTATATTACTTTTCGAATTGTACTCTATTTATTTATTTTTTTTAAAAAAGTAATTATTTTTAAGTACTTGCTTATATTTTTTTATGATTTAAGAAAAATTTATAAATTAAAAATAAATTTGAAAACTTTTTATTAAGTAATAATGTAACGCTATTAGATTTTTAACAAATTATATCTCACAATCATACAAGTTAGAGTGAAACTAAATAAGTGAGTATAATCAATAAATTTTATAATTATATAAATTTATAATTAAGTTTTTTGCTAGAATTAGACTATTAGAGTAACGGTAAGATTATGTAAGTTAAAATTTGAGTTTACGTAAAGTTAAAAATTAAAATATAAATTGATGTATATTGAGATTTAAAAGAATAATTTTCATAAAAAAAAATTTTGAGGGGGAGCAATTTTTATTTTTATTTTTAAAATCTAAGAAAGAATTTTAATTATATATATAATTATATATATATATATATATATATTTCTATCATAAATCAAATTTGGACAAATTTTGGGGGCTACCCAAGGCATGGGGTCCGCCCCTGCGTATACATGCCTTGTTTGCGTTGGAGACCTGAGCACTTGTTGCTTGTTTTTTGTTGACTTTTTATTATGTAATTCTAGATTATAAATATTCTCTACTTGATTATCTTCTACTAGCCAGTCGGATGCTTCAATTTGTCCTACCACTGGTGTACGTCAATATGATTGGAATAGAAAGCAAGTGATCAAAAATTTGGTTTGCATGAGAATATTGTTTTATTCTCTTTTTTATTTGTTGATTTAATCAATTTCATTTGATGACTTAATTTCTGCAAGGCAATTTTGTCTTGCAATTGCTAGCATATTTTTTGAGGGTTTAAGTTTCTGAACTTATTATATAATAATAGCTTTTTTTTTTCTTGATTTTAATAGGAACAAAATTTACAGTAAGCTTAATAAGTGAATAGGAAGTCGGGACATACAAGGAACTAGAGAAGCAAAATATGTAGAAGATCCTGAATGAATATCTTCATATCTATTGTTAAATGAGAGTATCTATGCATCTTCTGTCTCTTTCTGTATAATTTTATTGGTTTTATTTAATTTCTAGGCCTTTGTGAAGTTTTTTTTGCTTTAAAAATTGACAAGTTTTATTCATACATAGATATTATTGTCATTATTTTTCAATGTTAGATTGGAAATGTGGTATTTGTGTGTGAAAATCAAATGTTTTAAATAGAGCATATTTCTTCTTAGTTTTATTTTGTCAAGACTAGGATGATGTGGATTTAAAAAAAAAAAAAAATTTGATGATGTTGCATTAAAAAGTTGTTCATTATTTTACAGTATATCTATGTGTTCAAATTTAAACCTACATGTCAATGTATTAGTCTTTTTTATTGCTGCAGAAAGATGGTTTGAAGGTCTCAACTTTGGATTTGGAAGAGAAGTATTGTAACTATTTGGAGACGTGGTATGATAAGAAATTTTTCTTTCTTATGTGCGTGGTTATGATGCACAAACACACAAATTAGTCTATTATGATATTGTCATTTCTAACGGCTCCAATACTATTTTTGAAGTCTTTTAATAATGAATCATTCATCTGGAGTTGGCAGCAAAGTTATCGTTTTGCTTTTCCTTTAAGCTAAATATCATTTTGCCAGTTAATTATTCTAAATTCTGTTTACATTTCATTATTTTACCTTTAACTAGATATAACCTGGGTGCATAATTGCAATGCATTTCAAGATTTTGAAAAACCATAAAAAACAACCACATCTTTCACCATCATATTAGTAACAATCTCCTGAATGGGATCTAATGAACAGAATGAGCCTTCCACCTGCTAGCTGCCAATCTACCTTTTGCATATTATATTTGACACAAACACTCTCATGCCCATATATACGTAGTTTGTGTTATGCTATTTTTTTTCCCGTAGAACATTTTATTCAAGTTTCTATACTCATGTTATTTGGGATTTTTTTTTTTTAAATGCAGGAACCATCCCAACATTAAAGTCAAAAACCAAAATGAGCAACGTAGGGTGAAATTTCTTTCATGCATTGTAGGCTTGATTTGGAGAATTATGGGTTCATCAAAATTTATAATTTTCTTTTAGATTTGCATAAACTAGAGTTTCATGTGATTGAGTTTTAATTCTCATGTTATTATTTTCCTATGCATGGATTTTCATCTCGTTCGAATTACTTGGTTGAAACTCATGGACAAGCGGGATATTTTTCATACCCTTGTTTGGAAATGATTAATTACTTATCGTAATTTTTAAAGGAGTACATGAACTTGAGCTCTCATTTTATTGGATGGCATGAAACTAAATTTTACAGCATCTCCTGACTCAAGATGGTCTCATATTGTAAGTCTTTTTTTCAACTAGTTGATATGATATTTTTATTCTTTTCAAGTAACTTTTTTTTTCATAATTATTTCTCGAAAGTAGACAAATGTGCATTGCATGTTGCGGTCCCGATTAGTATATATATGTATATATATATATATAGTTTTTTGGGACAAACAAACAGTTGCACCTGATGATCTCTAACAAGCGATATCCACGGAATAAGGACCGGGGGAATAATAGTCATGTTCTTGACGAAGCCTCTCTTGATCCACCAAACCTGTACATAGGACAAGCGGGCTGTACCTTATGATAAGTTTTACGAGTTGGGAAGAAACTTGCAGTGTTTGTCGACGTCCAACGTTTAAAAAAATGCTTAAAAACTTTAAAAAAAATAAATTAACAATCCAATAACTAAGGTCCAGAACAATCCAGATTCTGGACTAAAGGCCTCTATTTTTACTAACACACCACCACAATACCCATCCTCACAATTATCAATAGGTCGGTAGGCAATTTGGACATACGTACTTAATAAGCTAAACATGACTAAACAACAACAAAAACTCGATCTCTATCTTCGCTAAGCAACAACAGTACCATATATGAACACTCATGATACACTATAAGATTTGAGGGTTTTTGCCAAATATGGTTATTGTGGCTAAAAGTGAGTGTTTTGTGGGCATTAATGATTTGCCACCAAACTTGTCCATGGGAGGTTCGTGGCATAAAACTCGCCACAAATAGCACTTATAACCACGACCTATATTTCCGGTGGCAAATAGCCACTTGTTGCCATGAGAGGATGCTTGGTAAAACCTTCCTTCTGCGTGTCAAAAGGACTTAAAAATGTTCTCTTCATTGTGACTATTAGGTTTTTGCCACGAGCTAAAGTCCTGGGAATAACTAGTTTCCCGCTACTCAACTTCTCGCTAAATCCGACTTGTCACCATCTTTCCCTTATCTAGCTTGCATCTATAACCATTTTCCCACGACTCCCGTTTGTGTGAAAAGCTAAGTTACTGCTACCACTTTTGTGGTGAATGAGTTCTGATTTGGTGGTCAACTACCAATATGACCCACAACAAACATCATACCGTGGAAATCAACCAATTGCCATGTGGGACGATGGATTTCGTGGTTAAAGTTGTCACCACTAGTTCCTTCCATGGAGATAAAAAGGCTTTCACAACAAAATTGGAACAAAATCTGAATGTCTATAGTCAAATTTGACTAAAACATATCACATGTTTAGAAACATGCATATATAAACAAAAAAAGACATCTCCTGCATATACCGCATACTATTTAACAATTTCCACCTTGATATAAACAGGTATTTTGCTGGATATATTTTGTACTTGGTCAATCAAGTAATCCAGCTAGCTTGAGGAATTATATAAAATTAAGACTTTTTCAAATATCCAAATGGAGTAGCAAATAGAATAGTCATTCGTACTGCTATAAATTAACAATCATCAATTTAAGGCACTTCATCATACAATAACATCCCATTTAAACATATGGATGATTATGTATCTTGAAATGATATTACGCATGACATGAACAAATGTCTAGGGAATGCTTATATCCAAATTACATCATGATCTGCTACGTACAGCTTTGCTTGTTGGTCACCAAGCTCTGGTTAATAGGCAGTGTTGACTATGCATGACCTCCGGGTGTCAATAGACTTCCTTAACAGTAGGGCAGCTAGATAAATCTCCTTGCCTCATCCTTGCCAGGACCTGAATGCATGAAGAGCTAATTGGTAGACTGCTATAAAATGGGTAAACATATTAGAAATGTTGATGCACATGGGGGACTGTAATTTGTAAGATTTAACAATGTACATAAAGTACTATTCTCTCAGTCACTTACACAAAATGTAATCAACATTAACCCAAATTGAGATAGAAAAAACCCCAATACCACAATGAATTATTTAGCTGTAACCTAAACGGTGAATATATATGGACACTTTGCCAAAACACAAATTAGTTTAACCTTAAGATACACAGGCATAATCAATTCCCAATATGACAAGAAAGTGTTGGCACAACCCTTAACAGTGAATTAAATAGATCCTTGAAGCCCCTTCAGTTAATCTAACAATATTGATTTCAAACCTGACATTCTGTTAGTCAATGTAATTAATTGAGTAAATGCATAATATACTATCAACAGCCTCATAACAACAAGGGAGAGAGAAACAGGACCTTAATTTAGTTATATATACAATATCCTTACCAATCAGTTCTTGTGAAGATCTATTCCAATCAAATAATGTTACCATTTCAATGTCTAGCTCAATATCTTTTTCATGTTCTGAAATATATGCATATAAGAACTGGGAATAAACCTCAAAAACTGCTTTTAAGTTCAAAAAATGGAGGCCAACACAAGTCAGCTACATTGTGGAAATCAAATTTAGGTGGTGTGAAGACAATAACTTATTAATAGTGTAGCAGCAGCTATCTTTCACCAAATCCATGCCAAGTCTCTGTTTGGAAACATGCATATTGTTTGCAGCAACCTCACATCAAGTAATTATATGTCATACCAATCATGCGTATAGTTTGAAAAGGAATTATGACTATAGAAACTGTTGTCACCATGCATGTTAGATCTCATAATGTGAAGTACAAAACAACTTGGTATTGGTGTCATCTATGCATCTATAACCAAGAATGAACAGTGCCCAACTATTAGTTTTTTGTTCTTAGGAAGTTCATGCTTAAACTAGCAATTCAAGGGCAAGAAAAGTACTTGGAACTGACATAGATCTCAACTACATCGATAATGGCAATATCATCATAAGTTGTTCTGGAACAAAAACTAACTCCAACTTAACGTAAAAAAAAAAAACATCAACATAAATTTTATAATAAATTTTTATCATTCCTAGATACAAGTCTTTTCTCTTACATAAATTTTTATAATAATTACACATATCAAGTTGGTTAGTCAATGAAATCTCAATCAAAACCGTGTAAAAAAAGTTAAATTAATCAATTTTTAAATGTCAACTGCACTCTGCTCCACTACAAGATGTGAGAATTGAGGGAATGTGTTGGAAACTTTTGCCAATATTGCATGACAATAATTCTAGCATTACACCTTAAGCTATAATTATTGCTGCTTTGAACAGCACCAAGGAATACAAAGAGCATTGGAACTTTTAAATTTCATAAATAGTTCAAGAAAATATCCTTACACTCCTCCAACTTTTGGCAAGTATTCAGTTCTAAACAGATTTATCTTTCAATAGCAAATCAATCTTTACTAATTGACCCACTAAATGTACATGCAGGAATATGTAAGATGTATATCAGCAACTGGAATGCAGAGCCAACAGATAATTATTGTAGATCCATTCCTGCTAGAAACTCAATCAGCCGTGGGCCCGTGTGGTCTAATTTGCAAAGCTATTGCAGAGCCAACATATAATTATTGTAGAAAAGGTCTGGAACAGAAGTGATTATTAAGGTTCGACACAAGCAGATAGCATAGCGTAGTTTAAGCTTAAAAAATTAACAACGCCAAAGAAAATTACAAACACAAAAAGGGGAAAAAAGATATTTGCCCACTAAAAGGCTAAAATGTAAAATTTTGAAAAATAGATTCTGAGTGCAAATTCAGTTTCCCCAGCTCATATAAAACAGGAAGAAGATTGCTTTGGGTTTGTCTTCACTTCCAAAACCTACACCCTCTTTTTTTTTTTATAAATGTTGGAAATAGCAGGTAGACACATACATGCAAATGATAAGCTTACTTATTAAAAGAAGTTTTCACCTGTTACTTATCCACACCAATAAGCAACCCAATCTAAGTACTCAATCCCTGCAACATCTAATTATAGATGCATTGTTGAATAATGGTGATCTCTAGACTGTGAAACATCAATTAAGGGGTGAAAAAAATTTATTGGAGGGTTATCTTATGGGATTAAAAAATAAATAAAAAGTTATATGCAAACTCAGAGGGAAAAATGATCAACGTTAACTACTCTAGATACTAAAAGATAAAGAATAAAACTAGGAACAGATCTTTAAAATAAACTGACAGGAGGGATACCATTGTATCACTTTTGGATGCTTCTGTTGGAAATCTGAGCTTAGTTCTGGCTTCCTCTAAGGGTTTGGAGGGTAAAGAATTTGATTGTGTTTAATTGAGCATTACCAGGCAGATCATTGTGGCGTTATGCAATGGACATGGAGATGGTGACAATTCATGGTGGAATTAAGTATGAAGTATGTGTGGTAGGTGGTGTTTAAAAAAAAGCAATGAACCATAAGGAGTAAGGGCATGGAGAAAAATTCGTCTTGATTGGGAGGAATTCTCCAAGTCCTGATTTGTGGTGAGAGATGGAACCAAGATCATATTCTACATGATGTGTGGTGTGGTGATTGAACATTGAAGGAAGTAATATCCGTTTCATCTAATACAAAAGCGAAAAGAGCCTTTGATGGCATCAAAGGCACCCTCACTGTTGACGCCAAAGCCAAAATCGAAGTCTTCTTCAATGAGGACGTTGATGATGTAATCGATGATTGAGAGACAGAAGCGGCGTTTTGTTTCGGAGAAGGAAAAGGAGAGCTGAGAATGAAAGTTCCTGCCGCAAGCTTCCTTCCCACTGCACCGTGACTCCGCCCCCCTCACCCCAACCTCTTTCCTCTTTGCTCTCCCAAATACCCTCACGCCCTTTTCCAAATACCCCCACACGCAGAGAAACAGAGCAAATAACAACCAAAAAGAATCCAACACACCCAAAAATAATAGAGCAAATAATCCATCACGCAGAGAAATAGAATGCAAAGAAAAAAAAATCCAGCCAAAATACAACACGTTGAGAAACAAAATGCAACAAAAATACAACCCAAAGATAAACGAAACAACAACAAACCAAATAAAACAACCCTCTTTCTTCTTTGGATCCAAACCAAATAAAATAGAGAACCAACGAAAACAGATAACAAACTAAAATAAAGAAGAAAAAAACATGATGAAGAAGCAAATTTGAAAGACAGCCAAACAAATTTACGCAGAGAAAAAAATTTATCCAGCTACAAACAACAAAAATATACACTGAAAAATAAAAAACAAATAACCCAAAATCAGATCTCATCGGGGTTTAAATTCCAGCCTATAGACAAATAGTTGGTAATATATTACCTGAAGCGCAAAGTTGGCGGCAAACGCATCCCTAGAAGGCTTGGGAAATTGAAAAGGCCCAAATCGACAGCGGTTGTGCAAAAATCAGCATGAAGAAGAACTGCAAGGAAAAAATTAAGGTGAAACCCACAATGAAAGGAAGAACAAAAAGCAAAAAAAAAAAAAAATGCTCAACTTGCAAATAAGTTATATTGGTGACAAAGGAACTGAAGAGGATGAGAAGGGGACTCCGGCGTGGCTGGATTCGAAGGAGAGGCAGAGGGACAGGAAATAAGTTAGGATTTGTGTATTGAGATTTTGGAGAGAAATCGGGATAAATAAGAGGTTGCAGTGTCGTCGACCACCACACCACCTTCCCCCAGCCGGCAAGCAACCCCAGCCACCATTGACAACCTCTCCCTCAGTCACACGCAGACAACCCAAAATGGATATCCCGTGTAGCCTTCAACGTTGATTGAGGCCAGCGTCGACCACCACCAGCCACCACCTCATGCCGACCACCTCTTTGGACCACCTCCTTTCACCGACGACCCCTAGCCACCGGACCTAGCCACCGTCGAGCACCCACACAGCCCCCAACTCACAAACTCGAAAATGGGTCTCCACATGAGTTTCACACCCTAGCTCGCTGTACGCCGCTACCTAAGACCTCCAACCACCACCATCGTGTCCCTCACTCACCGGCAACCTTCCCATGCTCGGCCATGGCCCAGTCGAACCCCCTCCATCTCCCACACTTTCTCGCCCAACCGAAGCCCCTCTCGACCTTTCAGCAATATAAAAAGTGAATGAAGAGAACAAAAGCCACGCGGTAGGAGGTAAGAATGGAACTCCCGAGTCCGTGGCTACTGATGGCGGCCAGAGTTGTGAGGTAGAAAGAGAGGAAAGAGAGGGGGTTTGAGTAGAGAGGGGACTCGGGAGGAAGAGAGACCAAATGGGTGAGAGAGACTTTAAATCAAAACTAACCCTAAGAAAGATCGAAGTAGCAAAATAAACTAAAGTAAATAACTAAACAATTAAGAGCTAATATTGGAACTGGAAAAGTTGATTTTACTGTTTATAACTGTTCGTCCGTGTACAAGCTTATATTAAAGTAGTAGGATATAAATATTACCGTGGCGTTAAAATCAAAACGACAGATAAAATTATATTTTGAGGGGAAATCTTTTTTGTTGCGGTATAAACTCGCCGTAAATAGTATTGCTGACCCTAAAACTACCGTCAACACATGATACTTCGTGGGTAATTAGACTTTTATTGGCCGCGGAAATCATTTGTATCAACCGCCACTATTAACCATGATACTTTGTGGGTAATTAGATTTTTATTGGCCGTGAAGACCGTTGTGTCAACCGCCACTATTAACCACAATAGTCAGTAGTGAAAGTGGCGGTTGGAGCAATTTGGAGCAATTGAACTGTCAGCACTTTGGAGCATATTTTTTTGGTCTCAAAAATCCTCAAATCTTGTAGTGACAGTACTGTCAGCACTTTGGAGCAATTGAACATAGAACAAGCTGTCTGCATCATAGACAGCAATATCAGAATATTCGCGGCCAATAATGTAAGGAATGGCCAAGAAGCAAAGACATACTTCTTCATGGTCACATTCATCCTCCCCTTCCAACTCCTGGAATAATAAGTATTTGCACTTTCAATGGCCTTGTCAAGAACCGGAACTTTCGTTAAACTCACAGACTTGGTCATCCCATTACAAAGAGCTGTCACTTCCGCATCACTTTTCAGGCGGTTCACGATGATCCCTGCCTCTCGAAGGATCTTCATGTCCTCCTTCGTATCGATTATACCATTCATCAACTCAGCGTACCGTGTGAAAACCATCATCTCTGGTGCAATACATGCTTCATAGGCCACAAGGTTACTTAGCACAACCTCGGAGTTATCATCCAAGTGAAAGACAGGAAGGTAACATGTACCAGATGAGTTTTCGAAGTTTATCGTTTCCAAACCACCCTTTGCTGTGGGAAATTTGACACCAATTTTATAAAGTTCTGACACGCTTGGGATTGCAATCTCTTCGACTAACGGACTTTTGTCTTTCATCTCATGAGATGCAGTTTCCGCCTCGTCGGCCATGCTTCCCGCGGACGATATTAGACTCTCTATTTCAACGACCTTTTTCCCAGGATTTAAAATACACGAGAGGATTGTAAATGGTAGTGTAAGTAAAAGTGTGATTGATTTTGACTTGTAGATTTTCTTGACTAGGTGGAGAAAGGCCGAGTTAATGTAAAATACGGCTGCCAAGATTGATTTCAATACTTTTTTAAAGCAGCTAATATTCTGAATGCTTGGAAATCTTCCTTCTTCTCTTGGGCACAATCAGCTACAAGATGCAATTCTGGAGTAACCAAATAGTAGAGAAGCTCTACCAGATGGGCTCTCTCTAAACACTCTTCCCTGACATGTTGAGCATTCACGAACTTGATGGGTGACAGATATTTGCAAAAACCTAGAAGCGTGGAGGCTAAATGATCTTCATCATGCTGATAAAAGCCGTCATGGACTTCTTTAAGCAAAAAGAGAGGGATTTGGTTTTCTAGCATGATAATATCTCTTAGTATTGCGCGGTGTGCTGTTCTTTTCCTCGAGTGGTCGATCAAATATTGGCCCATCCTAGAAGAGATTGGCACAAGCGAACCTCCCTTTTTGGGAGAGTACGTGTGGGGACACTCCAGCAAAAAGGAAGCATCAAGGGCAAACATCCATGCGAGTGTTTTTCGATCGAAATCCAAGAACCGGTGGTAGCAAGAGCGGATGATCGTATCCCTTTCCGCAAGGCTGTTAACCAAGTCTAGAAATTTGATTGATTGGTTGCCGCTATTTTGCAGTACCCTTTTCGCTGAAGCGAGCTTGTAATGCTCCATCTCCAAGAGTTCAGGCCGCTGGTGATGGTATGGGCCAAGGGCTACGAGCTGAGGAGTGTAAGCTTCTGGTTTTGTGGAAACTAGGGTTTTGGGGACGTTGAAGATGGCAAGTAGAACGGCCTCATCATCGTTGTCATCGAGACCTTGTTCTAGGGCTCGGCTTATCTGGATGACCCATTCTTGGTCACGGGTAAGTTTTGTTGGTTCAATGGTTTTTGGTTCAGTGGACATCATGCTCTGTCATTTTCCGTTCTTTTCTCTTGACAAGGAACACTCGAATCCTTTTTATAAGGGTACGTAGTGCTACGTACAAGCAGTCCAGGTAACTATTGCGCAAGCATCAATGAGTTCTTATTGAGATTGACGGATGAGTTAAACTTATTTTATTTTATTATTATATTTTTTAAAAATTTTAGTATAAAATATATTTTTTAGATTTTAATATATATTTTTTAAATTTTAATATAAATTTCAAAAAATAAAAAATAAACCATCTTTTTTTATTTCATTTCTCAATTTAAACAAGGCCTAAATTGGCAAAGAAAACTTGAAGTGAAACAAAACACATCGCCAATCCCGCCTTCTAATGGTACACGTGTATTTAAGTGACAATCACACTACCAACTAAATAAAATCTAATAAAAAAAAGTAAAAATAGGGAAACAAAGCAATTCAAATTTGTTATTGCCGAACTCCGTTTAGAACTGGTTCGTCTTCGTTGCCGTTACCTGCTCTGCTACTCATGTTTGGCTTCCTAGAAAAGTACAAGAAAATAAGCTGAACGAAATAACAAAGAAACTAAAACATTATATTATTTACTCTTTCATATTCTTCCTTTTTCTTATAGTTTCTTGAAAAAAAAAATTATTTAGTTGGAATTTATTAGTTGTAATGGAACTGATTCAATGAAGGAGCTTGAAACCGAAATCTAGCCCCCCCTGCCCCCCCTTTTTTTTGTTTGAATTTTGCTTCGGAACATTATGAATTGTGAAATGTAAAATGAAAAAATGAAGAAGAACACGTTTTACTTTTTCAGAATACATTCATGAGATTTTAAAAAATGGGATAATGTTAAAATTTGTCGAAGCAACCGTTCCAACTATGATTTTTGGTTTTAGCTATATGAACGAGAGGAGAAGAATGAAGGAAAAGGAAAAGGAAAAGGAGACTATTCTTGCAAGAGAGAAAGTGAAGGAGAAGGGAGAAATTAAGATTTGTTTTCACTAACATCAAACACATCGTTTCAATAAAATGATTTAGCATGGATGCTTGCACAATAGTTATATGTACGCACTACAACATTTAGTGGCTTTTGCCACGAGTTCTTTTGCCACAAAATACTCTCACGTGAAAAAGTCATTTTTAGTTATTAAATTTGTTGGAAAGAATAAATACTAATACTTTTTCACGAGATAGTTGTGGTGGAAAATAGTTTATGGCAAAAGCTTTTTTCTTACAACTTAAATGCTTTTTGTGACCAAATTATTTTATGAAAAAAAGATATGACCATCCAAAATTTTTTAATTGCAAAAGAGTTATTCTCACGTGTTGAAGTGACTTTTTACCGCAGATTGTAAGGACAACAAAAAAACAAAAAAATATTTCGGATTTCTTAAGTTAGCATGGGTTATATGTATTTGCTGCGAAAACATTAAGCAATTGCCGCGAATTATACTCGCCCCAAAAAGTCCTATATAAATACTCCCAATTCTTCTTCTCCTCCCATATGCTGGATTCACAAATCCCCCACCCCACCTTTACCCCCGACGCCCTCCCCCTTTCACCCTAATAGCTCTAACCCCAGCCCCCTTCCCTCTGAAGACTCAAACCCCCAACTCCCCGTCTTCCCCCCCCCCCAAACGACCCCCAACCCCGACGGCTGCTGCCTCACCTTACCTCGTGCGATTCCATCCTCTCTCCCTCACGGTGCCCATTCAAGCCCTCCCCCCCGTCGCCCCCAGCGCATACACTTTTCACCACGGGCTATGGTTGTTCCACACCGATTCTCCTAGCCCCCAGCGCGATTTCTTCCACAAAAACCTAGTCCTCTCCATGGTATGTCTTCAAATCACTTTTGTCTAATCTTTCCATTGGTGATTATTCGTCTCTGTATCTAAGTGTATTTCTTTGTAATTTTCTTGTGGAAATGTTCTTCATAGTTTAGTTGTTCTGTGCAATTTTAAGATACATATAAAGGTAGAGTAAAATTGTTGTGTATTGTTGCTAGGTTATGTGCATAAGCATGACTATAGGATGAGATATTATAGAACGATACGTGCATATTACCAATTATTAGTATTGGTATTTGTATACTAGAAAAATGTTATTCCCAACCCTGCTTCCTTGGGTTAATTTATTTTTTGAATTTATTTGTTGCTTCACCTATGTTGGTGTTCTTCCTAATTTATTTGTTGCTTTACCCTATCAACAAATTGATTTCTTAATTTATTTGTTACTTTACCCTATCAACAAATTGATTTCCTAATTGATTTGTTGTTTTACCTATGTTGGTGTTCTTCCTAATTTATTTATTGCTTTACCCTAGCAACAAATTGATTTTCTAATTTTTTGTTGAAGTTATTTGTTGCTTTACCTATGCTGGTGTTCTTCCCCATTTATTTGTTGATGAATAAATTGATTTCCATTGGATGATACTCTGTTCTGGCATTTATGGGCTAGCATATTTCGTGGAATGAAAATCTCTTTAGTGTGCTTGTTTATTAATGTAGATGAAAATTAGTTGAAATGAAAACTTTCTAGGAAATAACACCACATCATGGTCGAAGTTGGATAATCACCTTTGTGGAAGTATAGTTTTAAGGAGAAAATTGAGAAAATCACTTGTGCATCGATTATATGTAAATGAGATTTTTTGTTAGTTTTTAATCTAGTGCCATGTATACATATTTATGCTATCAAGTGTGTTATGCTTACATGTTTTAGGTGACACAAAAAGTCATTTTTTTTGTAATGTCATATCTTTTTAAAATTTGAAAATTGATGTTATTGAAACTCTTTGACATGATATGGAAGTTGATCATAGTGATGTAAGGATTTGATGTTTGCCTGGTAAGCTTTTTATAGAGTTAATGTATATTTTTGTTCTTATATTTCATCCTCTAGCCCATTTATTAAAATTGATGGCTACACGTTTTAAGAAAATGAAAGTGGAAAAACATGGATATTTTATCCTAGTGAGGATATTATACTTACAACATTTTCCTTTCTGGTTTTTTTTTTCTTTTTCATTTTTTTCTTTATTACATAAATTTTTTTATTTCATAATAGTTTCCTATTTATTGCTTTGGGATTCAATCTATTTTTCTGCTCATCTGCTTTGGTGGAAGAATTAACATTGTACAATCTTGTAAAAGATTATTTTATAGTAATATTATAGTAGTTTAAACAATGTCTTTAATTAGCTCATTTTAGTTTGAACTCAATTCAATCAAGGTTCAAGATCAATATTATTTTTTAAACAAGGAATTGCCAAGCCATAGCTTATGTGGTACCTTATCACTAAAGATTGGAGACCTCACTAACTTGTAATATCTGTGAGTTATTGCATCATTTTCACTAATTTTAGATTTTTATTTTGTTTGTTCTGGCAACTGGTTATGACTTCTGTTGTGTTGATTGTTTTTTGTCTTAATTTTACTACATCTTGTTTCAAGTATTAACACCAAGGTTTCTTCAACATAAGAGTTTTGTTTTGGTAGTGTTAAAGCATTCTAGTTAAATAGTATTTCAGGTATTACTACATCTTTATTGTAGTCTATATGCATTGTGATGTCTTAGGTGTTTCTACTCATATCTATTCACTGTATGTATACTCTTTATGCTTATGAAAAGAAATCATGCATTTGTCACTCATAAGCTTTTATGAATTTTAGGTCAATAAAAGGGAATTTTATGCACTATTTAATTTATATGCATGTCAAAATTCAAACTCATGAACAACTTATCCATCCAATAACATAGTTGTACTATTTTATTAATATTGTGAAATTACATAATAATTTCAGTTCTCAGAAGGAAAATTAAAGACGAACTATGGCAACCACATGCAGATCGCAAAAAGCTGGGAAGCTACTTGCTAAAGTATTATTAAATGGATTGTAAGACAACAGGTATTTGTTAAAACCATTATTTGCCTTAAAAATCTCAGCCAAAGAAATCTATTTAATTTCTATTGTTATCTTTTATGGATATATTAGGCTACTGACACTTGTAGGTTTATCACTTTGGTGAAAATTCCTGATTTTTTATACTTCCTTGTTCCCTTACATTTCTAAGTAAATTCCTAGCAACTTTTTTTTTTGAGTGAGAGTGGCATAATCCATGAAAACTAGCTCCCCATTGTGCCTATTTGTTTGTTTTCTTGTTTTTTGGCCTTTTTCTCTGTGTTTTAAATGGCCAATTCTATGAGAATAATAAGCAGAGCTGCAGTAAATAATTTAGACTATAAAAATTCCATGATCACTAACAAGATTAGACTTTGTTAATGCGAAAACAAAATGAACAAACTGAACACCAACATAGTACTACATTAATATCTAAACAGAAGCACATCAGAAAAACTTGAATGAAAAGTTACAAGTAGATTGGTGATGTCCTTATTTATAATCAAAGGAAAGATCAAAGACCGGCATACACAGGATACAGAAAACTCTAATCCATTATTAATAAATAAAATAAAAACCCAAGCCAAAAGTAGAAAGTATCTAAAACCTCCAAAAAGGATGATACATTTTTTAATCATACCCAATCCAAAGTGATATGCATTTTTTTAATTGATAATTTGTGCACGCACCTAGTAGATCATAAACCCACAAAATCATGATGCCACTGCTATAATTAGTATTTCATTGTTGTTTGGTTTATATCATTAATAAATATAGAAGATCATGCAATGCCTTTATACATGTTTGTATTAAAAATCTTTTTGCCAAAAAAAGGGTAAATGCAGGAAAAATATATGTCAGAAAACACTACCTTAAACTCTACAGTGTATGGGTGGGGTTGTCTAAAAAATCTGGTTATTATTATGATGTGGATATCTTGGTTGTTATATAAATATAAATATATATATATATATGAAATAGTGATTGGTTAGTTTTTGTGAGTTAGGACTTTTTATCAGTGATAATCTATTGGCTCATATTTTTTATCATGTTTAATTGCATTGCAGTTATTTCCCAAGATAGATAAATATATATATTTCTTTATTTACTGCTGCCGCTAGTGGGAAGGATTTGTAAGGTATTTATTCTATTCTAGTGCCATTGGCATTTTTTCATACATGTTTTGGGAATTGATTGAATTTTTCCTCAATTTGCGAAACCAACTTAAAATGTTGGATACTGAATAAATTGCAAGGATAATTTTGAATGTCTATTTGTGAATATGCATCATTGAAAATGTATATCTTGTAGACTTTTCTATTTGGGTCATGTGCATATGGAATGAGATGTCTTCATGAACACAATTTTAGCTTAAGGATAGCAAGCAATAATGCTCCATCTCAGCTTATACATTTCTGTTTGGGTCTTGCTCCTGAGACATTTTTTTTTACAATTTGTTCTTTTTTAGCATCATTTGAGAATTAGTTTAATCTACATTGTGTTGAGTTATAACAACCCATTTTAATTTGTTTGAAGTTTCTTATTCTGTCATTGGACTACTCTAAATGTATGAAAGTAAATGATAGTCTCAAGTCCTATTGCTGTGGAGGAATTCTTGATTAAAGTTCTTTGCTCTCCTTTTTTTGTACTTGCAGATGGGAAACTGGTCAAAATGGCTCTATTGTTATCTATTTGGAGTTGATGATGACAATGCCTTTGAAGATGAGGTTGAACTTGATGATGACAAGAAATTGAAAGTTTGTAAAAACAAATATAAATCTTCCTAATATATATTTTTTAATTATTGTAAGTGTTAATTTCAATCTTTAATGTTGAGATATATTTATTTTTAGTTTATATCAGACAATTTGTTATGATTAATTTAGGTTTGTCTCATTTTCATGTTTATTTTTCTAAAATATTTTAGCATTTGCCATGAATATAACACATGGCAAATATTTTTTACCACTATATACTCGATAGCTAATACTTATTTGCCACTAAATAATTTCCCACGGCTGACTTTTATTAGAAATGAACATTGGCAACCATACAAGATGGTGGGAAAAAATTGTTTTTGATGACTATAATGCATTTTGTAATATAATTGGCACCAACGAAATTTATTACAAACATGTTTTTGGCACAATACAATACATCGTAAAAAACTTTTTGCCAGCATATTTTTCATGAATATTATTGTGAAAATTATTTATTTCTGACCAAAAAGATTAGTGGGTAAATAACTTTAAAGGACCATAAGGGCTTAGATACAAACAATTTTTGCCACAACCAAATTAGTTTTTATCATAAATTGAATTCGTGAGAAAAAGCTATCTTTTCCCACAAAAAAAAAAATTGTGATAAAAATAGTATTCGCTATTCATTATATGCCACGAAACTTCCACAAAAATATTTTTTGAAAAAAAATCTTTTTACTACCTAATTCCATCTTTTTGTGGCTATTATCCTTTGCGGTAAAAATTACTATTTCTGCACGCAAAATTTTCCTTTTAGTAAGTTGTCTGTTACTGTATTGGGAAGCAGTGGAGTAAGCATATCAATTTCTTTTGCGGGACCTTTATACATGTAACACATTTATGTAAAATAAAAGTAGATTAGAAAATCATAAAAATATTATCATATATAAAATTCGATCTCGATAATTTGTTATATATATAAATAAAAATCTAGAAATACGTCCAATTTATTTTAGATTTTTGTTGCTAATATTTCATAAAATAATATTCATTCGATATTATTTATATTAGAAATTATTTAAAATTCAATTTGTAAAAGACCATTTTTATTCTAATATGTAGGTTTAAATTTATGTAAAATTTAGATATATATTTTTGTGTCACATTAAACATACAATATTATAATTTAGACATTAAATAATTTTGTCTTGCTTAACGAAATTTAGATCATAAAACTTCTAAATTATTTTTCATATAATTATCAAACTTAAATGATTTTTTTCGTATTAATTAATTTTAATTTGAACTCCCTGTATTTAAGAAGCCTATGTACGTATTATTGTATGACAAAAGATTTTGGGATCTATATTAATAAATTTATTATTTTTTAAACTTATTTTTAATTTAATTTAATTTAATTTGGCCAAGCCATCCTTGAAAATATATATTATATAAAAGTTATAAATCCGTTAACTATTCAAAATTTCAAACACAACCGTCCATTGGACATTCTGGTCCGACTATTCAAGCAGCTAGCACTTTCCACGCGAAAGCAAAATTTCGTATTTTCACCTTTGGCATCACTTATGCTTATTTAAGCCTGCTTTACGTATCACAATATATCTTATTTCATTTTATATAATTATTATAATTTTTTAAACTCTCACATAAAATATAATAATAATTTTTTTTTTTAAATCTCAAAATAAAAAAAATTATATTTTAATAACAATTTATTCAATTTTTAATTACTATCTTATCTCATCTATATAACCTGCAAATGAAACCTTAGTTACACAAAACAGAGGAGATGATTTGAAAAATCTGTAAATAGGAATCAAATAATTAGTAAATGATAATAAAATAATTTGAGTTAAAATATTTGATGGATTTTTAAAAATAGGAAAGAAAAATTTGAATAAAAATATTAGAAAGTTTAAATATTATTATAATATTTTTGTTATCTTATAATTTAAAAATATTGAATTGTTTCTTGTGTTTTATTTGAGAGTAGAGTCAGCTCAATAGTAAGGCCATTACTTAAGGAGACTCTCTTATGCAAGACCTAAAAAATATAAGTGAGGTATTTTTTAATAAATAAATGAAAAATAAAAAACATTTCATTAAATAAATTTTAAATAAATTTTTGTTTCTCTCAATATATGCAAGACCTCATAATATTAAATTTAGTATTTAATAAAATGAGTTATTTATAATTTGAGATTTTTTTAAGATCTTGCTAACTTAAGGCACAAAATTTATATTAAGTCCTTAATTTAAGTTGTTGTATTAAATATAAATTTAAAAAACAATTATCTAAAATTTTTAAATAGATTCTTATTTTTTTTGAAAATTTTAAAAGTATTTATATAATAATTTATAATTATTGTATTATAATTATGAATTATTCACTTAATTTTTTTTAATTTTTAGGTTGCATTTTGATATCGAAATGTATTAAGTTAAGTTGAGTTTTTTTTTTAATAATAATTAGTTGAGATAGTTGAATGAATTTTGTGAAACTCAATTAAATAAATTTAAAGTGTGTTCAAATATTTAAATAAACTTAGATAAGTTTATAAATATATATATATTATATTAAAGAGTATTCACATTCATTACATTTACCCTCACATGCATGTTATTGTTTATGTGAAAATGAATATAATGAATATGAATTTTTGATTAAAAAAAAAGTAATGATACACTTACAATTGTTTTTATAATATTTTTATAATTCTATGTGTATTTGAGTTTTTTTATTTTTATTATTTTTTAAAGTATTTTTAAAATATTTTTAATCATTAAAAAATAAAAATAAAAATATAATTTTATTAATATTCACATTTTTAATTATTAAATAAATTTAAAAATTAATTAATTTAATTATAAATAAATAATATAAGTATCATTTTCCCAAAAAAAAAATATGAAATTAGGACATCCACCATTGGAAGATAGAGAAATACTGTCCCCTCACGGGCGCGTGTGCACCTGCAGGGAAAGAGAAAAAAAATTAATTTATTCTGCAAGTTTGTCGCCGAACTGGAGAGAGAGGGACAACTTTTGCCCATTAATAATTGCGTTCACACGGTTTGTGAGAGAAGAATCTGACACGCTATTAAATGCTTTCACACGTCATTTTTGTTGTCTACCGTACCGAACTCTCCTGAAACTGTTTAAATCCGGTTTACATTTTACTCTCGTCCCAATTTATTTTTATTTTATTATTATATTTTTTCAATTTATATAAATTTATATCTATATTTTTTTAATTTTAATATATATATTTTTTTAATTTTAATATATATATTTTTAATTTTAAAATAATAATAATATTAAAAAATAAATTAAATTTAACTCATATCTAAATTTAAATAAAATCTTAATTTGTGATTAGATAATGAACGAGATTAAAATAAAACCTATTAAGAAAAGTTTATTAAGGAGTGTTTGTGATGTCCCGTCTTAAATTAAAAAATTTATAATGATTGAGACTTTGTTTGCATTTGTGAGTAAGTTTATTTTATATTAATTCATTTTAAATTTATAATTATATTTTTATATAAAATATAATTTTTAATACAATTTTTTTAAATCTTAATATAATTTTTTTAATTTTCAAGATAAATTTTTTTAATTTTAAAATAATAATAATTTCAAAAAATAAACTCATCTAAATTCATTTAAACTCATCTCTGAGTCTAAACGAGATCCAAATAAAAAAATTTAAAATTTTGAGATTGAAAAAATATTTATATTTAAATTGCATTTAAATATTAAAATAAGGTGAGGTAAGATAAGATGTTGATTTTAAATGATGATGGTATTTACATGCTTTTCTAAACTAGGGATCATGAAAAGTCAAAAGAAATGTAAAATGATTTAGATAAATCACAGTCAACACACTCTATCTCACATGTTACTGTTCACATGAACGGTAACATATGAGATAGAGTAACATGAACAGTAACATGTGAGATAGAGTGTGTTGAGTGTAGTTTATCCCTAGCATAACTCCAAAAGGAATATAATTAACCATGTTCAACAAACCTTTTTATTGCGGCCCAACTCCCCAATCCCCACAGGCCACGACTGCCATGCTTTCGAACCTGTTACCAGTAGAGTCCTACTTTGGATACTTTGTTTCGACTTTCTCATTGAACTATAATCTGATGTCTTGAAACTAGGGTTTCGATAAATCAACCAAATAAATCACAACAACAATACCAAGATATAATCAATAAAGTAACACAAAACAAAAATTAACAGAAACATAAAGCTAAAAAATAAAGATGAAAGAACACACACAAGTTTAACGTGGTTCGATCCTTTCGGATCTACATTCACGGGAAAACTGGCCAGAGATCATCTTATTTATACTTCGCAATTGCAACAGAGGTACAAGTTACAAGATTTAAGCCTTTGAACAACCTTAATCCCTCTTAATCTCACAAATCTCTTGAATTTGTCTCCAACCTTAACTCTGTCTCACAAGTTCTCTCATATGTGTATCCAGAAAGTAAAGTTCTGACTACAATAGCCATCACATGGCATTTATATGTCCGACTTTACAAACCCTAAGTGACAGGATTTTGCAAGTGGCCATCCCATGGCCCTCGGATTGCAAGTACCTCAGCACTCTCATAGCCATCTAATACAACAGATGCATTTCTTTCATTTTTTTGCCTTGTATCCCTCTTTTGACTTTTTTCTGGACAGTTTTTCTTGAAGTATCCCTCTTTATGACAGAGAAAACGCTTCAATTATTTTTCCTTTGATTTAGACCTAGGTTTATTTTTTTCCCTTTTAACTAGGTTTTTCAGGTTTTCATCTAGCCACTAGGCCTTCACCAGCCTCTACTTTAGGTTCAGTATTATTATGAGATTCCCTAGCATGTAAGATGGACTACACCTCATCAAGTGATAGACTCTCTTTACCATACCTGATGATTTTATTGAAATTAGTATATGAGCTATCTAGGGAACTCAATAGTAATATGGCCTAACCTTGTCCTCTATGATTATGTCTATATTAGCAAGATCTAGAATGATCTTGTTAAACTCATCCTGATGATGTTCAATAGACACACCCGGAGTCAAAGGTGTAGAGCTTGATCTTTTTTTGAAGATGATTGGCCAATGATTTAGTCATGTATAATGACTCTAGCTCCGGTCAAATCCCTACAACAGACTCCTCGTTTGGCTACCTCTCTCAAAATCTTGTCTTCTAGGAAATTAATAAGGGCATTGTGTGCCTTCTTTAGAATCTCAGGACTAGTTATCTCAAGTGAGGAGGAACTAGGTTTCTTTTCTGATAACCCTTTAGGCATTTTCTTGTCTCCAAGAAGTGTATCTTGGAGACCATGCTACATTAAAAAAACCCGCATATTAAGTCTTCAAAGACCAAAATCATTATTTCTTGTAAACTTATCGATCTCAAAATTAGCTGACCCCATCTCGAACCTAGGCTCTAGATGCCACTTGTTGAATCTAGGGTTTCAATCAATCAACCAAAGAAATCACAACAACACAAAGATATGATCAAGAAAGTAACACAGAACAAAATTTAACAGAAATTCAGGCCTTAATTCAAAGAACAAAAATTCAGAGAACAAAAATCCAGGCATTTAAACGACCTTAATTCCTCTCAATCTCATAGATCTCTCAAATTTGTCTCCAACCCTAACTCTGTCTCACGAGTTCTCTCATATGTGTATCCAAAAAGTAAAGTTCTGACTACAATAGCCATCGCATGACATTTATACATCCGGCTTTACAAACTTCAAATGATTGGATTATTGTAAGTGGCCATCCCGTGGCCCTTGGATTACAAATACATATATGATAAAGTAAAACACGTGGTCACTTCTTTGACCATTAGATACAGATGATCAAAAATGCAAATTACAAAATTAACCCTCAGTTACAAATTGTTGACACACTTCTCACACGATGAAAAAGACAAAACTCCATTAATTGCCATGAAATATGAATGAATGATCACAGGTGCATATATTAGCCAACGCACATGCATGTGTCTGTCTATATGTGGTATTTTCTCGTTACTAAATCTTATTATGCATATGGGCGCATGAAAACTCCATTAATTGCCATGAAATATGAATGGATGATCACAGGTACATATATCAGCCAACGCACATGCATGTGTCTGTCTATATGTGGTATTTTCTCGTTACTAAATCTTATTATGCATATGGGCGCATGAAAACTCCATTAATTGCCATGAAATATGAATGAATGATCACAGGTACATATATCAGCCAACGCACATGCATGTGTCTGTCTATATGTGGTATTTTCTCGTTACTAAATCTTATTATGCATTTGGGCGCATGAAAACTCCATTATTTGCCATGAAATATGAATGAATGATCACAGGTACATACATCAGCCAACGCAAATGCATGTCTGTCTATATGTGGTATTTTCTCGTTACTAAATCTTATTATGCCTATGGGCGCACGAAAACTCCATTAATTGCCACGAAATATGAATGAATGATCACATGCATGTGTCTGTCTATATGTGGTATTTTCTCGTTAATAAATCTTATTATGCATTTGGGAGCATGAAAACGTGGACGAAAAATATGATTATTTTTTTTAGTATTTTTATATATGCAAATAGATAATATAAAATTAATTTTATAAATGGATGTGACTTTATATAATTTATTAATAAGATTACTTTTATATAATTTATTTATAATGCAAAAAGATTTTAGTGAGATGACACGATTACGAATTGTCGATTTTACGTTGAGGGTGCTAAACTATCTTGAGACGGCTGATTAGCGCAAGTACATCAAGAAAGATTGTTCTTTCCTTGATTTGGAAAAGTTTTGAGGGGTATCAGTATTTTAGCCATACTTTTTGTTAAGGATATCAAAATCACACATATCATGATTCTAATTCTTAAAGTTTTTTTGATGCACAAACTGTGGTCACTTAATTGTGTTAGGTGTGCATCATTTTCGAGGCCAAAATAACTTTTTTGTTTTTTCGAATTTCCATTTTTAGATTTTTTTAATATTTTAATCTTTTATGATAATATTAGAAATCTCGTTTATGAAACGATTTTGAATCTGAGCTTGGCAAATTTTTTTTGTAGTTTACTTCTTTGTTTACTTCATTATTTTTGTGTTTATTAGAATTCTGCCATTTTAGTAACAATTCGATATTTTCGAATTAGGGCACTTATAGTCTAGTTTATGGATTAATTTCGACATTAGTGAATTTTGATAAAAAGGATATAACTTTTTGAACCTCCAGACCCTTAAGGCCGAGGCATTACATAATTTGTGTCAAGACTCAACATCTACTTTCAAATGAAGATTTTGTTGAGACTACTAATTCATCTATTAAAATAAATTTGAAATGAATAATTTGCATGCCAAAGTTTAATAATAGTAGACTTTATTATTTTTTTAAATAATAACATGACACTTGCTCGCTCCAAAACTGTCTAAAACATTAAAATTTAGTATTTTATTTCTCCATTGGCTTATAAATTCATGAACGGCTAATTTCACGGTTAGAAGGATATTTAGCTGACGGAGACGAGTGTATCAATTTTTGGCATATATTCTTAACAAGAAAAAGAAAAAAGAAAAAAGAAAAGAAATAAAGCTTACTTGGAGGAAGCTAGGGTTTTAGAGAAATGGAATTTTTGGTAAACGAGTTCTGTCAGATTTTGGACTTCAATGCTCTTAGGCTCTTGGCTAGGACTAGGAGAATAGCCAATAAAAACTATACTTTTTCTTCGGTACGGTAGTGGAATTCAAAAGGAACAAGGAAGAGCTCAAATCACGTTTTTGTTGCGTCCCCTTGGGCCGTGGCTCTCGCGCTTTCCTGCCCAATTCGTCACAAAATGTTCAGGTTTTTATTTAAGGGATAACCTGATCGAACTCCCCTATTGTAGTTTTTATCGTTTTTAGTGGCGGTGATTGATATTATTTATAGATCTATTTTTTGATTTAAGATTGTTGGGAATATATTGAAAATTGTCTAAACTCATTGTCGCAGAGGTGGGATCGCTAGCTCCCTCTGATTCTGATATAGTGGGCGATGTCGCCCACCGCCGCCAGATTTTTCTTAAAAATTCATTTTCATTTTATTATTTATTGTATTTTTTATTATATTTTTTTATGATGTTTTCTTTATTTTATCTTTTATTGTATTTTTTAAATTAATTTTTTAAATTAATTTTTTTATTATATTTTTAATATTTTTTATTATATTTTTATACAAATTATAAAAGTTTAGGAGAAGAGCTGTATTCACCTCCTTTTATTTAAAACAGTTTTTTATATTAAATATTATCTATTTATTACTGTTTGGAAATACTTGAATAGAAAATATTAAATATGGGAAAACTTAATTTATACATGTCTTTCTCTATCGTTTGAACCCTCAAATTTAGATAAAATTATTCTTCTTTTAAAAAATAAATAAAGTATATAATTTGCATCATCTTAAGGATATTTACCACGACTCTTACTGTATATATACAATTACTTTTACGTATTTTTTACATATTTTATTGTTGTGATTACCATAACAGTTGTTTTATATTAAAAAAAGTAATTCAACTAATCACATTAATATTAATTACTTTTACGACTTTTATATATGAAAGTAATTTAACTAATCACTCTTATATTTTTGTAATTACCCATAAGAGAAAAAAAATTACCCATAAGAGATTTTTTTTTTTTTTTTGCATTCTTGACTAGAGAATTGCATCGCAATCCCATTAATAAATGAGGATAAAAGAGAAAATGATATTATTATAATTTTAATTTTTTTTTACGCTAAGCTTGCATTGCAGTCCCCCATTTGAGGACTGTATCTAACATTACTCCAATCATAACAATTACTTTTACGTATTTCTTATGATTTTTTTGTGATTGTATTTTAAATGAATGAATTTTTTAAATAGAATTCTAACAGTATCAATATTTAAAAAAAGAAAAAATCTATACAACCTCATACTATTCACGCAACCTCTACACACCACGTTTTATTTTATTTTTATTAAATATTAAATATATAAATAATTAATAAAAAATAAAATTATTTTAAAAAGAATAAATTAAAAATTAAAATTAAAAAAATTAAAAAAATTAAAAAAAATTAAAAAGTGATGATGTGTAGAGGTTGAAAAAGTTGTATAGAAGAACCCTTTAAAAAATACCATTTCTTAAAATTTGTGTTGTCTCTCTATCCTTACCTTTTTAACAATAATCCATGTTATATAACAAAGATTTGCCACAAAATTGATTTAATCACTATAATCTAGCTGTAAATTGTTATTATTATTATTATTAATTTCACTTGTAAACTACTTCGAAGTTGATAACATTTAATTATGCACTTGTTAATGCAACAAAGTAAAAAATTAAAAAAATCATTGCCATAAAAATTATCCATATGAACTTAAAAAACTAATTATAATAAATCATCGTATTTTTCATCAGTTTTCACCCAAACCATAATAAAAATAATAATAACGAGAACAACAATTCATAGACAAATATTATGCAATATAGCTTTGAGCACCTAGAGCAAGCAATGAATGCGCCTTTCTTTTTCTTGGCAAGTTAAACATTGCATAGGTAAATTAAATGGTTACAATGGTACAAGATTTAATGAGGTGGAGTCTCCATCATCCCAAAAAAGACAAAAGCAACATTAGGAATATTGACTCCAACCCATTCCCACAAGGAGAAGCCACTTAAAAATGGTTAAAACATAGTCTAATAAACAAAATAAATACCTACAACTAAAAGCCGCAACGAAAAGATGTGCATTACATTTTACTGATTTAGTCTAACTGTAGAAAGCTATTACGACAACGTCGTCTTTCAAGGGTTAAGAAAAGCAAATACATAAACGAATAACAACTTGAAGATGACCTAATACACTAGCAAAAGACCGCCACCAACAATGGGACATGCAGTACCCTAAACGGAAAAGGAGCACATGGATCTAAAAAATCCGATGTCATTGGCCCTGATGGTATCGTGTGTGGAGGTAAAAAACTTCCAAAGGCGCAGCGGCGCATGAGACCCACACACACTGTAAGCCGTGCATGAGCCACACGCACTACTCATTTCAACAAAACTCTTTAACCATTCGATACATCGGCAACTTGAAAGTTTGTTGACGAAATGCGTGGCGGTTGGAGAGAGTCGGCAACCAGCAGATCAAAATTCCTAGGTACCATCGCTAAAAGAGTTAAGAAAACATTGTTTTTTAACTTTTAAACTAAAGTTGTACGAGTGGAAGGGGAGGAGACGTTGAGACGAAGCTCCAATTTTCTTAGCTAAAAATCTCTTTTAGCTAGCAAAAGAGGATCAAGGACAATCCATAGAAAAATGGAGAGAGAGAGAGAGTGAGAGAAGTCTCCCATCCACTTACTACTAATAATGAATGAGAAATTATAAATGTAATTGTAGACTTACAAGTAACGTGTAGTCATTTAAAAAAAAATGAATATATATGAGACTCATATAAAAAAAAAATAATAATAATAACAACACCTTATTTATTTTTTAAATAATTGTAGTTACTTACAACTATGTATCATTACTTGCTATGAATACGGCTAATTTGGTGGATGATTTTTTTCCCCCCGCTGACATTTGTGGACTTTCTTCGAACGACAATAATGTAGGCGTAAGGACTAGGTAGGGCTTTACACTCAACTAGGTAAGCACAAGCCAGCCTCTTACTTTGGGTACCGAAAGTGACTGGATATGATGGAAAACAATAGGGGCCGTGCTAAACGTGCCGAAAGTTACTCTAAAACATTTTTTTTTTAAAAGATATAAAAAAAATCATAATATTATTTAAAAATATTTACTTAAAAGTTATGTAAAAGGAAAAAAAAATCTAAATCAGAATCTCAAATAAACAATAAATAGTGTTTGTCAAATAATAATAATAAAATATGGTGAGAGGACAAATTATAATCCTCCAACACGAGAAAGCTCGATGATAGCCTATGAGGAAAATGCTAGTCTTTCTCTTTGCGATTCCTTTTTTTTTATTTGTTTATAAATTAATATTGTAATAAAAATTCTAAAATATATTAAAAAAGTGCATATAAAAAATAAAATAAAAAAGTATGAAATACACTAGCTAGCTGGAGTCCCAACAGTCGCAAGCCACCTACCCATGGGAAAATCTACACAACCTCCTATTATTTACATCATCTCACTACAAGATTTGAGAGTTTTTGGGACCAAAAAAGTGTCCCACCACTAACTATCGTGGTTAATAGTGGTAGTTGACACAAACTGTCCTCGCGGCCATTAAAAATCTATTTGCCCACGAAGTAGCTTGCGTAGACGGAAGTTACATGGTCAACAACGCTATTTGTGGCGAGTTTATATCGTAGCAAAAAATATTTTCCACAAAACATAACTTTTCCCCGTCGTTTTGATTTTAACGCCACGGTAATCTTTATATTTCTTTTTCTGCTATAATATCAGCGTTTTATATTATCCCTTCTTTCCCCTCGTTTCATTTTTCTCTCACTCTTCGCGACAACACCGAACGATTTCTCCCCATTCCTCCCAAGAACCCTAGCTAGGCTTTACCGTCAGCAAACCCAGCCTCACCGCCACCTTCGGCAGCTCCCACTTACTCCGGCAGTAGCACCCCACCGTCGAAGTCCCCTATTAGACACTCCCTCGATCACACGCGAGCACAGCCCGAAATGGGCTTCATGCTCGTTTCTCCTCCTTGCGCAGCCATACGCCGCCTTATTCAGCCACCATCGAGCACCAAGACCACCCCAGGACCACCCCAGGACCACCCCTTTCCTCCTCCACTTGACGCGAGCCCACAGCTCCTCCGTAGACCCATGCACGAATTCCACCCGTTTATACATGGCTTCCCTACCGCACGCCGCCACCCACACCTCCAGCCACCATCAGTAGCACTCCTTCTCACCGGCGACATCCCCCTTCTCCCCACTATCTCTCTATGCCAGGAAACCCTAGAAGAAGGTCGGGGAGCAAAAATCAAAGTTTAAGGTAAAAACCCTAGATTGACCCATTTGATTTTGGTTTCATTTTGGAAGCCAAGTAAGTTATTATAGCTTATGTTTTGGTGTAGTTAATTTCCTATGTTAGAAACAAATATGAATGTCCTATTTTTTTGCCCAAACCGAATGCTATTACTTGTTTTGCTATGTGTTTTTTTCTCTTTCAAAAATTACATGTTGTTATTAGATTTGGTTCAGTCCTAGGTGATGTTAGCTCTATATTTTAGAGTATGTAGGTTGGAATTATGTCTTCTGTTGAGGTTGGTTTCTTAATTGGGTTTTGATTTTCATACCTCACCTGTTGATGTTTCGGTCTTAGGTTCAAAACAGTGCTATTATTTTGCCCTCATCTGCATAGCCATACCATATTTTGTTACAAGTCAGATTTGGTTGAATTCGGAGATGAGTAATCTGATGCATAGGTTTATTATTTCTTTCTTCTATACATACTTTCCTTTTTTTTTTTTTTTGCATTGATAGAAGTTGTTGTTTTTTATTTTAAATTTGTTGTCCTCTTTGTTTTTAAACTTGTTGGTTTGGTTTTTGTAGGATAGCTGCTTTGTTTAGCTTGAAGTTTATGCTGTTTTGTTTGGCTTGAAGTTTATGTTGCTTCGAGATTTGTATTTGTCTGATTTTACTCATTTTTTGCATTAATCAATTGTGTTTCTTGGTTTGGTTTGTATTTTTTTGTTATTACGATTGAAACAGTTTAAAGACAAGTCTGTTAAGTTAATGCCCCAGCTTGAAAATGAGGCTTCAGAGCTCCTGCTTCAGCATGTGGATTTAACGATAACTTAATGGGAAAATTTGTATTCTGGGACCTTTCTTATTTTGTTGAAGTTTTATGTTCTAACATATTCTTTTGGTTTGTTAAGGTTTGAAGTCTTATATAGTTTTGCTACCAAGATGATGTGTTTATATTCTTCTTCTTTTTGTTTCTCACATTCATTTATTTAGTTATTTTTCCTTTCTTTATGCAAAACGTTTGTGATCTCTTTACTTACAGCAAAAACAAGTCATTTATTATCTCTCTCTTATTTGTAGCATAACATAAATGGTATCTGGTCATTTGGTTTCAGCAACTTCAATTAACCAATGCATTTTACTTAGGGTAACCAAGATGGCTAGACTGGATTATTTTTCATCTAGCCAATGCAAGTGTTGCCATGATATGACGCTGTAACTTGTATATCAATGCAACTACATATGTGCCAAGTGTAGGGTAAAGCTACATCAGAAAGTCATGATAACTAAAAGCCCTTATGTATGAGGTCTTCATTGAGGAAGATAAGCTTTCTTAATCAGCAACTAGGATTGTCAAACATACATCAACACCAACCAACATGCATCTCATCAGATCATGAAAAGCAAGGACATTATATCATTATGGATACGTTGCCTTTGCACTACTTTGATTTACTCCAAATTCAAAACTGGGAATAAATAACAGCTACTTTGAATAGAAAATATTAATGGCATGCATTCCATGAATAATGTTTGCATGTTGAGGAAATGTTGGCTCATTTCCTGACTTAATAGCAGAGTAATGATGCATAAGGAAAAATTGAACTTTCTTGGTTAGTTGTGAACCCTGATAATACGCAAAACATAAACAACTCGCTTTGGTTAATTTTAATGGCAGTAATTCCTTTTTCAGAAATGTGATGGATATATCTGGGTTGACTAAAGCTTAGTATACCTAATCAGAAGTCATTTTTGTATTTACTTGGTAAAGATGTATTATAACTATTTCATTAAATTATTTTTACTATATACTGGTTCTCATAGTATCCAATCCAGCACAACAAGAACTTTTGATTCACTAGGTACTTGGGTAAGTAGTAACATCAATGAGTTCACCAGTAAATTCAATTATTTGTGGTTAATTCCTTAGAGGAATAATGTCTAATCTGACTCTGTTCTTATTAGGGACTACATGGGAGCACTGATGTGAGGTTGCTGCATTTAAGGTGATCATCTTCCAAGAGACATTGCAGTATGTTATTATTAATGGGCGTATACTGCTAATATAACGGTAAGTTCCTGGAATTTGGTCTATTATAGAATTTCTGGCAATGGTCTGTTGGAATAATGTTTGCAATGCACCAGATAATCATACAAACTTATAGATAGTAGGGGTTGTTTTATATAACTTGGCAGTTCGAGTTTTATGATTAGGTATATATTTGATTAAATTTTCTGTCTACCTGGAACCACATTAATTTTAACTGGTTGGAGAATGGATGTTGGTTATATGTATTGATAGACTAGTTTTATATGATAATGTTAATTAGTTATCATGGCCTCATTATATACTCTTGAAATACATACAAAGGATCTATTGTGTATATAGTAGAAAACCCCAGGCTAGGTTTCTCTACCCTACTGTTAAGGCCTATTGTTATCATAATATTCTGCATTTATTCAATTAATTACAGAGGAAAGATGGATTGAATTTTTTTTTTTTATAATTTACAAGATCCATCATGTTTAGAAGAGAATAAACATGATAATTAGGCTAGCTGGGTGCACTTAATATTATTTTCCATCTTTTTAGCCAAGATCTTAGGCATTTGTTGATGCCTAAGATTAAATCCGAGTTAAAGGATTAAATGAGACATGCCACTTGGATAATGCACTTTTTTTTCCTCTAAAAGGTTTGTACAGATTAATTAGATAAGAGACAAATATATATTTAAGGATCCAATGTATTCATATGTATTATTCCAGCTCATCAAAAATGAAATGCAATAAATATGAGATAATGATGTATAGGTTGTTGGGATTATTTCTCAGACATAGATTTATTGGTTATAGCTGGGTTATAATTTATTGGTTCAAGAACTAAATGGATAGACATTGACACATGTTTTTTGTTTTTGGAGACTTAGAGTGTATAAATAATTCACTGTTAAATGTATTCAATATCAATGTTTTTTTTTTCTTTTTTTTTGGTTGTTGGCTAGGGATAAATAATTTCTTCTGATATTGGATTTTGCATATCTGAATTTAACTTAATGTTAGATTAATTTGCATAAGTGGCTGAAAGAATTGTGAGATTATTAACTGTTAAGTGATGGTGACATATTTATTTCCATTTCATATCAGGAGTATATTTTAATGCCTTGAAATCTCCATGCATTTAGGTGATCCTGGAAAGGATTAGATAGACCTCAGAAAGATATGGCATGGCCCCGAGCTTACTGCCAGTGAATTTTTTACATGCCAGCTCTACTTGTTTCTGGACCCAGATGTAATTTCCTGCCCATATCAGAAAGGCTGTTCAAGGGGAGCAAATACAAGATGTAATTGCTATAGTGGCATGTATGTTATGTATCACTAATTTGTACGAGAACTTCATCTTTCCATATATTTTAGACTTCTAACTCATTTATCCCTTACTTAAATGGGATTGGCAGTATGATATATATGGTGATGTTAATTACGTGTATGATGGAATATTTTACATTAATTAGCATGCAGAACTCCATCTAGTTTGTTATAAGCTCTCTAATTTGGGTTTCAATACAATATACAATTATATATATGGAAATTGTATATTGAAATTGCTAGAGCATTTAATGTTGGAGTACATTTAATTAGTGTTTTATTGTAAGAATCTATCATACAGATGTAGTAGAAGAAATAATTGGCAATTTGTGTAATTGCCAAAATGAGAACAAATTAGGTTAAATTTGTAGTGAATATCAATTTACCATAAAAACTGGAAACATAAATGCATCTAGAAATTAGGCCAAATTTGCAAACGTTTTAGCTAAGGAATATTGTAACCAAAATTTTATTGTGGCCATAAGCGTAGCGGGAACAAACATTTTCTCAAGGCAAGATATCATGGCAAATGGTTAGTTACCTCTAACCAATATGGTGACATCAATTTTGTTGGGACCATAAGAGTAGTGGAAACAAACTTTTTCCTAAGAAAACATATCAAGACAAATTGTTAATGATTGCAAACTATATCGTGGGTAAAAAACAATAGCCACCAAAAATTAACCAATTGATAGAGTTTTTAATACGAAATTAGAAGACATTAACCAAGAATGCCTTCGTGGCATAAAAGGGTCATTTGCCGCCGAAATTGTAACTCGTGGCAAGAGTAGCATTTACTGCGAGTTTTATGCCACGAACATCCCACGGACGAAATTGGTGGCGGTTGATCTATGGCTGCGAAATAGGTACTATTAGCTACCAAAACCTTCCTTGGCTAAAACCCTCAAATCTTGTAGTGTCTCCATACAACATATTTTTTTCTAAATTTTTTTTTATCAAATATTTGATATATAAATAATGAATAAAAAAATTAAATTAGTTTAAAAAGAACAAATAAAATAAAAATATATAAATAATTAAAAAAATAATTATATGTGAAAGTTAAAAAATTGTGTAGAAGTACTCTATATATATTATTAAAAAAATTAATGTAAATTTTAGATTTATAAAAGAAATGTACGAGACTGTGCAACTTAAAAGATTGCAAATAATATAATTTAAATGCATGTAATGAAAATGCAGCGTCGGACCTATGTACGTTATACGTACGTAGGTATTGTTCAAACTTTTCTTTACTCTCACTTGAGTGGATAATTATGAGAATCGTTATCCCAACATACACATGAAGGTTGATTTATATATATATATGGCCGCGTGCATGTCATGACTAGATGGGATTTCCAAAATTTCAGCCGTGCAGTTAGCTAGGTACGTTCTTCATAGATCAGGATATTAGCTTGATGATAGCGAAAGAAAGGGGAAAAAAAATATATTAGCTTGATCGGTTATAGCAGTAGCAATATTGTTTCCAGGATTCGACAGGGCCGACCGAGATCATTAAACTACTTGATGCACTGGCGATAGGTCGATCTTTGCAAAAACCCAATAGCATGCTGGCTTAGAGTTCGTTAAGTCATGATCAGCTTTGTGCTGATATATTTTTAACAGAAATATTTTAGTCTCAAATAAATTGTATAAAAATAATCTTATATATTAATATGACTTTATGTATTTTGTCAGATTATAAAATTATTTTAATTATAAAATAAATATAATGAATCATATAAAATCAGATCAAATTTTTATAAAATTATTTTTATATGATCTTTTTGTAACTATAACAGTCCTCACTTCTCGACCATGAAATCCACACCATCTACAACATACCCCTACATATATATGTTTTATGCAGGCCTATATGTGAAACTGTCTCTAACTAAAGAAGTCCATGTACCATTTTTTAAAAGACTGCCTTGATAAAAATAGGAGCTGATACTTTATATAAATTTAAGAACAAGCTCATTTAAAAATAATGTAAGATTTCTTTCGTTCTTCTTCACTTGTGTAGGTCAATTTTTTGTCATACTCTTATAAGTGAACATCAATAAAACAATAGATAAAGCGTATTACTATAAAGTTAGGCTCTGATATCATTAAAAAGTATATGCATTATTCTCAAAAATGCCTTCTTAAGAAAGAAAAATAATGTCTCATATAAAATAAAGGACAAATCCCTTCTAAAATAATACGAAATTTCCTTCACTAACCAATGTCCCCAAAAAATAACACACCCAATTATACTCTGAAAAGTTCAAACCAACACGATATCATATATAAAGCACATCAATTAATTACAAAAGTACTGGAACTATTTGACGTTAGAGAGAGAGGAAGCAAGATTATTGTTACTTAATAATAATAATAATCAAAATAAAAACAATAGAACCAACATCACAAGCTGAGAAAACGAGAAAGAGAGAGAGATCTTACTCCTCCATGTATAGTAATGTTTTTGGACAAATAAGCAGTTGCACATGATAGTCTCTAACATGCGGTATCCTTGGAATTAAGGACCGGAAATACCAGTCAAGTTCTTGACGAAGCCTCTGTAAATCCTCCAAACTTGTAGGACAAGTGGCCTATAGTACAAGTGGGCCGTACCTTCAGATAAGTTTTGGAAGAAACTTGCAATGTTTCTCACTTTCTCGTCCAGATTCTTCATCCGGTCCCAGCAAATAAGGTCCAGAAAAATCCAGATTCTGGATGACAGGACTCTATTTTTACCACACCACCACACCCTTCCTCGCAATTGTTGATAAGGTCGGCGATTTGGACGTACTTAATAACCTAAACATGACTAAACAACCAAAAACCCTCCGCACCATACATCAATCTTCGCTAAGCAACAACAGAATGTTTGGACGCTCATACTAGTGTTGGCAATTTGGAGCAATCGTACATAGAACAAGCCGTCTCAATTATAGACAGAAATATCAGGATATTCGCGGCCAAAAATGTAAGGAATGGCCAAGAAGCAAAGACATACTTCTTCATGGTCACATTCATCCTCCCCTTCCAACTCCTGGAATAATATGTATTTGCACTTTCAATGGCCTTGTCAAGAACCGGAACTTTCGTTAAACTCACAGACTTGGTCATCCCATTACAAAGAGTTGTCACTTCCGCATCGCTTTTGAGGCGGTTCACGATGATCTTTGCCTCTCGAAGAATCTTCACGTCCTCCTTCGTATCGATTATACCATTCATCAACTCAGCGTACCGTGTGAAAACCATCATCTCTGGTGCAATACATGCTTCATAGGCCACAAGGTTCCTTAGCACAACCTCGGAGTTATCATCCAAGTGAAAGACAGGAAGGTAAAATGTACCAGATGAGTTATCGAAGTTTATCGTTTCCAAACCACCCTTTGCTGTGCGAAATTTGACACCAATTTTATGAAGTTCTGACACGCTTGGGATTGCAATCTCTTCGACTAATGGACTTTCATCTTGCATCTCATGAGATGCACTTTCCGCCTCGCCTGCCATGCTTCCCGCGGACGATATTAGACCCTTTATGTCACCCTTGTTTCCAGGGCTCAAAATACACGAGAGGATTGAAAATGGTAGTGCAAGTATAATTGTGCATGATTTTGACTTGTAGATTTTCTTGACTAGGTGGAGAAAGGCCGAGTTAATGTAAAATACAGCTGCCAAGATTGATTTCAATACTTTTTTAAAGCAGCTAATATTCTGATCTTGGAAATCTTCCTTCTTCTCTTGGGCATAATCAGCTACAAGATGAAATTCTGACGTAACCATATGGTAAAGAAGCTCTAGCAGATGGGCTCTCTCAAAACACTCTTCCCTGAAATGTTGGCCATTCACGCACTTGATGGGTGACATATATTTGCAAAAACCTAGAAGCGTGGAGGCTAAATGATCTTCATCATGCTGATAAAAGCCGTCATGGACTTCTTTAAGCAAAAAGAGAGGGATTTGGTTTTCTAGCATGATAATATCTCTTAGTATTGCAAGGTGTGCGGTTCTTTTCCTGGAGTAGTCGATCAAATATTGGCCCATCTTAGAAGAGATTGGCGCAAGCGAACCTCCCTTTTTGGGTGAGTAGGTGTGGAGAAACTCCAACAAAAAGGAAGCATCAATGGCAAACATCCATGCGAGTGTTTCTCGATCGAAATCCAAGAACCGGTGGTAGCAAGAGCGGATGTTCGTATCCCTTTCCGCAAATCTGTCAACCAAGTCTCGAAATTTGATTAATTGGTTGCCGTTATTTTGCAGCACCCTTTTCGCTGAAGCGAGCTTGTAATGCTCCATCTCCAAGAGTTCAAGCCGATGGTGATGGTATGGACCAAGGGCTACGAACTGTGGAGTGTATGCTTCCGGTTTTATGTTAACTAGGGTTTTGGGGACGTTGAAGATGGCAAGTGGAACGGCCTCGTGATCATCGTTGTCATCGAGACCTTGTTCTAGGGCTCGGCTTATCTGGATGACCCATTCTTGGTCACGGGTAAGTTTTGTTGGTTCCATGGTTTTTGGTTCAGAGGACATGATTGTCTAGGTAATGTAGAAGAGTGGCCGGTGAAAGACTAAAGACTACTTGCTTGCTTAGAAGAGAGAGAGAGAGAGCGAGAGACAAATACAATTTCCGTTCGGTGTGTGGTATTTTCTGTTCCTTTCTCTTGATGAGGAATACTGGAAAGGAATACTCGAATTCTTTTTATAAGCTGGCAGTACTTGGCTGTACTGAGAAGCAGTGGGGAAGCATCCATTTCTTTTCCGAGACCTTTCTACACAGGTGATTTAATTTATGTAAAATAAAAATAGATTAGAAAATCATTAAAATATTACCACATATATATATATATACATAAAGATATCGATAATTTACTACATACATATAAAAATAAATTCTTAAAACACAATTTATTTCAAATTTTTTATAACGATGATAATTCGTAGAATAATATTCATTTATTATTATTTGTATAATAAGATATTTAGAGTTTAATTTCCCCATAATAACTATTAAAGTGATATTTTACAAAGTCGTTTTTAATTTTAATATGTAAGTTAATTTATTATATTTTATGTAAAATTTAGATGTTTTTGTGTCCATTTAAACATATAATATTCTAATTGAGATCTTAAATAAAAAATTTCTTATTTATTATAATATAGATAATAAAATCTCTCAACTATTTTTTATATAGATTATCAACTAACTTAAATGATTTTTCTCATATTAATTTCATATTTAAGAAGCCTATATAGGTATTACTGTATGAGTAAGAGGAGTACGCGTTAGTAGCTTATTTTTTTAATAATACTCCTTTTTTGTAGAAGAGGACGTGTACATTTCTACAGTCAACTTACTTATTCTCGGTTTAGATATTGAATTATTTTGAAAATATTTTATTATTATTTATTATTTTAATTTATATTTTAATATTATTTACTATTATTTAATATTTAATATTCTTTATTATTTTTATTATCAGTTACAAAATATATTCTAATGGTTTGAGTTAGTTATAAATTTTATTATTTATTATTATTTAATAATTGAATTAAGATGTTGTATAAAACTTAAAAAAAACCTTTTTAGTAAAAAATAAAAGAGTTCGGTCAAATTCTGGACTTGAGTGCTCTTTAGCTAGGAGAATAGTCAATGACAACTGTACGTTAGTGAAATTCAGAAGGAACATGAATACTGAATAGAAATCAAATCACGTTTTTGTCGTGTCCCCGTGGGCCCTGGCTCACGGGCTTTCCTGCCCAATTCGTCACAAAAGTCAAAACAACGGCGATTTTAAGTAAACAAAGAAAATTGTTTTATATTATTTATCATCTATATAGTACAAAATACTTAAATAGAAAATATTAAATATGGAAAAACTTGTTATAAAACTTAAAGAAAGGAACTATTATTGCAAAAGATAAATAAGAAATTCTCTTGAAACTCTTAAGAACTGAAACTTTCTTTCTCTCTCTATTTTTTCTTATGAATTTCATTACAACTGAAGCCCATATTTATAGGCGTTGAAATTACTATGCAAGTTACTATGCAAGTCACTATGCAGATTTAAAATAATAGTGGTGGGGTCATTCACATAATTTAGTGGTGGGCCAGGGGGGCGGCTGCCGACTTCGTTTATAATCGTTTATAACACTCCCCCTTGAATGACCACCCATAAAGAATCTGCCTCGTTAAAACCTTGCCAAGTAAAAACCCAGTGGGAAGAAAAACCAATGGCGAAGGAAAAAGAGTACAGTCTTCTTATGTATCCACAAGTACTTTAGGATTGCCTCATTAAAACCTTGCAGAGGAAAACCCAGTGGGACAAAACCTCAGCGAAGGAAAAAGAGTACAATCAGCACATTTACTCCCCCTGAAAAGTGCATGACAAAAGATCTTTGAGTTTTCGCATTCCAATGTTATGCACAATCTTCTTGAATGTGGAAGTTGGTAACGCCTTTGTGAATAAATCTGCCAGATTATCACTAGATCGTATCTACTTGACATCAATTTCACCTTTTTCTTGAAATTCATGAGTATAAAAGAATTTTGGTGAAATATGTTTGGTTCTGTCACCTTTGATATATCCTCCTCTGATTTGAGTGATACAAGCAGTATTATCTTCATATAAGATTGTTGGGCTATTATTGATCATGAGAAGTCCACATTTTTCCTGGATATGTTGAATAACTGATCTCAACCAAATACACTCTCGACTTGCTTCATGAATAGCAATGATTTCTGAGTGATTTGAAGAAGTAGCAGATAGTGCCTGCTTAACAGATCTCCATGATATGGCAGTATCTCCATAAGTAAATAAATATCCAGTTTGAGATCTACCTCTATGTGGGTCTGAAAGATAACCTGCATCTGCATACCCAATCAATTCTGGACTTGAACCACGTTGATAAAATAATCCCATATCAACCGTACCATGAAGGTAACGAAGGACATGTTTAATGCCATTCCAATGCCTTCGAGTTGGTGCAGAACTATATCTTGCAAGCAGATTAACTGAGAATGTAATATCTGGTCGAGTGCAATTTGCAAGATACATCAAAGCTCCAAATGCACTGAGATATGGTACTTCAGGACCAAGAATTTCTTCATCATCATCACAAGGACGGAATGGATCTTTCTTCACATCAAGTGTTCGAACAATCATTGGAGTACTCAGGGGATGAGATTTGTCCATATAGAAATGCTTTAGGACTTTTTCAGTATACATGGACTGATGAATAAAAATTCCATTTGGCAAGTGCTCAAGCTGCAGGCCGAGACAAAGTTTTGTTTTGCCAAGATCTTTCATTTCAAATTCATTCTTTAAATATATAGCGGTTTTTAAGATCTCTTCAGGAGTTCCCACAATATTTAAATCATCAACATAAACCGCAATAATGACAAATCCGGATTCTGATTTCTTAATAAAAACACATGGGCATATAAGATTATTCTCAAATCCTTCTTTCAATAGATATTCGCTTAAGCGATTATACCACATGCGTCCGGATTGCTTCAACCCATATAAAGATCTTTGTAGTCTGATTGAGTACATATTTCTAGATGTACTTGTAGATACTTCAGGCATCTTATATCCTTCAGGGATTTTCATATATATGTCATGGTCTAAGGATCCATATAAATATGCAGTGACCACATCCATCAACCGCATTTCTAATCCTTTTGTAACAACCAGACTAATCAAAAATCTAAATGTGATTGCATCCATAACGGGAGAGTATGTTTCTTCATAATCAATCCCGGGTTTCTGCAGGAAACCTTGTGCAACAAGCCGTGCTTTGTATCGCACAATTTCATTTTTCTCATTACGTTTTCGTACAAATACCCACTTATATCCAACAGGCATTACACCCTTTGGTGTTTGGACAACAGGTCCAAATACTTCTCGTTTCGCTAGCGAATTTAATTCAGCTTCAATAGCTGTTTTCCATTTTGGCCAATCATTTCTACGTCGACATTCTTCGACGCTTTTTGGCTCACTTTCTTCATTACTTCTGGTAATGTCAAGGGCCATTTTATATGAAAATATGTTGTCGACAACAGTTTTATTTCTATCCAGAATTTCTCCAGTTTTCATGAAATGTATTGAGATCTCATTATTTTCAGGTACCTGTTCCTCTTCAGGGGAAAACATTTCATGACACACCTCTTCAGGAGGTCCCTTTTTAGAAGATTTATACTCTTCAAGATTTTTCTCTTCAGGAGGTTCTGGAATAGAAGATTTAAGCTCTTTAGGAGCATCAATTATATTTGTGGCCTGTATTGTGGGTACGTGTTCTTCAGGAACACCAAATTCATTTTGTATTCTTTTCCTTCTGGGAATTTTATCTTTTGCACCAATAGGTCTTCCACGCTTCAGGCGTATTTTAGATTCACCTATTGCTGCTTTGACAATTTGTCCTTCAGGGACTTCAATCCTTGCTGGAGTATTAACAGCAGGAATATAAGATTTTACTACACCTTTAGTGTCAGTAAATACATCCAGTAACTGATTTGCAACATTTTGCAAATGAATAATCTTTTGAACTTCCCGTTTACATTCATTTGTAGGAGGATCAAAATGAGACAGGGTCTTATTATCCCAAGTAATATCTTGTCGTGCTTCAGGCACCGATTTTTCTTTACCCATTAACGGAAAATTTGATTCGTCAAAATGACAATCCTCAAAACGTGCTTTAAACATATCCCCTGTAAGGGGTTCAAGGTATCTAATAATGGATGGAGAATCAAAACCAACATATATCCCAAGTCTACGTTGAGGGCCCATTTTTGTACGTTGTGGAGGTGCAATTGGAACATATACAGCACATCCAAAAGTACGAAAATGAGAAATATTTGGTTGTTGACCATATGCAAGCTGTAATGGAGAATATTTATGATATGCAGATGGTCTAATGCGAATTAGAGATGCTGCATGAAGTATAGCATGTCCCCAAACAAAAATAGGTAGTCTTGATTTCATAAGTAAAGGTCTAGCGATTAGTTGAAGCCTTTTGATCAAAGACTGAGCTAAACCGTTTTGTGTGTGTGTATGGGCAACAGGATGTTCAACATCTATTCCTATTGACATGCAATAATCATAAAAAACTTGAGATGAAAATTCACCTCCATTATCCAATCGAATGGTCTTAATTGGATACTCAGGAAATTGTGCTCGTAGTTTAATTATCTGAGCAATAAGTCTAGCAAATGCAACATTTCTAGTGGAAAGAAGACAAACATGTGACCATCGACTAGATGCATCAATTAGAACCATAAAATATCTAAATGGTCCACTTGATGGATGAATAGGCCCACATATATCTCCGTGAATCCTTTGTAAAAAAGGATGGAGATTCAACAATGATTTTTGAGGGAGATGGTCTAATAATTAACTTACCTTGAGAACATGCAGAGCACGGAGATTCATTGGGTAGAAATATCTTTTGATTCTTTAAGGGATGCCCATGCGAATTTTCAATAATTCGTCTCATCATTATAGAACTCGGATGTCCAAGGCGATCATGCCAAGTCATAAATACTTTAGGGTCAATGCACTTCTGGTGCATTACCACATATGATTCAATTGTTCTCATTTTTGTATAATACAATCCAGAACATAGAGCAGACAGTTTTTCTAATACGAGCTTCTGGCCCGATACTGTTTTAGTAATAAGAAGATGCTCTTTACTGCCTTCATTGGTCGTTTCAATATGGTAATTATTACGACGTATATCTTTGAAACTCAATAAATTTCTTCTGGATTGTGAAGAGAATAGAGCATCATCAATACAAAATTTGGTGCCATTAGGCAACACAATATAAGCTCTTCCGGAGCCCTCAATTAAATTCGATGAACCTGATATGGTATGGACATAGGCTTTACTTAGTGTTAAATTTTGAAAATATTTCTTTTCTTTGAGAATTGTGTGAGTTGTAGCACTGTCAGCCAGACATATATCTTTATCATTCAACTCAGAGATAAAAAGCTCATCAATGTGATCCATGATTCTACAAAATATACAAAACTTTTATTACTGATAGAAAGAAAATACATTAATTGAGTGGAACACTTCCATCTCCAATTAAGTGTTCAATACTACCATCAGGATGATTAAAGAAATCAGATACATCAAGATGAGTAACGTCTACATCTACTGAATCTAACAAATCATCTGATGGTTCTACTAAATTTGTTTCATGCACTTTATTCTTTCCTTTAATAGAAGCTTGATATAAATCAGCTAAGTGCCTGGCCGTACGACAGGTACGTGACCAATGTCCAGTCATTCCACATCTATGGCACACCTCTTCACTTTTCTTTGAAGAATTATTCTGAGGATTTTTACCCCTCTCTGAATTGTACCACTTCTGGTGATATGGTATATTATAATCCCTTTTAATGTTGTCACTCCTGGGACCAACATTTCTATAATTTCTCCTACCACGTCCACGCCTCCGATTTCTTCTAAAGGATGCACCATTCACTTCTGGGAATGATGCAAACCTATTACCATTCACTTCAGGAAATGATATTGAGCCAGTAGGGCGTGTATGGTGGCTTTCTAATAAGAGCTCATTATTCTGCTCAGCTACTAGAAGACATGATATAAGTTCAGAATATTTCTTGAACTTTCTCTCTCGATACTGCTGCTGCAGGAGCACATTTGAGGCATGAAATGTAGTAAAAGTCTTCTCTAGCATATCTTCATCGGTGATTTTCTCACCGCATAATTTTAATACTGAGCTTATTTTAAAAAGTGCGGAATTATACTCACTAACACTTTGATAATCTTGCAACCTCAGGTGCATCCATTGAGAACGAGCTCTTGGGAGGATGACAGTCTTCTGGTGTTCATACCTCTCCCTTAAATTATTCCACAAAATATAGGGATCTTTTACAGTGAGATATTCAGTTTTCAATTCTTCATGAAGATGGTGGCGAAGGAAAATCATTGCTTTAACACGTTCCTGCAGGGATGCTTGATTTCCTTCTTTAATAGTTTCTCCCAGGTTCATTGCATCAAGATGTATTTCAGCATCAAGTATCCAGGATAAATAATTTTTCCCAGATATATCAAGAGCAACAAATTCCAATTTTATAAGATTTGTCATTTTCTACACATATAAATAATAAATATGCGTATCTCAGAAAATATATTTATAAATTTACACAGATAATCATCAATAAAATATATCAAAGATTTCAAATAATATATTGAAAAACTTACAGAGGAATAAGGCTACTAGTTTCAGAATTAGTAGAACCGTCGTGCTGATAACGTGTTATAAAACTTAAAGAAAGGAACTACTATTGCAAAAGAGAAATAAGAAATTCTCTTGAAACTCTTAAGAACTGAAGCTTTCTTTCTCTCTCTATTTTTTCTTATGAATTTCATTACAACTGAAGCCCATATTTATAGGCGTTGAAATTACTATGCAAGTTACTATGCAAGTTACTATGCAAGTCACTATGCAGATTTAAAATAATAGTGGTGGGGTCATTCACATAATTTAGTGGTGGGCCAGGGGGGCGGCTGCTGACTTCGTTTATAATCGTTTATAACAAAACTCAATTTATACGTGTCGATCTCTATCGTTTGATCCCTCAAATTTAGATCAATTTTGATCACTCTTCTGTGTGAAAAAATAAATAAAGGATATTTGTATTTTAAGGATATTTGTATTTTAAGGATATTTACACACGAGTTTTGTTGTATACGATCACTTTTATGTATTTTTTTATATTTTATTACTGTGATTGGCCATAGAAATTCTTTTATATTAAAAAAATAATGTAATTAATCACATTAATAAAATATGCAAAAAACTGCAAAAATAACTACACAATTTTTATTTACACACCAAAGAACTTTATTAATATATAAAGTTATACTAAAAAAAGACAACTCTTTCTTACTACTGTTTTGTGACTGTATTTTAAATGAAAGATATTTTTAAATAAAATTCTAATAGTATCACTATTTTATAAAAAAATACCATTTCTTAACATTTGAGTTGCCTCTCTATCCTTAATTTTTTAACAATAATCAAGGTATAAAACAAATTACTTCTTTTTTGTAGATCTTGTGCATTTGTACAGTCAACTTACTTACTCTCAGTTGGGATAAGAATTTATATTGAAAACATTGCATTACTATATATTATTTTATCATTATTTTTATTTATGTTTCAAATTTTTTTTATTGTTATTCACTATTATTTAATATTTATCATTACTTTTTAAATATTTTTTTACTATTATTTACAAAATATCTAATGGTTTGAGTTACTTACAAGTTCTATTATTTATTATTATTCACTTTTATTAAACGATTTGAATTAAGTTATTTTATGAAAATTTGAAATTAGGAGAGAAAAAGTTGAATAAAAATATTAGAAAGATCAAATATTATTTCGGTTTTATTTTTATTTTGTAATTTAAATATGTTAAATTATTTTCCATATTTTATTTGGAAGCAGGGCAACTCAACAGTAATACCATTGCCTAACACCTCCACCCTATGCAAGACCTTCAAAAATAAAAGTGAGTTTTTTTAAAAATAAATAAAATAAAAACCATTTCATTAATCTCAATTTACATGATATATTTTTTTATATTTTTCAATGTATACAAGATCCCATAATACTAAATTTAATATTTAAAATAATATATTATTTATATTTTGAACAAGTTTTTTAAGGTCTTGTTAAATTGAGGCACACAATCTGCATTGAGTCCTCATTTTAAATTGTTGTATTAAATTTAAATTAATTTTTTTTATATCTAAATGCTTTAAATAAACTCTAATTTTGTTGAAATTTTTAAAAATATTTTATATTTTAATTATATTATAATTACGAATGACTCACTTAAATTTTTTTTTAATTCTTAATTTGTGTTGAGTCATTACTGTTTGAAAGTTTGAAAAAGTTGTAATAATTAATTGATAATTAAATACAATATTTAAAAATTTTGAGATTGGAAAACTTATTTCATTTATTTATAAATCGTGAATGTTTTAATTAGTCCTACAATGAAATTAATAGATATGAATTATAAAAGAATTATTTTTATTTATGGATTATAAAAAAATTATTTTTATATTTAAATAATATTTAAATATTGAGATAAGATTAAATGTGAGATATTGGATGCTCATAGAATCATATATAAATGGTTATGGCTGTTTTTAAATGGTTTTCGAAGCTAGGGGCCGGGAACTGGAAATCAAAAGGAATATAATTAACACGGTTCTAGAAACGTTTTTACTTTCATTGCGACCGGACTCCCCACAGCCGTCGCGCTTTCGAATCTGTAGAGTCGTGCTCTCTCTTCACTTTGAACTACAATCCAATGTATAAAACAAAACTCCATCAATTGCCAAATGTGAATGAGTGATGACTCTATATATATATATATATATATATATATATATATTAAGAGAAATATTAGAAGTATACGACTTCTCATATTTTTTTTAGAATTGATGACATAATAATAATATTATGTCCATCAAAATATTAAAAAATATATATTAAAAAAAAGATAAAAACATGCTGAGAGAAAAATAAAAATAAAAAACACAAATAATTAAATTGAAGGACGTATAAAAATACATCTATAATATGATATGTTTGTGAAATATATACAAATCATATACAAATAACATTTTTCATATATTAGTTAGGCACGACAAAAAAAAAAATCATGCACGTGGGATAATAGCCCAGGAGGAAAATGCTAGTCTTTCTCGTTGGGATTTTTTTAATTTAGTTATTTCGTGATTAAAAAAAAACTTTTTTAATAATATTATAAAAAATCTTTAAAATTTTAAAAATAGTACATATAAAAGAAGAAGAAATCCAGGGTCAAACCGACCCCTTACAAAAGCAGCTCTTGTCGTCGCTGGCTATCAGGAGCGTCACTGTCCATATTATCGGAACCGCCTTCTTCCGACGACCTCTCACATTCTCCATGTACCCTTAAATTCGAAATGGGTTCATCTGGCAGGCGGTTCCAATAGTATGGACGGTGACGCTCTCGATAATAGTTCCGTCTGAGCTAAGACTGAACGCTTTCTTAAAAATCATATATTTTTATTTATTAATTATTTATTAATTATTTTATTTATTTTGTATATTTTTTATTGTATTTTTTAATTTTAATTTTTTTATTATTTTTTTAATTTTTTTTTATTAAAGACTGTAGGGGATCGGTCGCCCAACGTCTCCCTACTTAAAAACTTCTTTAAAACACATGAACTAAAACTGAACTCCAGATTCTTCATCCGGCCCCAGGAATTAAGGTCTAGAAAAATCCAAATTCGTGATGATAGGCCTCCTTTTTTAACAGTACACCACCACACCCATCCTCGCAATTGTTGATAGGGTCGGCAATTTGGACGTAATTTTTCTTTTTTTAGGAAAATTTGTACTTAATAACCTAAACATGACTAAACAATTCAAAGAACTCTCTGGACCATCCATACATCTTGATCTATCTTCGCTAGCCAACAAAAGAATAATGTTTGGACGCTCATACTAGTGTCGGCAATTTGGAGCAATCGTACATAGAACAAGCCGTCTGCATGACAGACAGCAATATCAGAATATTAGCGGCCAAAAATGTAAGGAATGGCCAAGAAGAAAAGACGTACTTCTTCATGGTCACATTCATTCTCCCCTTCCAACTCCTGGAATAATATGTATTTGCACTTTCAATGGCCTTGTCAAGAACCGGAACTTTCGTTAAACTCACAGACTTGGTCATCCCATTACAAAGAGTTGTCACTTCCGCATCGCTTTTGAGGCGGTTCACGATGATCCCTGCCTCTCGAAGAATCTTCACGTCCTCCTTCGTATCGATTATACCATTCATCAACTCAGCGTACCGTGTGAAAACCATCATCTCCGGTGCAATACATGCTTCATAGGCCACAAGGTTCCTTAGCACAACCTCGGAGTTATCATCCAAGTGAAAGACAGGAAGGTAAAATGTACCAGATGAGTTATCGAAGTTTATCGTTTCCAAACCACCCTTTGCTGTGCGAAATTTGACACCAATTTTATGAAGTTCTGACACGCTTGGGATTGCAATCTCTTCGACTAATGGACTTTCGTCTTGCATCTCATGAGATGCACTTTCCGCCTCGCCGGCCATGCTTCCCGCGGACGATATTAGACCCTTTATGTCACCCTTGTTTCCGGGGCTCAAAATACACGAGAGGATTGAAAATGGTAGTGCAAGTATAATTGTGCATGATTTTGACTTGCAAATTTTATTGAGTAGGCGGAGCGAGGCCGAGATAATGTAAAAAACCGCTGCCATGATTGATTTCAATACTTTTTTAAACCAGCTAATTTTTTGATCTTGGAAATCTTCCTTCTTCTCTTGGGCACAATCAGCTACAAGATGAAATTCTGGCGTAACCATATGGTAAAGAAGCTCTAGCAGATGGGCTCTCTCAAAACACTCTTCCCTGAAATGTTGACCATTCACGCACTTGATGGGTGACATATATTTGCAAAAACCTAGAAGCGTGGAGGCTAAATGATCTTCATCATGCTGATAAAACCCGTCATGGACTTCTTTAAGCAAAAAGAGAGGGATTTGGTTTTCTAGCATGATAATATCTCGTAGTATTGCAAGGTGTGCGGTTCTTTTCCTAGAGTGGTCGATCAAATATTGGCCCATCTTAGAAGAGATTGGCACAAGCGAACCTCCCTTTTTGGGAGAGTAGGTGTGGAGACACTCCAACAAAAAGGAAGCATCAATGGCAAACATCCATGCGAGTGTTTCTCGATCGAAATCCAAGAACCGGTGGTAGCAAGAGCGGATGTTCGTATCCCTTTCCGCAAATCTGTCAACCAAGTCTCGAAATTTAATTAATTGGTTGCCGTTATTTTGCAGCACCCTTTTCGCTGAAGCGAGCTTGTAATGCTCCATCTCCAAGAGTTCAAGCCGATGGTGATGGTATGGGCCAAGGGCTACGAACTGTGGGGTGTATGCTTCCGGTTTTATGTAAACTAGGGTTTTGGGGACGTTGAAGATGGCAAGTGGAACGGCCTCGTGATCATCGTTGTCATCGAGACCTTGTTCTAGGGCTCGGCTTATCTGGATGACCCATTCTTGGTCACGGGTAAGTTTTGTTGGTTCCATGGTTTTTGGTTCAGAGGACATGATTGTCTAGGTAATGTAGAAGAGTGGCCGGTGAAAGACTAAAGACTACTTGCTTGCTTAGAAGAGAGAGAGAGAGAGAGAGAGACAAATACAATTTCCATTCGGTGTGTGGTATTTTCTGTTCCTTTCTCTTGATGAGGAATACTGGAAAGGAATACTCGAATTCTTTTTATAAGCTGGCAGTACTTGGCTGTACTGAGAAGCAGCGGGGAAGGATCCATTTCTTTTCCGAGACCTTTCTACACAGGTGATTTAATTTATGTAAAATAAAAATAGATTAGAAAATCATTAAAATATTACCATATATATATATATATATATAAAGATATCGATAATTTACTACATACATATAAAAATAAATTCTTAAAACACAATTTATTTCAAATTTTTTATAACGATGATATTTCATAGAATAATATTCATTTATTATTATTTGTATAATAAGATATTTAGATTTTAATTTCCCCATAATAACTATTAAAGTGATATTTTACAAAGTCGTTTTTTATTCTAATATGTAAGTTAATTTATTATATTTTACGTAAAATTTAGATGTTTTTGTGTCCATTTAAACATATAATATTCTAATTGAGATCTTAAATAAAAAATTTATTATTTATTGTAATTTAGATAATAAAATCTCTCAACTATTTTTTATATAGATTATCAACTAACTTAAATAATTTTTCTCATATTAATTTCATATTTAAGAAGCCTATATAGGTATTACTGTATGAGTAAGAGGAGTACGCGTTAGTAGCTTATTTTTTTAATAATACTCCTTTTTTGTAGAAGAGTACGTGTACATTTCTACAGTCAACTTACTTATTCTCGGTTTAGATATTGAATTATTTTGAAAATATTTTTTAATATTTTTTATTTTAATTTATATTTTAATATTATTTACTATTATTTAATATTTAATATTCTTTATTATTTTTATTATCAGTTACAAAATATATTCTAATGGTTTGAGTTAGTTATAAATTTTATTATTTATTATTATTTAATAATTGAATTAAATGTTGTATAGAACTTAAAAAAAACCTTTTTAGTAAAAAATAAAAGAGTTCGGTCAAATTCTGGACTTGAGTGCTCTTTAGCTAGGAGAATAGTCAATGACAACTGTACGTTAGTGGAATTCAGAAGGAACATGAATACTGAATAGAACTCAAATCACGTTTTTCTCGTGTCCCCGTGGGCCGTGGCTCACGGGCTTTCCTGCCCAATTCGTCACAAAAGTCAAAACAACGGTGATTTTAAGTAAACAAAGAAAATTGTTTTATATACTTAAATAGAAAATATTAAATATGGAAAAACTCAATTTATACGTGTCGATCTTTATCGTTTGATCCCTCAAATTTAGATCAATTTTGATCACTCTTCTGTGTGAAAAAATAAATAAAGGATATTTGTATTTTAAGGATATTTACACACGAGTTTTGTTGTATACGATCACTTTTATGTATTTTTTTATATTTTATTACTGTGATTGGCCATAGAAATTCTTTTATATTAAAAAAATAATGTAATTAATCACATTAATAAAATATGCAAAAAACTGCAAAAATAACTACACAATTTTTATTTACACACCAAAGAACTTTATTAATATATAAAGTTATACTAAAAAAAGACAACTCTTTCTTACTACTGTTTTGTGACTGTATTTTAAATGAAAGATATTTTTAAATAAAATTCTAATAGTATCACTATTTTATAAAAAAATACCATTTCTTAACATTTGAGTTGCCTCTCTATCCTTAATTTTTTAACAATAATCAAGGTATAAAACAAATTACTTCTTTTTTGTAGATCTTGTGCATTTGTACAGTCAACTTACTTACTCTCAGTTGGGATAAGAATTTATATTGAAAACATTGCATTACTATATATTATTTTATCATTATTTTTATTTATGTTTCAAATTTTTTTTATTGTTATTCACTATTATTTAATATTTATCATTACTTTTTAAATATTTTTTTACTATTATTTACAAAATATCTAATGGTTTGAGTTACTTACAAGTTCTATTATTTATTATTATTCACTTTTATTAAACGATTTGAATTAAGTTATTTTATGAAAATTTGAAATTAGGAGAGAAAAAGTTGAATAAAAATATTAGAAAGATCAAATATTATTTCGGTTTTATTTTTATTTTGTAATTTAAATATGTTAAATTATTTTCCATATTTTATTTGGAAGCAGGGCAACTCAACAGTAATACCATTGCCTAACACCTCCACCCTATGCAAGACCTTCAAAAATAAAAGTGAGTTTTTTTAAAAATAAATAAAATAAAAACCATTTCATTAATCTCAATTTACATGATATATTTTTTTATATTTTTCAATGTATACAAGATCCCATAATACTAAATTTAATATTTAAAATAATATATTATTTATATTTTGAACAAGTTTTTTAAGGTCTTGTTAAATTGAGGCACACAATCTGCATTGAGTCCTCATTTTAAATTGTTGTATTAAATTTAAATTAATTTTTTTTATATCTAAATGCTTTAAATAAACTCTAATTTTGTTGAAATTTTTAAAAATATTTTATATTTTAATTATATTATAATTACGAATGACTCACTTAAATTTTTTTTTAATTCTTAATTTGTGTTGAGTCATTACTGTTTGAAAGTTTGAAAAAGTTGTAATAATTAATTGATAATTAAATACAATATTTAAAAATTTTGAGATTGGAAAACTTATTTCATTTATTTATAAATCGTGAATGTTTTAATTAGTCCTACAATGAAATTAATAGATATGAATTATAAAAGAATTATTTTTATTTATGGATTATAAAAAAATTATTTTTATATTTAAATAATATTTAAATATTGAGATAAGATTAAATGTGAGATATTGGATGCTCATAGAATCATATATAAATGGTTATGGCTGTTTTTAAATGGTTTTCGAAGCTAGGGGCCGGGAACTGGAAATCAAAAGGAATATAATTAACACGGTTCTAGAAACGTTTTTACTTTCATTGCGACCGGACTCCCCACAGCCGTCGCGCTTTCGAATCTGTAGAGTCGTGCTCTCTCTTCACTTTGAACTACAATCCAATGTATAAAACAAAACTCCATCAATTGCCAAATGTGAATGAGTGATGACTCTATATATATATATATATATATATATATATTAAGAGAAATATTAGAAGTATACGACTTCTCATATTTTTTTTAGAATTGATGACATAATAATAATATTATGTCCATCAAAATATTAAAAAATATATATTAAAAAAAAGATAAAAACATGCTGAGAGAAAAATAAAAATAAAAAACACAAATAATTAAATTGAAGGACGTATAAAAATACATCTATAATATGATATGTTTGTGAAATATATACAAATCATATACAAATAACATTTTTCATATATTAGTTAGGCACGACAAAAAAAAAAATCATGCACGTGGGATAATAGCCCAGGAGGAAAATGCTAGTCTTTCTCGTTGGGATTTTTTTAATTTAGTTATTTCGTGATTAAAAAAAAACTTTTTTAATAATATTATAAAAAATCTTTAAAATTTTAAAAATAGTACATATAAAAGAAGAAGAAATCCAGGGTCAAACCGACCCCTTACAAAAGCAGCTCTTGTCGTCGCTGGCTATCAGGAGCGTCACTGTCCATATTATCGGAACCGCCTTCTTCCGACGACCTCTCACATTCTCCATGTACCCTTAAATTCGAAATGGGTTCATCTGGCAGGCGGTTCCAATAGTATGGACGGTGACGCTCTCGATAATAGTTCCGTCTGAGCTAAGACTGAACGCTTTCTTAAAAATCATATATTTTTATTTATTAATTATTTATTAATTATTTTATTTATTTTGTATATTTTTTATTGTATTTTTTAATTTTAATTTTTTTATTATTTTTTTAATTTTTTTTTATTAAAGACTGTAGGGGATCGGTCGCCCAACGTCTCCCTACTTAAAAACTTCTTTAAAACACATGAACTAAAACTGAACTCCAGATTCTTCATCCGGCCCCAGGAATTAAGGTCTAGAAAAATCCAAATTTGTGATGATAGGCCTCCTTTTTTAACAGTACACCACCACACCCATCCTCGCAATTGTTGATAGGGTCGGCAATTTGGACGTAATTTTTCTTTTTTTAGGAAAATTTGTACTTAATAACCTAAACATGACTAAACAATTCAAAGAACTCTCTGGACCATCCATACATCTTGATCTATCTTCGCTAGCCAACAAAAGAATAATGTTTGGACGCTCATACTAGTGTCGGCAATTTGGAGCAATCGTACATAGAACAAGCCGTCTGCATGACAGACAGCAATATCAGAATATTAGCGGCCAAAAATGTAAGGAATGGCCAAGAAGAAAAGACGTACTTCTTCATGGTCACATTCATTCTCCCCTTCCAACTCCTGGAATAATATGTATTTGCACTTTCAATGGCCTTGTCAAGAACCGGAACTTTCGTTAAACTCACAGACTTGGTCATCCCATTACAAAGAGTTGTCACTTCCGCATCGCTTTTGAGGCGGTTCACGATGATCCCTGCCTCTCGAAGAATCTTCACGTCCTCCTTCGTATCGATTATACCATTCATCAACTCAGCGTACCGTGTGAAAACCATCATCTCCGGTGCAATACATGCTTCATAGGCCACAAGGTTCCTTAGCACAACCTCGGAGTTATCATCCAAGTGAAAGACAGGAAGGTAAAATGTACCAGATGAGTTATCGAAGTTTATCGTTTCCAAACCACCCTTTGCTGTGCGAAATTTGACACCAATTTTATGAAGTTCTGACACGCTTGGGATTGCAATCTCTTCGACTAATGGACTTTCGTCTTGCATCTCATGAGATGCACTTTCCGCCTCGCCGGCCATGCTTCCCGCGGACGATATTAGACCCTTTATGTCACCCTTGTTTCCGGGGCTCAAAATACACGAGAGGATTGAAAATGGTAGTGCAAGTATAATTGTGCATGATTTTGACTTGCAAATTTTATTGAGTAGGCGGAGCGAGGCCGAGATAATGTAAAAAACCGCTGCCATGATTGATTTCAATACTTTTTTAAACCAGCTAATTTTTTGATCTTGGAAATCTTCCTTCTTCTCTTGGGCACAATCAGCTACAAGATGAAATTCTGGCGTAACCATATGGTAAAGAAGCTCTAGCAGATGGGCTCTCTCAAAACACTCTTCCCTGAAATGTTGACCATTCACGCACTTGATGGGTGACATATATTTGCAAAAACCTAGAAGCGTGGAGGCTAAATGATCTTCATCATGCTGATAAAACCCGTCATGGACTTCTTTAAGCAAAAAGAGAGGGATTTGGTTTTCTAGCATGATAATATCTCGTAGTATTGCAAGGTGTGCGGTTCTTTTCCTAGAGTGGTCGATCAAATATTGGCCCATCTTAGAAGAGATTGGCACAAGCGAACCTCCCTTTTTGGGAGAGTAGGTGTGGAGACACTCCAACAAAAAGGAAGCATCAATGGCAAACATCCATGCGAGTGTTTCTCGATCGAAATCCAAGAACCGGTGGTAGCAAGAGCGGATGTTCGTATCCCTTTCCGCAAATCTGTCAACCAAGTCTCGAAATTTAATTAATTGGTTGCCGTTATTTTGCAGCACCCTTTTCGCTGAAGCGAGCTTGTAATGCTCCATCTCCAAGAGTTCAAGCCGATGGTGATGGTATGGGCCAAGGGCTACGAACTGTGGGGTGTATGCTTCCGGTTTTATGTAAACTAGGGTTTTGGGGACGTTGAAGATGGCAAGTGGAACGGCCTCGTGATCATCGTTGTCATCGAGACCTTGTTCTAGGGCTCGGCTTATCTGGATGACCCATTCTTGGTCACGGGTAAGTTTTGTTGGTTCCATGGTTTTTGGTTCAGAGGACATGATTGTCTAGGTAATGTAGAAGAGTGGCCGGTGAAAGACTAAAGACTACTTGCTTGCTTAGAAGAGAGAGAGAGAGAGAGAGAGACAAATACAATTTCCATTCGGTGTGTGGTATTTTCTGTTCCTTTCTCTTGATGAGGAATACTGGAAAGGAATACTCGAATTCTTTTTATAAGCTGGCAGTACTTGGCTGTACTGAGAAGCAGCGGGGAAGGATCCATTTCTTTTCCGAGACCTTTCTACACAGGTGATTTAATTTATGTAAAATAAAAATAGATTAGAAAATCATTAAAATATTACCATATATATATATATATATATAAAGATATCGATAATTTACTACATACATATAAAAATAAATTCTTAAAACACAATTTATTTCAAATTTTTTATAACGATGATATTTCATAGAATAATATTCATTTATTATTATTTGTATAATAAGATATTTAGATTTTAATTTCCCCATAATAACTATTAAAGTGATATTTTACAAAGTCGTTTTTTATTCTAATATGTAAGTTAATTTATTATATTTTACGTAAAATTTAGATGTTTTTGTGTCCATTTAAACATATAATATTCTAATTGAGATCTTAAATAAAAAATTTATTATTTATTGTAATTTAGATAATAAAATCTCTCAACTATTTTTTATATAGATTATCAACTAACTTAAATAATTTTTCTCATATTAATTTCATATTTAAGAAGCCTATATAGGTATTACTGTATGAGTAAGAGGAGTACGCGTTAGTAGCTTATTTTTTTAATAATACTCCTTTTTTGTAGAAGAGTACGTGTACATTTCTACAGTCAACTTACTTATTCTCGGTTTAGATATTGAATTATTTTGAAAATATTTTTTAATATTTTTTATTTTAATTTATATTTTAATATTATTTACTATTATTTAATATTTAATATTCTTTATTATTTTTATTATCAGTTACAAAATATATTCTAATGGTTTGAGTTAGTTATAAATTTTATTATTTATTATTATTTAATAATTGAATTAAATGTTGTATAGAACTTAAAAAAAACCTTTTTAGTAAAAAATAAAAGAGTTCGGTCAAATTCTGGACTTGAGTGCTCTTTAGCTAGGAGAATAGTCAATGACAACTGTACGTTAGTGGAATTCAGAAGGAACATGAATACTGAATAGAACTCAAATCACGTTTTTCTCGTGTCCCCGTGGGCCGTGGCTCACGGGCTTTCCTGCCCAATTCGTCACAAAAGTCAAAACAACGGTGATTTTAAGTAAACAAAGAAAATTGTTTTATATACTTAAATAGAAAATATTAAATATGGAAAAACTCAATTTATACGTGTCGATCTTTATCGTTTGATCCCTCAAATTTAGATCAATTTTGATCACTCTTCTGTGTGAAAAAATAAATAAAGGATATTTGTATTTTAAGGATATTTACACACGAGTTTTGTTGTATACGATCACTTTTATGTATTTTTTTATATTTTATTACTGTGATTGGCCATAGAAATTCTTTTATATTAAAAAAATAATGTAATTAATCACATTAATAAAATATGCAAAAAACTGCAAAAATAACTACACAATTTTTATTTACACACCAAAGAACTTTATTAATATATAAAGTTATACTAAAAAAAGACAACTCTTTCTTACTACTGTTTTGTGACTGTATTTTAAATGAAAGATATTTTTAAATAAAATTCTAATAGTATCACTATTTTATAAAAAAATACCATTTCTTAACATTTGAGTTGCCTCTCTATCCTTAATTTTTTAACAATAATCAAGGTATAAAACAAATTACTTCTTTTTTGTAGATCTTGTGCATTTGTACAGTCAACTTACTTACTCTCAGTTGGGATAAGAATTTATATTGAAAACATTGCATTACTATATATTATTTTATCATTATTTTTATTTATGTTTCAAATTTTTTTTATTGTTATTCACTATTATTTAATATTTATCATTACTTTTTAAATATTTTTTTACTATTATTTACAAAATATCTAATGGTTTGAGTTACTTACAAGTTCTATTATTTATTATTATTCACTTTTATTAAACGGTTTGAATTAAGTTATTTTATGAAAATTTGAAATTAGGAGAGAAAAAGTTGAATAAAAATATTAGAAAGATCAAATATTATTTCGGTTTTATTTTTATTTTGTAATTTAAATATGTTAAATTATTTTCCATATTTTATTTGGAAGCAGGGCAACTCAACAGTAATACCATTGCCTAACACCTCCACCCTATGCAAGACCTTCAAAAATAAAAGTGAGTTTTTTTAAAAATAAATAAAATAAAAACCATTTCATTAATCTCAATTTACATGATATATTTTTTTATAGTTTTCAAGGTATACAAGATCCCATAATACTAAATTTAATATTTAATATAATATATTATTTATATTTTGAATAAGTTTTTTAAGGTCTTGTTAAATTGAGGCACACAATCTGCATTGAGTCCTCATTTTAAATTGTTGTATTAAATTTAAATTAATTTTTTTATATCTAAATGCTTTAAATAAACTCTCATTTTGTTGAAAGTTTTAAAAATATTTTATATTTTAATTATATTATAATTACGAATGACTTACTTAAATTTTTTTTTAATTCTTAATTTGTGTTGAGTCATTACTGTTTGAAAGTTTGAAAAAGTTGTAATAATTAATTGATAATTAAATACAAAATTTAAAAATTTTGAGATTGGAAAACTTATTTCATTTATTTATAAATCGTGAATGTTTTAATTAGTCCTACAATGAAATTAATAGATATGAATTATAAAAGAATTATTTTTATTTATGGATTATAAAAAAATTATTTTTATATTTAAATAATATTTAAATATTGAGATAAGATTAAATGTGAGATATTGGATGCTCATAGAATCATATATAAATGGTTATGGCTGTTTTTAAATGGTTTTCGAAGCTAGGGGCCGGGAACTGGAAATCAAAAGGAATATAATTAACACGGTTCTAGAAACGTTTTTACTTTCATTGCGACCGGACTCCCCACAGCCGTCACGCTTTCGAATCTGTAGAGTCGTGCTCTCTCTTCACTTTGAACTACAATCCAATGTATAAAACAAAACTCCATTAATTGCCAGATGTGAATGAGTGATGACTCTATATATCTATCTATATATAAAGAGCCTATATAACGGCATTTCTTGTTTTAACGATTTCTGTTAATAATCCGTAGATTAAAACGTCCGTTAAATTCGTCTTTCGTCTGTCTGCATCTCGCTACTTTTCTTTTCAGAATCCCTAAATCGCTTCGTCTTCCTCTCGAGTTAAGACCATTCAATAAATTAAAGCGGTGTTGGAAACTCGTCTGTTCGCTTTTTGTCTTCTCGCTTTCTCGTCTTCTCAATTTCCATCTGCTAGCTCTCTCATTCTTCTCTCAATTTAATTCCGCTTCTCGCCTGGAGCTCTTTACTCTCTCTTTCTCTCACTTGCTCGTTTTGTATTCTTTATTCTCGATTTTGTAGTTTTCCTCAGGGTCGCACTTCTCAATCCCTAATCTTATTTCATCATTCGACAAACAAAATTACAGAAACATGGTGTTTGTTTTCGAATTGATTTGCTGAGATTGAAGTTGTTTTTCTAGGATTTTTTTATGCTTGCTTGGCTACTGAGAAACCATGGAAAGAATGATTTTGTTTCGGTTTCACTACGTTTTCTCAGAACGCAAGAAACATGGGGGGATTGGGTAAGAATCGAGAGCTAACGGGGAGGGGAGAATCCCTATGTTTTGAATTATCAATCATTCTTGACTTTCAGACAACTCGCTCCCCTTCCCCCATTTCTTCAAGTACTTCAATCTTCCCCTTGTTTTACTGCTTTATGCGTTTGTGTCTAAATCTTCTTATTTTTTTACTATGAGTTTAAGTTAACATTAGTTTTGGGTTTTTCGTGCATGCAGAAGTTTGGTTTTAGTATATGACTGGGACTGTCTAATGGTGAAATGGGTATTTGCTCTTATCCCAGATAAGTCCCTTATTTCTATTATTGAAGTGTTTCTAATGGTCTATCATTCAATTTTTGAAGTCCTTGTAAATTCTTAAGCTGGTTTTGGGTGCGACTTATTTGTGCCTATATAAGTTTCCTGGATTTTGTTTAAATTTGTAAACTCTTTTTGCATAAATTCGTGCCTATATAAGTTTTTTGGATTTTGTTTTGTTTACTATCAGATTGATACTTAGAAGTAATAGGATTTTTTTTTCCTTTTCTATGAAAGAAATATAAATGAAAATATGTTTATATATGAGAATCTGAGATAAATATGCAGATGCTTGACATGACCTTTGATTTCAGTTCCTTTCATTTAAAAGATATCTGTATATATCATTCCTTCCACAAATATATGTAAATATACAACTTACTACTTTTCTCTGCTTTACACACACACACACAAAATCGTTATTTATATGATAAATAATATTTCCTCCCAAGATGCTGGTTTCTCATTTATTTTGCAGAAGTTTTGATTATATTAATTGGTTAAGACAGGAAAAATTAAAATAGTTTCCAGTTTCTCCTTGATTTTCTTTTTCTGTCATTGCAGATGATACCTCGGGACATAAGTTCCATTTATCAGGAGCAAAGAGTACAGCCATTCGTAGCTCATCGATCTATTATGGTGGCCAAGACATCTATTCTCATCCCCAGAATACCTAGAGCTCATTGGTGAGTGTACATCTTATGTGCTTGCAAAAGAAGTTTGCATTTTACACTTTGATCACGTTTCTTGAAGAGCTATCCAGACTTAGAGCAATTATAAAAGCATGAGTAATTTTGTGAACATTGTAAATTGGACTTGCATGAAGGTTGCCCATGAATATGAAGGATCTTTACAACAATCTTAGTTTCATTTTTGCATGGAAGTGTTTGGTCCATTGAGTTGATAAGCTATGCCCCACTTTGGAGTTTGGAAATTGTTAACTTCATCTATTTTCCTCTTCACGCAGCATGTTCTGTCCCCCCGCTTTGTAGGTTACCGACGAAGCTTTAATACTTCATTGATATTTTTTTAACCCGATCATTTTTTTTTGAAATATGTTAATATTTGTGAAATGGGGTCTCTAATTTGGAATAGGGTCTCTATTCTTGAAGCTTTTGACAGCAAATGATGACGTGTTTTTTGCTAATTCTATTTATAGGCATGTTGTAAAGTGTATTCTAGATTTGCAACTTTTTTTTCTTCGACGGGAAGGATTAAGATTCTATGCATTTTGCCTAACGTATCTCTCTTTAATCCTTTTATATTGTCTTAGACAAGTATGTAAGATTTTCCTTTGCAATTTATTGACATTTTCTTGTAAAAAAATTGCCATTTGTAGAGCCCAGCTTTTGATGATTTGAAAGAAATTATAGGAGATGATTAATCTTTTGTTCTGTTTTGTTTTTTTGTTTTTAGATTCATGGAAATTTTGAAAGCCAAAATGGTGAGCATTAATATATTGCAGTTTATTGAATAAACAAATATTCGACGATCATCAAACAAGAACAAACATATTTTCTTTATTCATTGTATCAATAAAATGGGGGATGTTTATTTATCCGACTATGTTATTTTTTTTATTAATACTCTTCTTTTATAATATATGAGTAACCGTCAAATTTAAGTTAAAAATTAAATTTACTTACCCAAAAACATTACGTCGTTATTAATCAAAAAATAGTCTTAATAAAAAAAAGTAAATTCTTAAGAAAAAAATTAAGGCAAACATGCTTTGCATGTTGCTTTTACCTAGTATATATATATATATATATTAAGAGCAATATTAGAAGTATACGACTTCTCATATTTTTTTTAGAATTGATGACATAATAATAATATTATGTCCATCAAAATATTAAAAAAAATATATTAAAAAAAAGATAAAAACATGCTGAGAGAAAAATAAAAATAAAAAACACAAATAATTAAATTGAAGGACGTATAAAAATACATCTATAATATGATATGTTTGTGAAATATATACAAATCATATACAAATAACATTTTTCATATATTAGTTAGGCACGACAAAAAAAAAAATCATGCACGTGGGATAATAGCCCAGGAGGAAAATGCTAGTCTTTCTCGTTGGGATTTTTTTAATTTAGTTATTTCGTGATTAAAAAAAAACTTTTTTAATAATATTATAAAAAATCTTTAAAATTTTAAAAATAGTACATATAAAAGAAGAAGAAATCCAGGGTCAAACCGACCCCTTACAAAAGCAGCTCTTGTCGTCGCTGGCTATCAGGAGCGTCACTGTCCATATTATCGGAACCGCCTTCTTTCGACGACCTCTCACATTCTCCATGTACCCTTAAATTCGAAATGGGTTCATCTGGCAGGCGGTTCCAATAGTATGGACGGTGACGCTCTCGATAATAGTTCCGTCTGAGCTAAGACTGAACGCTTTCTTAAAAATCATATATTTTTATTTATTAATTATTTATTATTTATTTTATTTATTTTGTATATTTTTTATTGTATTTTTTAATTTTAATTTTTTTATTATTTTTTTAATTTTTTTTTATTAAAGACTGTAGGGGATCGGTCGCCCAACGTCTCCCTACTTAAAAACTTCTTTAAAACACATGAACTAAAACTGAACTCCAGATTCTTCATCCGGCCCCAGGAATTAAGGTCTAGAAAAATCCAAATTCGTGATGATAGGCCTCCTTTTTTAACAGTACACCACCACACCCATCCTCGCAATTGTTGATAGGGTCGGCAATTTGGACGTAATTTTTCTTTTTTTAGGAAAATTTGTACTTAATAACCTAAACATGACTAAACAATTCAAAGAACTCTCTGGACCATCCATACATCTTGATCTATCTTCGCTAGCCAACAAAAGAATAATGTTTGGACGCTCATACTAGTGTCGGCAATTTGGAGCAATCGTACATAGAACAAGCCGTCTGCATGACAGACAGCAATATCAGAATATTAGCGGCCAAAAATGTAAGGAATGGCCAAGAAGAAAAGACGTACTTCTTCATGGTCACATTCATTCTCCCCTTCCAACTCCTGGAATAATATGTATTTGCACTTTCAATGGCCTTGTCAAGAACCGGAACTTTCGTTAAACTCACAGACTTGGTCATCCCATTACAAAGAGTTGTCACTTCCGCATCGCTTTTGAGGCGGTTCACGATGATCCCTGCCTCTCGAAGAATCTTCACGTCCTCCTTCGTATCGATTATACCATTCATCAACTCAGCGTACCGTGTGAAAACCATCATCTCCGGTGCAATACATGCTTCATAGGCCACAAGGTTCCTTAGCACAACCTCGGAGTTATCATCCAAGTGAAAGACAGGAAGGTAAAATGTACCAGATGAGTTATCGAAGTTTATCGTTTCCAAACCACCCTTTGCTGTGCGAAATTTGACACCAATTTTATGAAGTTCTGACACGCTTGGGATTGCAATCTCTTCGACTAATGGACTTTCGTCTTGCATCTCATGAGATGCACTTTCCGCCTCGCCGGCCATGCTTCCCGCGGACGATATTAGACCCTTTATGTCACCCTTGTTTCCGGGGCTCAAAATACACGAGAGGATTGAAAATGGTAGTGCAAGTATAATTGTGCATGATTTTGACTTGCAAATTTTATTGAGTAGGCGGAGCGAGGCCGAGATAATGTAAAAAACCGCTGCCATGATTGATTTCAATACTTTTTTAAACCAGCTAATTTTTTGATCTTGGAAATCTTCCTTCTTCTCTTGGGCACAATCAGCTACAAGATGAAATTCTGGCGTAACCATATGGTAAAGAAGCTCTAGCAGATGGGCTCTCTCAAAACACTCTTCCCTGAAATGTTGACCATTCACGCACTTGATGGGTGACATATATTTGCAAAAACCTAGAAGCGTGGAGGCTAAATGATCTTCATCATGCTGATAAAACCCGTCATGGACTTCTTTAAGCAAAAAGAGAGGGATTTGGTTTTCTAGCATGATAATATCTCGTAGTATTGCAAGGTGTGCGGTTCTTTTCCTAGAGTGGTCGATCAAATATTGGCCCATCTTAGAAGAGATTGGCACAAGCGAACCTCCCTTTTTGGGAGAGTAGGTGTGGAGACACTCCAACAAAAAGGAAGCATCAATGGCAAACATCCATGCGAGTGTTTCTCGATCGAAATCCAAGAACCGGTGGTAGCAAGAGCGGATGTTCGTATCCCTTTCCGCAAATCTGTCAACCAAGTCTCGAAATTTGATTAATTGGTTGCCGTTATTTTGCAGCACCCTTTTCGCTGAAGCGAGCTTGTAATGCTCCATCTCCAAGAGTTCAAGCCGATGGTGATGGTATGGGCCAAGGGCTACGAACTGTGGGGTGTATGCTTCCGGTTTTATGTAAACTAGGGTTTTGGGGACGTTGAAGATGGCAAGTGGAACGGCCTCGTGATCATCGTTGTCATCGAGACCTTGTTCTAGGGCTCGGCTTATCTGGATGACCCATTCTTGGTCACGGGTAAGTTTTGTTGGTTCCATGGTTTTTGGTTCAGAGGACATGATTGTCTAGGTAATGTAGAAGAGTGGCCGGTGAAAGACTAAAGACTACTTGCTTGCTTAGAAGAGAGAGAGAGAGAGAGAGAGAGAGACAAATACAATTTCCATTCGGTGTGTGGTATTTTCTGTTCCTTTCTCTTGATGAGGAATACTGGAAAGGAATACTCGAATTCTTTTTATAAGCTGGCAGTACTTGGCTGTACTGAGAAGCAGCGGGGAAGGATCCATTTCTTTTCCGAGACCTTTCTACACAGGTGATTTAATTTATGTAAAATAAAAATAGATTAGAAAATCATTAAAATATTACCATATATATATATATAAAGATATCGATAATTTACTACATACATATAAAAATAAATTCTTAAAACACAATTTATTTCAAATTTTTTATAACGATGATATTTCATAGAATAATATTCATTTATTATTATTTGTATAATAAGATATTTAGATTTTAATTTCCCCATAATAACTATTAAAGTGATATTTTACAAAGTCGTTTTTTATTCTAATATGTAAGTTAATTTATTATATTTTACGTAAAATTTAGATGTTTTTGTGTCCATTTAAACATATAATATTCTAATTGAGATCTTAAATAAAAAATTTATTATTTATTGTAATTTAGATAATAAAATCTCTCAACTATTTTTTATATAGATTATCAACTAACTTAAATAATTTTTCTCATATTAATTTCATATTTAAGAAGCCTATATAGGTATTACTGTATGAGTAAGAGGAGTACGCGTTAGTAGCTTATTTTTTTAATAATACTCCTTTTTTGTAGAAGAGTACGTGTACATTTCTACAGTCAACTTACTTATTCTCGGTTTAGATATTGAATTATTTTGAAAATATTTTTTAATATTTTTTATTTTAATTTATATTTTAATATTATTTACTATTATTTAATATTTAATATTCTTTATTATTTTTATTATCAGTTACAAAATATATTCTAATGGTTTGAGTTAGTTATAAATTTTATTATTTATTATTATTTAATAATTGAATTAAGATGTTGTATAAAACTTTAAAAAAACCTTTTTAGTAAAAAATAAAAGAGTTCGGTCAAATTCTGGACTTGAGTGCTCTTTAGCTAGGAGAATAGTCAATGACAACTGTACGTTAGTGAAATTCAGAAGGAACATGAATACTGAATAGAAATCAAATCACGTTTTTGTCGTGTCCCCGTGGGCCCTGGCTCACGGGCTTTCCTGCCCAATTCGTCAGAAAAGTCAAAACAACGGAGATTTTAAGTAAACAAAGAAAATTGTTTTATATTATTTATCATCTATATAGTACAAAATACTTAAATAGAAAATATTAAATATGGAAAAACTCAATTTATACGTGTCGATCTCTATCGTTTGATCCCTCAAATTTAGATCAATTTTGATCACTCTTCTGTGTGAAAAAATAAATAAAGGATATTTGTATTTTAAGGATATTTGTATTTTAAGGATATTTACACACGAGTTTTGTTGTATACGATCACTTTTATGTATTTTTTTATATTTTATTACTGTGATTGGCCATAGAAATTCTTTTATATTAAAAAAATAATGTAATTAATCACATTAATAAAATATGCAAAAAACTGCAAAAATAACTACACAATTTTTATTTACACACCAAAGAACTTTATTAATATATAAAGTTATACTAAAAAAAGACAACTCTTTCTTACTACTGTTTTGTGACTGTATTTTAAATGAAAGATATTTTTAAATAAAATTCTAATAGTATCACTATTTTATAAAAAAATACCATTTCTTAACATTTGAGTTGCCTCTCTATCCTTAATTTTTTAACAATAATCAAGGTATAAAACAAATTACTTCTTTTTTGTAGATCTTGTGCATTTGTACAGTCAACTTACTTACTCTCAGTTGGGATAAGAATTTATATTGAAAACATTGCATTACTATATATATTGAAAACATCACTATTATTTAATATTTATCATTACTTTTTAAATATTTTTTTACTATTATTTACAAAATATCTAATGGTTTGAGTTACTTACAAGTTCTATTATTTATTATTATTCACTTTTATTAAACGGTTTGAATTAAGTTATTTTAAAAAATTTGAAATTAGGAGAGAAAAAGTTGAATAAAAATATTAGAAAGATCAAATATTATTACGGTTTTATTTTTATTTTGTAATTTAAATATGTTAAATTATTTTCCATATTTTATTTGGATGCAGGGCAACTCAACAGTAATACCATTGCCTAACACCTCCACCCTATGCAAGACCTTCAAAAATAAAAGTGAGTTTTTTTAAAAATAAATAAAATAAAAACCATTTCATTAATCTCAATTTACATGATATATTTTTTTATATTTTTCAATGTATACAAGATCCCATAATACTAAATTTAATATTTAAAATAATATATTATTTATATTTTGAATAAGTTTTTTAAGGTCTTGTTAAATTGAGGCACACAATCTGCATTGAGTCCTCATTTTACATTGTTGTATTAAATTTAAATTAATTTTTTTTATATCTAAATGCTTTAAATAAACTCTAATTTTGTTGAAATTTTTAAAAATATTTTATATTTTAATTATATTATAATTACGAATGACTCACTTAAATTTTTTTTTAATTCTTAATTTGTGTTGAGTCATTACTGTTTGAAAGTTTGAAAAAGTTGTAATAATTAATTGATAATTAAATACAAAATTTAAAAATTTTGAGATTGGAAAACTTATTTCATTTATTTATAAATCGTGAATGTTTTAATTAGTCCTACAATGAAATTAATAGATATGAATTATAAAATAATTATTTTTATTTATGGATTATAAAAAAATTATTTTTATATTTAAATAATATTTAAATATTGAGATAAGATTAAATGTGAGATATTGGATGCTCATAGAATCATATATAAATGGTTATGGCTGTTTTTAAATGGTTTTCGAAGCTAGGGGCCGGGAACTGGAAATCAAAAGGAATATAATTAACACGGTTCTAGAAACGTTTTTACTTTCATTGCGACCGGACTCCCCACGGCCGCCGCGCTTTCGAATCTGTAGAGTCGTGCTCTCTCTTCACTTTGAACTACAATCCAATGTATAAAACAAAACTCCATCAATTGCCAAATGTGAATGAGTGATGACTCTATTTATTCATATATATATATATATATTAAGAGCAATATTAGAAGTATACGACTTCTCATATTTTTTTTAGAATTGATGACATAATAATAATATTATGTCCATCAAAATATTAAAAAATATATATTAAAAAAAAGATAAAAACATGCTGAGAGAAAAATAAAAATAAAAAACACAAATAATTAAATTGAAGGACGTATAAAAATACATCTATAATATGATATGTTTGTGAAATATATACAAATCATATACAAATAACATTTTTCATATATTAGTTAGGCACGACAAAAAAAAAAATCATGCACGTGGGATAATAGCCCAGGAGGAAAATGCTAGTCTTTCTCGTTGGGATTTTTTTAATTTAGTTATTTCGTGATTAAAAAAAAACTTTTTTAATAATATTATAAAAAATCTTTAAAATTTTAAAAATAGTACATATAAAAGAAGAAGAAATCCTGGGTCAAACCGACCCCTTACAAAAGCAGCTCTTGTCGTTGCTGGCTATCAGGAGCGTCACTGTCCATATTATCGGAACCGCCTTCTTCCGACGACCTCTCACATTCTCCATGTACCCTTAAATTCGAAATTGGTTCATCTGGCAGGCGATTCCAATAGTATGGACGGTGACGCTCTCGATAATAGTTCCGTCAGAGCTAAGGCTGAATGCTTTCTTAAAAATCATATTTTTTTATTTATTAATTATTAATTAATTATTTTATTTATTTTGTATATTTTTTATTGTATTTTTTAATTTTAATTTTTTTATTATTTTTTTAATTTTTTTTTATTAAAGACTGTAGGGGATCGGTCGCCCAACGTCTCCCTACTTCAAAACTTCTTTAAAACACATGAACTAAAACTGAACTCCAGATTCTTCATCCGGCCCCAGGAATTAAGGTCTAGAAAAATCCAAATTCGCGATGATAGGCCTCCTTTTTTAACAGTACACCACCACACCCATCCTCGCAATTGTTGATAGGGTCGGCAATTTGGACGTACTTTTTCTTTTTTTAGGAAAATTTGTACTTAATAACCTAAACATGACTAAACAATTCAAAGAACTCTCTGGACCATCCATACATCTTGATCTATCTTCGCTAGCCAACAAAAGAATAATGTTTGGACGCTCATACTAGTGTCGGCAATTTGGAGCAATCGTACATAGAACAAGCCGTCTGCATGACAGACAGCAATATCAGAATATTAGCGGCCAAAAATGTAAGGAATGGCCAAGAAGAAAAGACGTACTTCTTCATGGTCACATTCATTCTCCCCTTCCAACTCCTGGAATAATATGTATTTGCACTTTCAATGGCCTTGTCAAGAACCGGAACTTTCGTTAAACTCACAGACTTGGTCATCCCATTACAAAGAGTTGTCACTTCCGCATCGCTTTTGAGGCGGTTCACGATGATCTTTGCCTCTCGAAGAATCTTCACGTCCTCCTTCGTATCGATTATACCATTCATCAACTCAGCGTACCGTGTGAAAACCATCATCTCTGGTGCAATACATGCTTCATAGGCCACAAGGTTCCTTAGCACAACCTCGGAGTTATCATCCAAGTGAAAGACAGGGAGGTAAAATGTACCAGATGAGTTATCGAAGTTTATCGTTTCCAAACCACCCTTTGCTGTGCGAAATTTGACACCAATTTTATGAAGTTCTGACACGCTTGGGATTGCAATCTCTTCGACTAATGGACTTTCATCTTGCATCTCATGAGATGCACTTTCCGCCTCGCCTGCCATGCTTCCCGCGGACGATATTAGACTCTTTATGTCACCCTTGTTTCCAGGGCTCAAAACACACGAGAGGATTGAAAATGGTAGTGCAAGTATAATTGTGCATGATTTTGACTTGTAGATTTTCTTGACTAGGTGGAGAAAGGCCGAGTTAATGTAAAATACCGCCGCCAAGATTGATTTCAATACTTTTTTAAAGCAGCTAATATTCTGATCTTGGAAATCTTCCTTCTTCTCTTGGGCACAATCAGCTACAAGATGAAATTCTGGCGTAACCATATGGTAAAGAAGCTCTAGCAGATGGGCTCTCTCAAAACACTCTTCCCTGAAATGTTGGCCATTCACGCACTTGATGGGTGACATATATTTGCAAAAACCTAGAAGCGTGGAGGCTAAATGATCTTCATCATGCTGATAAAAGCCGTCATGGACTTCTTTAAGCAAAAAGAGAGGGATTTGGTTTTCTAGCATGATAATATCTCTTAGTATTGCAAGGTGTGCGGTTCTTTTCCTAGAGTGGTCGATCAAATATTGGCCCATCTTAGAAGAGATTGGCGCAAGCGAACCTCCCTTTTTGGGAGAGTAGGTGTGGAGAAACTCCAACAAAAAGGAAGCATCAATGGCAAACATCCATGCGAGTGTTTCTCGATCGAAATCCAAGAACCGGTGGTAGCAAGAGCGGATGTTCGTATCCCTTTCCGCAAATCTGTCAACCAAGTCTCGAAATTTGATTAATTGGTTGCCGTTATTTTGCAGCACCCTTTTCGCTGAAGCGAGCTTGTAATGCTCCATCCCCAAGAGTTCAAGCCGATGGTGATGGTATGGGCCAAGGGCTACGAACTGTGGAGTGTATGCTTCCGGTTTTATGTAAACTAGGGTTTTGGGGACGTTGAAGATGGTAAGTGGAACGGCCTCGTGATCATCGTTGTCATCGAGACCTTGTTCTAGGGCTCGACTTATCTGGATGACCCATTCTGGGTCACGGGTAAGTTTTGTTGGTTCCATGGTTTTTGGTTCAGAGGACATGATTGTCTAGGTAATGTAGAAGAGTGGCCGGTGAAAGACTAAAGACTACTTGCTTGCTTAGAAGAGAGAGAGAGAGAGAGAGAGAGAGAGACAAATACAATTTCCGTTCGGTGTGTGGTATTTTCTGTTCCTTTCTCTTGATGAGGAATACTGGAAAGGAATACTCGAATTCTTTTTATAAGCTGGCAGTACTTGGCTGTACTGAGAAGCAGTGGGGAAGCATCCATTTCTTTTCCGAGACCTTTCTACACAGGTGATTTAATTTATGTAAAATAAAAATAGATTAGAAAATCATTAAAATATTACCATATATATATATATATATATAAAGATATCGATAATTTACTACATACATATAAAAATAAATTCTTAAAACACAATTTATTTCAAATTTTTTATAACGATGATAATTCATAGAATAATATTCATTTATTATTATTTGTATAATAAGATATTTAGAGTTTAATTTCCCCATAATAACTATTAAAGTGATATTTTACAAAGTCGTTTTTTATTCTAATATGTAAGTTAATTTATTATATTTTACGTAAAATTTAGATGTTTTTGTGTCCATTTAAACATATAATATTCTAATTGAGATCTTAAATAAAAAATTTCTTATTTATTGTAATTTAGATAATAAAATCTCTGAAATATTTTTTATATAGGTTATCAACTAACTATTTTTTATTTTTTTTATATAGATTAATGATTTTTCTCATATTAATTTCATATTTAAGAAGCCTATATAGGTATTACTGTATGAGTAAGAGGAGTACGCGTTAGTAGCTTATTTTTTTAATAATACTCCTTTTTTGTAGAAGAGTACGTGTACATTTCTACAGTCAACTTACTTATTCTCGGTTTAGATATTGAATTATTTTGAAAATATTTTATTATTATTTATTATTTTAATTTATATTTTAATATTATTTACTATTATTTAATATTTAATATTCTTTATTATTTTTATTATCAGTTACAAAATATATTCTAATGGTTTGAGTTAGTTATAAATTTTATTATTTATTATTATTTAATAATTGAATTAAGATGTTGTATAAAACTTAAAAAAAACCTTTTTAGTAAAAAATAAAAGAGTTCGGTCAAATTCTGGACTTGAGTGCTCTTTAGCTAGGAGAATAGTCAATGACAACTGTACGTTAGTGAAATTCAGAAGGAACATGAATACTGAATAGAAATCAAATCACGTTTTTGTCGTGTCCCCGTGGGCCCTGGCTCACGGGCTTTCCTGCCCAATTCGTCACAAAAGTCAAAACAACGGCGATTTTAAGTAAACAAAGAAAATTGTTTTATATTATTTATCATCTATATAGTACAAAATACTTAAATAGAAAATATTAAATATGGAAAAACTCAATTTATACGTGTCGATCTTTATCGTTTGATCCCTCAAATTTAGATCAATTTAGATCACTCTTCTGTGTGAAAAAATAAATAAAGGATATTTGTATTTTAAGGATATTTACACACGAGTTTTGTTGTATACGATCACTTTTATGTATTTTTTTATATTTTATTACTGTGATTGGCTATAAGAATTATTTTATATTAAAAATAATAATGTAATTAATCATATTAATAAAATATGCAAAAAACTGCAAAAATAACTACACAATTTTTATTTACAAACCAAAGAACTTTATTAATATATAAAGTTATATTAAAAAAAGACAACTCTTTCTTACTACTGTTTTGTGACTGTATTTTAAATGAAAGATATTTTTAAATAGAATTCTAATAGTATCACTATTTTAAAAAAAAAATACCATTTCTTAACATTTGAGTTGCCTCTCTATCCTTAACTTTATAACAATAATCAAGGTATAAAACAAATTACTCCTTTTTTTTTGTAGATCTTGTGCATTTGTACAGTCAACTTACTTACTCTCAGTTGGGATAAGAAATTATTTTGAAAACATTGCATTACTATATATTATTTTATCATTATTTTTATTTATGTTTCAAATTTTTTTTTATTGTTATTCACTATTATTTTATATTTATCATTACTTTTTAAATATTTTTTTACTATTATTTACAAAATATCTAATGGTTTGAGTTACTTACAAGTTCTATTATTTATTATTATTCACTTTTATTAAATGGTTTGAATTAAGTTATTTTATGAAAATTTGAAATTAGGAGAGAAAAAGTTGAATAAAAATATTAGAAAGATCAAATATTATTATGGTTTTATTCTTCTTTTGTAACTTAAATATGTTAAATTATTTTTCATATTTTATTTGGAAGCAGGGCAACTCAACAGTAAGACCATTGCCTAGCACCTCCACCCTATGCAAGACCTTCAAAAATAAAAGTGAGTTTTTTAAAAAATAAATAAAATAAAAACCATTTCATTAATCTCAATTTAAATGATTTTTTTTTTTTCAATGTATACAAGATCCCATAATACTAAATTTAATATTGAATATAATATATTATTTATATTTTGAATAAGTTTTTTAAGATCTTGTTAAATTGAGGTACACAATCTGCATTGAGTCCTCATTTGAAATTGTTGTATTATATTTAAATTAATTTTTTTATATCTAAAGGCTTTAAATAAACTCTCATTTTGTTGAAAGTTTTAAAAATATTTTATATTTTAATTATATTATAATTACGAATGACTCACTTAAATTTTTTTTTAATTCTTAATTTGTGTTGAGTTTTGAAAGTTTGAAAAAGTTGTAATAATTAATTGATAATTAAATACAAAATTTAAAAATTTTGAGATTAGAAAACTTATTTCATTTATTTATAAATCGTGAATGTTTTAATTAGTCCTATAATGAAATTAATAGATATGAATTATAAAAGAATTATTTTTATTTATGGATTATAAAAAAATTATTTTTATATTTAAATAATATTTAAATATTGAGATAAGATTAGATGTGAGATATTGGATGCTCATAGAATCATATATAAATGGTAATGGCTTTTTTAAATGTTTTTCGAAGCTAGGGGCCGGGAACTGGAAATCAAAAGGAATATAATTAACACGGTTCTAGAAACGTTTTTACTTTCATTGCGACCCGACTCCCCACGGCCGCCGCGCTTTCGAAACTGTAGAGTCGTACTCTCTCTTCACTTTGAACTACAATTTAATGTATAAAACAAAACTCTATTAATTGCCAAATGTGAATGAGTGATGACTCTATTTATTTTTATATATATATATTAAGAGCAATATTAGAAGTATACCACTTCTCATATTTTTTTTAGAATTGATGACATAATAATAATATTATGTCCATCAAAATATTAAAAAAAAAAGATAAAAACATGCTGAGAAAAATAAAAATAAAAAACACAAATAATTAAATTAAAGGGCGTATAAAAATACATCTATAATATGAAATGTTTGTGAAATATATACAAATCATATACAAAAAACATTTTTCATATATTAGTTAGGCACGACAAAAAAAAAAAAAAATCATGCACGTGGGATAATAGCCCAGGAGGAAAATGCTAGTCTTTCTCGTTGGGATTTTTTTAATTTAGTTATTTCGTGATTAAAAAAATACTTTTTTAATAATATTATAAAAATCTTTAAAATTTTAAAAATAGTACATATAAAAGAAGAGAAATCCTGGATCAAACCGACCCCTTACAAAAGTAGCTCTTGTCGTCGCTGGCTATCAGGAGCGTCACTGTCCATATCATCGAAACCGCCTTCTTTCGGCAACCTCTCGTCACATTCCTAATGTATCCTTAAATTCGAAATGGGTTCATGTGTCAGGCAGTTCCAATGACATAGGTAGTGACGCTCTCGATAATAGTTCCGTCTGGACTGAGGCTAAACGCTTTTTTAAAAATCATATTTTATTTTTTTATTTATTATGTTTTATTTATTTTATTTATTTATTATATTTTTTATTGTATTTTTTAATTTTTAATTTTTTATTATTTTTAAATTTTTTTTTTTATTAAAGATTGCTTTTGTAGGGGATCGGTCGCCCAACGTCTCCCTACTTAAAAACTTCTTTAAAACACATGAACTAAAACTGAACTCCAGATTCTTCATCCGGCCCCAGGAATTAAGGTCTAGAAAAATCCAAATTCGTGATGATAGGCCTCCTTTTTTAACAGTACACCACCACACCCATCCTCGCAATTGTTGATAGGGTCGGCAATTTGGACGTACTTTTTCTTTTTTTAGGAAAAGTTGTACTTAATAACCTAAACATGACTAAACAATTCAAAGAACTCTCTGGACCATCCATACATCTTGATCTATCTTCGCTAGCCAACAAAAGAATAATGTTTGGACGCTCATACTAGTGTCGGCAATTTGGAGCAATCGTACATAGAACAAGCCGTCTGCATGACAGACAGCAATATCAGAATATTAGCGGCCAAAAATGTAAGGAATGGCCAAGAAGAAAAGACGTACTTCTTCATGGTCACATTCATTCTCCCCTTCCAACTCCTGGAATAATATGTATTTGCACTTTCAATGGCCTTGTCAAGAACTGGAACTTTCGTTAAACTCACAGACTTTGTGATCCCATTACAAAGAGTTGTCACTTCCGCATCACTTTTGAGGCGGTTCACGATGATCCCTGCCTCTCGAAGAATCTTCACGTCCTCCTTCGTATCGATTATACCATTTATGAACTCAGCGTAGCGTGTTAGAACCATCATCTCCGGTGCAATACATGCTTCATAGGCCACAAGATTCCTTAGCACAACCTCGGAGTTATCATCCAAGTGAATAATCGGAATGTAAAATGTACCAGAAGAGTTATCGAATTTTATCGTTTCCAAACCACCCTTTGCTGTGCGAAATTTTACACCAATTTTATGAAGTTCTGACACGTTTGGGATTGCAATCTCTTCGGCTAAAGGACTTTCGTCTTTCATCTCAAGAGATGCACTTTCTGCCTCGCAGGCCATGCTTCCCGCGGACGATATTAGACTGTTTATGTCACCCTTGTTTCCAGGATTCAAAATACACGAAAGGATTGAAAATGGCAGTGCAAGTAAAATTGTGACTGATTTTGACTTGCAAATTTTATTGAATAGGCGGAGCGAGGCCAAGATAATGTGAAAAACCGCTGCCATGATTGATTTGAATACCTTTTTAAAGCAGCTAATATTCTCTTGGAAATCTTCCTTCTTCTCTTGGGCACAATCAGCTACAAGATGAAATTCTGGCGTAACCATATGGTAAAGAAGCTCTACCATATGGGCTCTCCCAAAACACTCTTCCATGAAATTTTGACCATTCACGCACTTGATGGGTGACAGATATTTGCAAAAACCTAGAAGCGTGGAGGCCAAATGATCTTCTTGATGCTGATAAAAAAAAACCGTGGACTTCAATAAGCAAAAAGAGAGGGATTTGGTTTTCTAGCATGATAATATCTCTTAGTATTGCGCGGTGTACGGTTCTTTTCCTCGAGTGGTCGATCAAATATTGGCCGATCTTAGAAGGGATTGACATAAGCGAGGCCCCCTTTTTGGTAGAGTAGGTGTGGAGACACTCCAACAAGAAGGAAGCATCAATGGCAAACATCCATGCGAGTGTTTCTCGATCGAAGTTCAAGAACCGGAGATAGTAAGAGCGGATGATCCTATCCCTTTCCGCAAAGCTGTTAACCAAGTCTCGAAATTTGGTTAATTGCTTGCCATTAGTTTGCAGTACCCTTTTCGCTGAAGCGAGCTTGTAATGCTCCATCTCCAAGAGTTCAAGCCGATGGTGATGGTATGGGCCAAGGGCTACGAGTTGTGGAGTGTATGCTTCTGGTTTTATGGAGACTAGGGTTTTGGGCACGTTGAAGATGGCAAGTGGAACGGCCTCATCATCGTTGTCATCGAGACCTTGTTCTAGGGCTCGGCTTATCTGGATGACCCATTCTTGGTCAGGGGTAAGTTTTGTTGGTTCCATGGATATTGGTTCAGAGGACATATCTGTCTAGCTTATGTGGAGAAGTGGCCGGTGAAAGAGTGCTTGCTTTCTTACAAGAGAGAGAGAGAGAGAGAGAGAGTGTGTGTGTGTGTGTATGTTGCCGTACTTCTGTGTGTGGTAATTTTATTTTCCGTTCTTGTCTCCTGATGCGGATTACTCGAGCCCTTTTTATAAGCTGGCTGTACTGAGAATTAAGCAGTGAAGGAAGCTTCAATTCCTTTTCCGAGACCTTTCTACACACGTGATTTGTGTAAAATAAGAATAGATTAGAAAATCATAAAATTATTACCAAATATATTAGATATCCACAATTTACTACATATACATAAAAGCAAATTTTAAAAAACACGCTATTTCATAAAATAATATCATCTATTATTATTTGTATAATGAGATATTTAGAATTTATTTTCTTCATAGTAACTATTAAGTGATATTTTACAAGGTTATTTATTATTCTATAAGTTAATTTATTACTATATATATACTTTCACGTCACATTAAACATATAATGTTCTAATTGAGATCTAAAATAAATTTGGTCTTGCTTAATAAAATTTAGATGATAAAATTTCTCAATTATTTTTTATATAGATCATTAACATTAAATGATTTTTCTCGTATTAATTTCAATATATTTGGACTCCATATATTGAAGAAGGGAGATGATATTTATAATCATGAAATGTGTAAATATCACGTAATTATTTTTAAAAAATAAGTAAATATGGAACCTACATTAATAATAATAATAATAATAGTGAATCATACTCTTTTTTAAAGTAATTGAGAAGTATTTATACATTCTACGACTATATATAGTAATGTTAATTTAAGAAACCTTTATTTTACGAACAAAACTAGTACTCATTATCTCATTTTTCATCATTATCTCGTCATTCTATGATGTGATATTAAATAATTAGATATTATTTATTATATTTTACTTATTAATTTATCATCTAATGCCACGTTATGGGATGATGAGAGGATGGTTAAAAAGATGATGATAAATAGATTTATTTTATTGTATTGTATGCATGACTACACAATTTGGGATCTATGTTAATAAGTTTATTATTTCTCTTAAACTTACTTTTAATTTAATTTGGCGAGGCCATCCTTGAAAATATATAATATATAAAAAATTTGGGACTACAAGAAAGAATGAAGAGAGATATTTCTAAATATATTGAAATTCTAGAAAATTTTATAGAGCATATACAGATTGTAATTGTTTAGGTAGGCTAATTTTTATATGAAAAATGTTAAATCATCTTATAAAATGTCCTGATACAAAAAAGAAATTTTACATTTTTTACTAATTGGTAATTAAAGAAATATTTTTAAATGATGTTGTAAATTTTCTTATTTTTAAAAAATAGAAAAAAAAAAGAAGATATTGTTGGAACAAATTCGGACCACATCCCACTGCTCTTTCTATGTTTATAAAATTATATCGAGTATTGATATTGGATTAGCCAAAAATTTCCTTTAAAAAATATAATTTTACACAAATATAAAAAAAAAAGTCATATTTAATAAAAAAAATGACACTTTTAAGTATGGAAAAAATTAAAAATTTACTTTTTCTTTTGAAAAATAAATAGTAAAATATTAAAACTCTTCAAATTGTAAAATTATACTTTTTAAACAAAATTTTTAACTAATCTAATCTAATGTAAATGCTTGAAATTTTGGAGCTATTTTAATTTTTCAAACAATCTTGGGCCAAAGTCAAATGGGGTCCGCCACTGTTGAAAAGTATAGATTAGGCGTGTTGACTAATAAACACCGTCCTTTTTCTATTTTTTTTTTATTAAATGGCATGGTCGATGTCGTCGTAGGTGGCTGATGACAAGGACTACATTTTTTATGGGATTCGGTTCGACCGATTCCTAGATTTCCTCTTTTGAATAAAAAGATGATTTTTTTTTATAGAAGAGTATCTAGTACATTTCTAATTTTCTACTGTCAAATCACTTACATTTCATTTAGATGTTGAATTAAATAAATTTTGTAAATAATAATAAATTTAGATAGAAAAATAATAATTTTATGAAGTTTATTTAAGATGAGTTTAAATATATTTAAATATTAAAATAAATTTAGATATATTTATAAGAAAATGAAAAAAAGTTGTGGGTTCTATGTATAGAATAATGTTAAATGAAAAAAAATTGTGAATCTCACGTATAAATTTTTTTAAATTTTTTAAGTTGAGATGAATTTAAAATTTTAAGAATTGAATATTTAGATGTTAAACTTAGTTTAAAAATATATTAAACTAAGATGAACTCAATTAGATTTGATAATTAAACATACTCTCAGTTTAGATATTAAATTATTTTAAAAATAGTTTATTACTATTTATTATTTTATTATTATTTTATTATTATTTAATATTTTATCATTATTTTTTACTATTATTTACAAAATATCTCATGATTTGAGTTTCTTACAAATTCTATTATTTGTTACTATTCACTTTTATTCAATGATTTGAGTTAAGAAATTTTATGAAATTTTAAAAAATAAAAAGGAAAAAAATTTAATAAAAATACTAAAAAATTCAAGTATTATTATGACATTATTTTGATTTTATAATTTAAAAATATTAAATTATTTCTTATATTTTAAATGAAAGCAGGTCAACTCAATGGTAATTAAGGCTATTGCCTAACTAACTATGGCGGCCTCCACTCTATGCAAAGGCTTTCAAAAATAAAAATGAGGTATGTTTCAAAAATAAAATAAATAAAATAAAAACTATTTCAGTAATTACAATTTGAATAATTTTTTTATATTTTTTATTATATGCAATACTTCATAATATTTAATTTAATATTTAATTTAATAAATTATTTATATTTTTAAATAACTATTTTACGAAAAAGTCATTCACGTTCCCCATTCGTTCTGGTATTTGTTTCCGATCTTTGTGAAAAGTCCGGTTAGTGAAAAAGAATCCATGTTCAAAAGTTTTTTTTTTTTTGGTATGTATAATATTTCATACCGTCGTAGAATTGTAAGCAATATATAATCATTTTAAAAAAATAGAGTTTACTATTTAAAAAGTTAATTTTTTTTATATAAATCCTATATATATTTACATTTTTTCTAAATAATTACATACCACTTACAAATATACGATTGTATTCATTATTCTTCTTTGTGTATACCCAGGAAATCACTATGGCATACCCAGGGAACAACTTGCATCACAAGAGGCCCCGGCCAACATCACAACCAAGCACGAAAAAGGAAACAATCAAGAACTAAAATTTATAATAAGTATAAGAAAGACTCCAGAAGCTAAAAATCAGCTATTTTTTGCAATGGGCTCTTGTTAAATTGAGGTATAAAATTTATATAGAGTCCTCGTTTTAAATTATTGTATTAAATATAAATTCAATTTTTTTTGTCTAAATACTTTAAATAAAATCTCATTTTGTTGAAAGTTTTAAGATAAATTTATATTTATATTGTATTATAATTACGATTGACTCATTTAATTTTTTCTAACTTTAATCTGTGTCGAGCTATTCCTATTTAAAAGTTTAAAAAAGTTATAATAATTAGTTAATATTTAAATAAAAAAATTAAATTTTTGAGGTTGAAATTTAGATATTGAGATGCTGTTAGATGTTGAGATGTTGGATGTTTATATATAAATGGTTATGATACTTAAGGCCGGTTTGGAATTGCAAACGAGACAAGTTCGTCATAATTCATTTCAAATTTGTCATTATATTTTTTTAATTTTTATATAGAATATAAATTTTAATATAAATATTTTTAATTCTAATATATATTTTTTAAAATCTTAATTTAACTTTTTTAAATATTAAAATAATATTATTAAAAAATAAATTTAATTTAATTTAATTTAATTTAATTTATCTCTTAAACATGACTTAAATGATTTTGGAAGTTAGGGGCCGTGGAGTCAAAGCCTTTGACTCGTAAGAAAAAAGAATTAACTTGGTTGAATAAACCTTTTTATTGCGACCCGACTCCCCGGCCGCCTCGCTTTCGAATCCGTAGAGTTGTACTTTCTCTTCAGTCTTCACTCTGACCTATAATCCAACATGTATAAAACAAAACTCCATTAATTGACATGAAATGTGAATGAATGATGACAGGTATATACGTTAGTCATGACTTTTCTCAAAAAGAAAAAGGAAAAAAAAAAAAAAAAAAATCATCCAATGCGGCATGATCTGTCTATATGTGTTATTTTCTCGTTATTAAGGTCTTGTTTTTTTTTAAGAATATTTTATTTTATTTTATTTTATTTTATTTTAAATTTTTTATTAAATTTTTTATTTAAATTTTTTTTATAAAATAAAATAAATATTTCAATTTTTTCAAATCTTAAAATAACTTTTTCAAATTTCAAGACAAAATTAATATTAAAAATATATATTATAATACTATTTTATTTATTTTTTAACTTTTATTTTATCTTATCTCTAAAAATAGATAACGCCTAAATCTTATTATGCATTTGGATGCATGAAAAGGTGGATGAAAATATGATTTTTTTTTAGTATTGTTTTTGTTTTTGCTTTTATTTTTATTTTTGTTTTTTGTTTTTAATAAAAGATTCTTCATTCATTCTAATAAATCAAGATTACAATTGTATCCTGATAAATATAAGAAAAACTCAAATTATAAGTTAAACTACTTAACTGATTGGAGCACTCTCGCACACACATAAATTTCTTTGTGATGAACATTGTTTAAACTTTTATATCATCTCAAGTAATAAAATTATCACAGATTTCCATCTCGATTCGTCTGAGAGTATGATACTCTGTAAAATAGATAACAACTAATATTCATTCTCTAGAGAATGAGAGGGAATTGACACCATCATCCTCTAAAAAATGAGAGAAAATCAATACTATCATCCACCAAAAAAGGACTAAGACAAATAAAGAAATATTTCTTTCATTTTTATTAATATTTAATACAAACTATAACACAAACAAACACAAAATGAAAAGACAAATTGAAAATACAAAATTCTATCATGAAAGAATAAAACAAGGCTGTAGCGGCACTTCTAGAGCACGTGCAACGCTAAGAAAGACTAGACAAGCAATTTTGAAACTACTGAAGTCACAGAACCTACGCCGCACGTGGTGGCTATAGAGGTCTCTATTTGGAGGCGCGTGTAATCCACGCATGCAATGACTCTCCGTGTGTGTGCAACACGCGTTGCTCATTGTTGTGGATCTTTCTACCAATTAGTAGGTCGACACTAGACGAAACCCCCAATGAGACGTGTGAGGTGTCGCTAGCCATGGGAGAACACTGAAACAACACACCATGCTTGGAAACAAAAAACCAACAGAAACAACACACTAATGACAGAAAGGGAAGAGGAAGGAGGAAAGGGAGGGGGAGTCGAGGCTCCCACCCTCCTGCAACGGATCTTCCCTTAAACGCTTAGAAAATGCAACGCTTAATGAGTCGCTTCCAAAATTGTGAGAGCAAAGGGAGTGGGTAAGTTACTTTTCTACTAAGTTCTTAAGTTTTTTTAGTATTGTTACAATTACAAATAGATTATATAAGGTTAATCTTATAAATTGATGTGATTTTATATAATCTATTAGTGAAATTATTTTTGTATAATTTATTTGTGATATAAAAAATCTGGATAAGATGATTTTAAGTGGTCGATTGCACGTTAATAGCGCTGAATTATCTTAAGACATCATATTAGTGCAAGTACAATAGGAAACAATTGTATTTTCTTTATTTGGGACAGTTTTGAGTATGTGATGATATTTTCGTTATAATTTTAGTTACAAGTATCAAAATTGCATGTGTGATCCCAATTCAAAAAGCTCTTTTTAACATACATATTGTGATTACTAATGTGCTAGGTATGCATATTTTCAAAACCAAATGATCAACTATTTTCTCCCCTGAATCTCTATTTTTATATTTTTGTCTTTTATGATAATATTTGAAATCTCGTTTAAGAAATAATTTTGAATTCAATTTTAACTAAATTTTGTCATATTACTTCTTTATTTACATATTTATTTTCTATGTGTTTATTAGGATTTTGCTATTTTGGTAACAATTTAATATTTTTGAATTGCAGCTACTACAACCCAGCTTGTGTGTTGATTTCGACATTATTGGGTTTTAATAATTTTTAATTGAATATCAGAGTCATTTTTGCTATATATTTTTAGATGAATCTCTTATTTTTGTTGTATTGATACTTTTTGAAACCAGCCACCATAATTAATCTAAATTTTATCTTATATCACTTTGTAACTAAAGTATTTTTCTTACTTTTTATCATTAACTTTTTAAGTTCATATAGAAAACATGAAGTTATGGCATTAATGGAATCTGTTTACGGTATTATTCGTATAAAAAAAACTATATTATAATTAAATTAATTATAATCTGTTTACAGTATCGATATCGTTCATATCATAAATATTATCAACATTATTCAAATTTAAATTTACAGAAAAAAACGAAATGAGGGCATGAGCTGACAGGTAGTACTGCTGGTTGTAAATTGAAAGCATAGCAGCAAGTAAGTAAACATACACGAAAGGCTACACACGCGGATAATGCTTCCCGACATTTCGTTGGCTTTGTTCGAAGGAATATGATATAGTTAATGTTGGCCTAAGGTCTAGTTTAGTTTCACCAAGTTTTAATAAATCTGTTTCTATCGTACTCTTACTTTCATATATTTTTATAACAATTCTCATCTCATATAATTATTTTAATTGTTTTAAATTATAGCACAAAATAAAATAAATAATTTAGTTTTTTAAATCACAAAAAAAAAATAATAATAATAATTTTTTTATTAATTTAATTTCAACTTTTATTTTAATTCTTCTCATCTTATTTCATCTAAATAAATAAACGGTATTAATTGACATTGGACGAACGTGTTCTTTTCCATGCAAGCAAATTAACTGCAAATTAAGAATAACAGTCTGTATTCTCGATCATTTGTCCAGGGTTTGTTTTTATTTTTTTGTAATGCCCCTCCAACCTTTCCCTCAGGCCTCAATAATAGTACTGTAAAACCCTTTATATTAATTAAAGTCAAGTTAAAGTTGCCCCATTTTAAAAGAAAATCATCAAATAATTGATGTGATGGAAAAATTTGCCAGTGGGTCGCAAACCAAATATTAATTGCACTAAAGGATAAGAATATAAGAAAGGAAACATGAAGAAATAGAAAGTATAAAATGACATAAAGAAGAAAAGTACACGAGTCGAGAGCCAGGTGCATGGACAAATAGATAAAAAGAAAGGAAAACAGGTTAACTGATACCGGCCAATTTTAATATAGTGGAACCGATTCCGAATCCATCTAATTGTAACCATTTGGGTCGATCCCGACCGGGTTTTCCAATTTCTCTATTATTTTCTTACACCTTTACAAGTAATCAATTCCAAAGCAAAGAATAGAAGCAGTATACATGTCTTCGTACCCAGTCAAAAAAGAAAAATTATTGTATAAATTACAAATTTCTTACACATTTTTTAAAGAAGTGAATTCCATTTAAAAAATTGTAAAAGAGATTATTCTTTATTAATAGGACTTATTTATTTTTATTTTTATTTTTATTTTTATTTTTTAAAACTTATTTTTTTAACAAATTTCATACAAACTTTTATAAAAAAAAAAATAGTGAATTCCAATTTGAATTATTTTTTAAACAAAATTTGTACTTACCATTGCTAATGGGAAAATGACTTGAATACTTACTCACATGTCAAAGCATCTCTAGATTGACTGGTGGACGTGGATAGATATCAAAGTGTTGAAACGCGTAGTTGAAAAGTACAGAATAGAAGCATCATACGTGTCTTCGTACCCCGTCGGAAAATAGAAAAAATATTGATAGCATTCAATATTCATTTAACAAATTTATATAAACAGTATATATATGTATTGTTTATATATATTATTCATATGAGATTGTGTAATAAGTATTATATTCCTCCTAATATTACTCCAAAAATTAACTAAAAGACTGCCTAGATAAAAAAATAAATATAATATTATTAAAATAAAATATTTTAATATTATTTTATTTTAAGATTTGGTTTGTATAACCAAATCAGGCTTAAGGACTGGTAGTTATCGATTTGGTCCGGTTCATCAGTCGGTCCGGTCCAATTACTATTATTATTATTATTATTATTATTATTATTAAATAAATTAATAAACGATATTTAATTTACTAAATTAAAATTAAATGAGTTATTAATATAAATTATGTAATTAACTTATTGAAAAATATATTTTATATGATCACTAATAATAAATTAGATGAAAATTACATATTTAATTTATGTAATTATTTTATAAAAATAATAAATTAAAATTATAAAAATATTTTGAAAAAATATATAAGAATTTGATCCGATCCGATCCAAGATTTATAGACATCGAGATCAAATCGAATATTTTCAATCTATAATTTATAGAATTAAGATTGACTAATCTTTTGATCCGATCCAAACCACACCAAAATGATTCAGAACGCCTTACACCTCTGCATACATCCAGTCCAAACTTAATTGAAAAAACGGGTCCGATTTAAAATTCAACCACAGCCCATGTGACCAAGGTTAAAAGGTATGACTTGTCATTTACACTTAAGGGCACAAACGTAATTACGCAAAAAATTCTTCAAAAGGCTTCTACGTAATTCTTAAGTGTCATGATTTAAGGGCTAAGATGGATCAATTGGCAATACCTTGATTTAATATACGTTTAAATGTTAATAAATTTTGAAAATATTTGTAAGTAGTATGAATAGAAAAGGAACATATTTGTGAGTCACACTACAAGAAAAAACACTTTTTTCTGAGAAAGAACTTTGTCCCAAATACTCACTTCTGCTACCAAAAATAGTTTATTCTGGCATTTTACAGTCGCGGGAAGGTCTTGGGAAATAACTGGCCCAAGAAGTCCCTTACCCGCCATTCTTACTGCCAGAAATATTAGTATTTCTGGCATTATCGTATCGTGGGAAATGATAAATTCTGATAGTAAAAATTGCAGGAAATAACTTCTTGTGACATTATATTTTTTCAAGAAATAGTCTTTTATAAAATTAAAAAAAAAATAGTAGTAAAAAAAAATATTTCTTCTCTATTCCTTATAACCTTCACTAACTAAGCAGTTTGTGATACCTAGATAATAAATATGCTTGTAACCACATATATTATCATCTTACATATTTTAAGTTATTTGGATGTGTAAAATATTTTATAAGTATTTTGAAATAAATAATATTGTAAAAATTGTGAGTCCTATTAATAGATAATATATGAAAATATTAATATTTTATACTAAAAAATTTAAAACAAAAACAAAGAAAAAGAAAATCAAAACGGCAAATGCTATTCATCCATTAACGCTCAAGTTGTGTAGGTGTGCGTTGGAAGTGGGGCAAACCTTTCCAGCAATGAGAATTAAAAGGGTTGCTCGCTGGTGTGAGTGGAATTCGATAATATCGGTAGTGTCATCATTGGTGGCCGGCGGTAGGTCGAACGAAACCTATAAACGCCTAAACTCATTTTCGACTTTGGAGTCATGCGTGGGAGATGATGGTAATGGTGACTAGCAGTAGAACCGTCTGCAGTGGTTCGTTGGCCCAAGAAAATTTAAGTAACGTCGGTAATGTCGACAATGGTGGTCGGCAGTGGATCAAATCTTTCCAGATATGCAATGTAGGTTGACGATTATAGTAGCAAAAATATATATTATTTAATTTTTTTTTATTTTCTCTAAAATAAATTAATAAAATCTATTTATTTTAAATAAGGGAGAAAGCGGAATCAGAATTTTGGGCCGTACAAGATTCATTTTGAATTGTGTTTGGAAGTAAAATGTGCTAAACCGTACGAAAATCATCCAGAAGTCTTCAAACATCTTTGCCATCCAAACTTGACCTTATTTACTAAGATAATCAAGGATCGAATCCCCTTTTTTTATGTAAACAAAAAAGGTTGTCATGATTTAAAAAGTATTTTTATATTATAATAAGTATGCATTTACCTTTTATAATTATAATGAATAGGAGATAAATTAAGATTCTTATATTAACTTCTAATCCAAACCACGCCTTACGGGGAGGAATCAGTTTCCCAGATCTACTTGCTTGTTGATTTGATAAATTTTTTTATTTTATTTTTATATTTAAATAGAAAGTTTGTAGATTATTTTCATCCCCCCCCCCCCCCCTTTGATTTGAACAATTTCAGATATTCTATTTTCTGACTTGTACGACAGAATTTTTCTTTAAATCTGAACATATCTTACGTTTTTTAATCAAAGATAAACCAGCTACAGCTTGTGGAAACGAAAACATGTGGCATTCAGAAGATAAACCAAGACAAATCGTATCCAATTGATTGAGAGAGAGAGAGAGAGAGAGAGAGAGAGAGAGAGAGAGAGAGAGAGAGAGAGAGAGAGAGAGAGAGAGAGAGAGAGATTCACTATTGCACCAATGCACAGGAACAAAACTGCACAAGAACATTCTTATTAAATTGATCAATTTTTTTTTTAAATATAAATTTATATACATATCAAATTTTTTTTATCATATTTTATTAAAAATGAAGAGAAAAAAGTAGTAAAAGAGAATAAAATATTTTTTATCTTCAAAAATAAATAGTAGCCCTTTAAATTTGATATGTAAGGAAACTTAAACTTCAAAAAAAAAAAGATTAATTTAATGAAAATGCTCTAATAAAAAATAAAAATACAGTAATGGAAAATGAAAATTCACTGAGAAAACAAGGGATAAAATAGTCAAAAAAAAGTCTGATATAAAACACTATTGCCTTTTGGATTATTAAAAAAAGAATATATTTTTTTTACAGATCATATATATATACTGTATTGCAGACTTAATTGAAACAATTCTATTTTAAGTGTAAATGAAATAAATTTTTTAGATTATAGAAAATTTTGATTTATAAATAAGAGTATTTTAATCAAATTTATTTTAAAATAAAGACATTTTTATCAACTCATTATTTGAACTACAAATGAATTCAATTTTATGGATTATACGTACCGCTGCCCTTAAAAAAACATATCTTTCGGGAGCTCATAGACTTCATACTCAAATTTGATTCAATAACCTTTTTTTTGTTGATGAGGCGGCGGCATTGAATTTACATTGAAAGATTTACACCCTATCATCGTCTCATTTGCATCTCATTAACTAATAAGTAACACATTTATTATTTCTAAATAATAATTTATTTTATGCTTATTTATCATCCGATAATGATAAATATACTATATCTTATTTAACGGAATATAAGTGTGATAATAGTGCAGTGTATAGCATTACTTATTTACATTATCACAATTATTTAATAAAATATAATTGTAAAATTGGAGGCTCCCAGCACTTCTAAGTTTGTAACGCTACAGAAAAAATAAATGTAAAATAAAAATAAACTCGAAATGTTATTCTGGCCCAGAAAATAAATTTGATTTTAAAGGATCCATATATCACATAATAATGATCTAGCCCAAGCCCAATAAAAGGACCTATTAAGTGAATCCAAGACAAAAGTCCACAATCAACTAAAGAAGGCCTGAGCTTACCAAGTGCATTCTCAGTAAGAATGCAAAAGATCACCACTCGTTCTCCTGATCACAAGCCCCTAATTGCCCTGGGTCAGACTTAGCACAAATTGGAACCTTGATGATTTGCCCAATGCTTTGACGGGAAAAATTATTAGTGTTACTGTTACACCTATAAAAACAATTTTATAAAAAAACAAAAAAAAGAAATTGATTACAAGGTTTTATTGATCTCTTAATATAAATAATTTTATAATATGATATATCACGTCAAACCACGAAAATTTGTACATTATTTTATAAGACTTATTTGTAGTCAAATATTACTTTTGTAAAAAAAAAAAAAAAATCAATAATCGTAATTCTCCATTAACCCAGTCATCATCCATAATAAGATGGCGCGATAATATCCATTAAAAGAATTCTACATAAAAACCTTGCAATATATATTTTTATTTAATCATGTGATTTGTCATTGTTTCCTTATTTATAAAACTTAAATATGTGTATAGAAAAAATGGGAAACTAAATATTAATTAAATAAAAATACGGTTTGGTGGAAGATTTCCTCGTAACCTTGTCTCCATCCCTTAAATAGTCCCCTCGCTTTAAAAAAAAAAAAATGCATATGACTCATTGCATAGAATGTAACATTAAAAATGCAAGGGACCCACGTACTCCTAGTGTTTTGAACTTTTTCTTACGGTTTCCTTGAGTTCAGGATAATCAAAATCATTATCCCAATCTAGCTAGGAGGCTAATTACCATCTTGTTTTGTTTTGTTCTTTTTTTTTTAAAGGCCATCTTGTGTTTGTTATATATATATATATATAATGAATTAAATTTCTAGCTAATTTCCTCAGAAATTTCATATGCCCAAGTTTCGATATTCTATTTTACGGGAAATTTCACGCACGCCAATGCTTTCAGGGGCTGAATGTAAATTTAATAAACTGAATTTTCAAAATGAAATATGGCAAGAAATTGTCTATTAAAGAATAATGCGTTTACATTGATTACATTAAAGAATTATGTATCAAAGAATATTATTTACAATTATAAAATCGTATGGCAAGAAAATAAAGTGCGAATTTTCACAGGGCTTGCATCCATTTGGAGCATGTGTATATAGAACAGGCTGTTTGCACCACCGATAGCAATATTAGAATATTCGCTGCCAAAAACGTAAGACATGGCCACCAAGAAAATATATAATTCTTCATGTTCCCATTCATCCTCACTTTCCAACTCTTGGAATAATAAGCATTCGCTCCTTCAATGGCCTTGTCAAGACCCGGAACTTTCGTTACCCTCACAGACTTGGTCATCCAATTCCAAAGTGTTGCCACTTCTGCGTCACTTTTAAGGCGGTTCAAGATGATCCCCGCGTTACGAAGAATCCTCACATCTTCCTCTGTATCAATTATTCCATTCATCAACTCTGTATAACGTGTAAAAACCATCTCCTCAGGAGCAATACATGCCTCGTAGGCCACGAGGTTCCTTAGCACCACCTCGGAGTTATCATCTAAGTGAATAGCTGGAAGGTAAAATGAGCCAGAAGACTGGTCAAATTCTATGCTTCTCAATCCACCCTTTGCTGGACGAAATTTGACACCAATTTTATGAAGCTCAGACACGCTTGGGATTGCAATCTCTTCGACTAAAGGACTTTCGTCTTTCGTGTCATAACTAGATGAACTTTCCATATTCTCAGCCACGTTCTCTGCGGACGATATTAAATCGTTTATAGCAGTTGCACTCTTGCTTCCTCGATTCGAAAAAACCGAGATTATTGTGAATGGTATTTTGAGTATGAGTGTGACTACTTTCGACTTGAAAATTTTGCTAAGGAGGAGGAGCGGTGTAAAATGAATATACCATAACGATTTCAAGATTAATTGCCAGGCTTTTCTAAACCAACCAATCTCTTTATCCTCTTCTGGCTTTTCCTCATGATGCTCACAATCAGTCGAAAGTTGCAAGTTTGGCGCAACCATGTTGTATAGAAGATCTAGCAAATGGGCTCTCTCGAAACATTCTTCCCTGAAGTGTTGTTGATCATTAAAGTACTTGATGGGTGATAGATCTTTGCAAAAACCCAACAGCGTGTCGGCTAATACTTCGTCACGATCTTCGTAATAATAAAATTCGTGGTGGACTTCTTTAAGCAAAAAGAGAGGGATCTGATTTTCCAGCATGATCATATCCCTGAGAATTGCATGGTGCATGGTTTTCTTCCTAGCGTAGTCGATCAAGTGGGCCATTTTAGAAGATATTCGTGATCTTCGGTTTGTTATATTGGAAGAGTAGGTTTGGAGGCACAACAACACAAAGGCAGCATCAATGGCAAATATCCATGCGAGTGTTTCTTGGTCATACGCCAATAATCGATGGTAGGAAGCTCGAATGATGCAATCATGACTTGCCGCAATGCGGTTAACCAAATCACGAAATTTGACTTCTTTTATGTGCTTCTGCACTGTCATGGCTGAAGCAAGCTTGTAGTGCTCCATTTCCAAGAGATCAAGCCGCTGGTGGTGGTATGGACCGAGGGCTACAAGCTGTGGTGTGTATGCTTCTGGTTTGATCGACATTAGGGTTTTGGGTACGCTGAAGATGGTAGTGGCAACTGTTTCATCGTCCTCTTCGAGGCCTTCTTCTAGGGCTCGACTTATCTGTATGACCCATTCATGGTCATGGGTTTGTTTTGACGGTTCCATTGTTTTCTCACGCGTAGGATATGGTCTCCTTTGGAAAATGGAGAGAGGGTGAAGGCTAGGATCAGTAATCTGCTTTGACTACTGCGAGGAAAGAGAGACAGATCAGATAGGGGAGAGGAATGGCTGTAGATCTCTTTCTATTTCTTGCTGAAGGAATGTAAAATGTTGCGCTTTTGGGCAATGGGCAGTACCCTTTTATAGAGGATTGGAGAGTTTAAAGAGTATGGTACAAGTTAAGAATTCGTTATAAAAAATTTTAAAAAAAATATCGTTTTGTACTGATCATATCAGATATTACACGTGCGAATTATAATATTAATAGTCAAACATATATGGAAATCGGTGATCCTTATCTTTTACGTTGATTTAGATAAAGATGAGCTCCATATTAATTTCAAAGTCAACCTTATCCGAGTCGTTAATTTCCAAGTTCCAAAGATCTCGTATGCGACTCCATAATAATTGCCTATATTTTGTGCAGGATATAATATTTATACAAGAGGCGGCCGTGATCAGTTTCGAATCGAAATTTTTTCTAAAAATTGAATTACATACTTTGAGGTCATCGATTCTTATAAATTATATTACATAATTTTGTCAAGGTCAACTTTTGTATTTATTTTCCTATGATATTTTGTTAATTATAAAAAAAATTACATGAATTTGGTTAGCTTGACAAGGCCTGTTCTAAAATTGTGGTAGTTCGATTGTTACAAGGTGATATTTCGTAGTTTTGATTTAAAAAGTTTGAGTCATGATAATTGAAATTATTTATAGCAGTAAAGCTTGACTTTTTGACAATGAAATAGGTTTTAAATCATCGATTGGATATTTTGAGAGTGCTCTAACGGCAAATTTACTTTTAGGACAGTAATTATGTTTCAATCAAACATTTTGCAACGAAAAAGAATTCATGTGGTGATAATCAATTAAAAAATTGTTACATTGATTATCTCCGCCTTAAAAAAATAAAAATAAAAATACCGACAGCGTTTATCTAGTTAGCTAGGTAGGTCGCGTTTATCCACGATTTCGTTGTGGCAAGCTGCATGTAATTTCCTCATTAATTCCCAGAGTGTTGCGTAAGTACTTTCTTTTGTTCCAAGTCTATCGATAGAGAATTATTCAAGATGATATTGTTGTCAGCAGCTACGTAATGTACGTGCATGTCAGAAGGATGGGGGACAAGTTTGGTCGTTTTGATCTCGTGGCGGCCGGGTTTATAGAATGTATATATGCTATATTATATTGAGAACAGAGCAGAATATTTGGAAAATTTACATGAAAATAAAGAATAATTGACGACCCTAGCTCACTAGAGCAGAATCGTAGCAACACACAAAAATTCAAAATATAGAAATATTGAACCCAATTTGGGTGCCAAACAAGATAAAACAAAATGTTTTTCATTACCCCTAAAAACAAGATAAAATGCCAAATCCAAAATACTCTTCATCCACTTTCTAGTCAGCCAAACAAGACATGCAAAATATAAATGTTAAATAAGTTAAAAAAAAAAGAATGAAATAACAGCATACACATAAGAAGAGTCTTAAGAGTTATAAGGCAATGGGAGGGGAAGACATTCTCTACGCCTTCGAACCCAAGTGCGACAGAGCTACTTGGCAACAGAAAGATGAGATTTTTCTAAGAAAATTAGAGGTTTGAAGTGGGCAAGAAACCAACCACTTGGTTACATCAAATTTTTCCATAGAAATGGAAGAAGTACCTTCGTCTTTCAACTAGCAGGAGCAAGGCCTTCAATCAAACAAACCCGACAGATTCAAACCAAATCAAGCAGAAGAGTGGTCGTTCATGGTGTTGAGTCCAAACTCGAAAACTTTTAAATTGTCTTTCCGTCGACGAGGAGATTGAGCTAACACCAATGGTACTTTTGAATCGCGGTGGAAGTCTTGATGTGAAGTAAACCCATAACAAGGAATGCAGCAAAGTAGGTGTTCAGTTAGGATCGGAATTGATCTGTGAAATTGAATCTCCAACATCGCCAGTAGATAAATGGGAGGAAAGCTAACAGAGGATTGGAGATCGAGTAAAGAGAGAGATAGAGAGAGGAGAAGGGATTTAAATAGGGGTGGGTTTGCTGAGAAATATATTCTAAAATAGGTTTATTTAGGCTAAGCAGAATAATAGGTCGACATGTAGCAAAATAACGGGTCGGAACATATCGATATAGCAGGTCGGGTTACGGGTTATTTGTTCGGTCCTACTTATTCACAATCGCATCCAATATGCATCTTATTATATTACACACGCACAATAAATCATCTTCACCCAAATTATGAAAAATAAATAAATAAACAAATTCTTCCTCTCGGATTATATATATGTTTACCAAAAAGTGGTTATACCTCGAGAACTTGAGCAAGTACTTGTGATTTTGTGTATTTTCCAGAACTTGAGCAACTGATAAAATATTATCTTAGACTATTATTGCGTTGAACCGGCTTTTCATGTGTTCAATATATATGCCAATTGAATCAATCAATTTTCCAAGTCTACTTAAATCATGACAACCTTACGTACATCTGTCGCAGTCGTATCTATATATATATATATATATATATGGACTGGTCTTCATATTCTACCAAAGATATTTCTCGATCAAATTCTATTGTATTTTTATTCTTAAAAAAAGGGAGTTGAAAATTTTAACTCTCGTATAAAAGCTCTTGCATCATGTGTACGTAAGCTTAGACGACGTTAGAAGAAAATCAAGGAGTTAATTGCGTTTTTTTTTTTGATAGATTAATAAATATAAAATCAATAGATCAATGGAGATTAGCCAGCCCATTTCAAGCAAACGGGGATGTCACAATGATCTTAATTTTCTGTCGTCTCAATATTTGGGTGCTTTAATTCTATGCCATATTATTCAATATATTAGAAACGGGGCAGTGTTTATTCATAAAAAATATTTTATTTATTTATTTTTGAATTCTTCTATTCAACGTCACAGTATGCAACACAAATCACAACTGTTCAGAGGTGAATTAGAAAAAACAAAATTAGTTAAACTGTTCATGAGGTGATTTTTTTTTTTCTTTAGCAACAAGTGTGTTATGTAAAGTAAAATTTTCTATTCGATAAAATGGGGATGCAGGAAGAAAAAAAGAAAAAGAAAAAGATCAGGCTCGATGCAACCGCGCGCTCCCCTCCCATTATAACAGTGCTAGCTTTTTTATTAGTCGTTTCATGAGTACTGTTCTCAATCTGATTAATTCTAGACAACTCGCTTGTCTAACTACCAACACATATTCATGTTCCCAACTAATTCCCCACTCCATATAATTATATATAATAATATACATGAGCTCGGTTCCTTGTTGGACCAGTTAGGTTGTTCTTGACCCCAATAAAAAAAAAAAAAAATCACATATGAAATTTTACATTATAGATGTAATAAATATTAAGCTGGTCTCATCTCTAAAACCAGCCGAGCGACTAGAACAATGAAGTAGCTGATCAACTATATTAAAAAACACGATCATGTCAGTTTACAAGCCCTCTGCAACTTGAAAACCTATTTACTCCCACAGTACCTGGGCTCCTCAAATTTATTTAATAAGTTAGCAAAATGGGATTAGAACACAAACTGTCTTTCTCTAAAAATAAAAATCCATGAATAGCTAATCTACGAAATTACTTATTATGACAAGATAATCTGATCATTCCTTATTACGCATTGTTAACACAAGCATAACTTCCATCGGATCTTGGTGTAAATCAATACTCCCAAATTGAAATTACACCCTAACTCATCCCTTTCCATTTCACCAATGGACAAATTGGAGAATAGCAGCAATATTACATTGTGAAAAGAAGTTGTACAAGGTGGTGAGCCCCATGATAACGCCACCGCGTGGAATGTCCTGATCTCAGCCCTCTATATAACACTGGCCATCATGATGAGTACTCCTAAGTACACAAGACGCGGTCACCAAACTGGGGATTTGATCCGCATGGATTTGACAGCCCATGAATTAATCAAACTCGGGTTGTGTGTGTGCGTTTTTTTTAGATAGAGGTGGAGGGTTACAGCTCGCGGCCGGGTCGAGGGAGTTGACCGACGATTTTTATAAAGGGAGAGGTAAGGGTCAACCGGAGAGGGAGACTAGGGTAGGGGGGCTTCGAGGAGACCAAGGGGAAGAGGGTTCATGTAGAGAGATGGATCGAGGGAAATTTTAGTTTATTTCCATGTGGTTATCAACTGTTATGCAGGTATATATGTGTTGAGAAGCGAGAGCCCTACCCGACAAACATCTATTGAAGGGCTGCTATTTGAGGGAGATCAGTACTAGACCGACTAGTGGGAAGATTTTCTCGTGTGAGCTGTACGTCAGTACTAATGAAACAGTAAGATAAGTTCAATTAGGTCTGGTTTGGATTTCATATTCATCTCAACTCATTTTCATTTTATTATTATACTTTTTCAATTTTTCATACAAAACACAAATTCCTATACACAATTTTCAAATCTCAATTCAACTTTTTCAAATTCTAAAATAAAAATAATATTAAAAAATAAACTAAATTAATCTCAATTTATCTCATCTCCAAATTCAAATGGGGCTTAAATAATGTCCAATCTAAAAAAGAATTTTATATACAAAGAAATATTTATACAAAAGTAAAAATGTAAACTAATTATATATATATAAATCATAATTTTAGGAAAAATAATTATATTATATTATATTTAATTCAAAGATGCATATATAATCCGATGTGGAAGTTTTTTTGTATTGCAAAATTAATTTTTTAAAAATATAATTTTGCATATATATGCATATAAAAAACATTAATACTAGTGCATGCTCTAAACAACCTCCCGCGGGGAGCAAGAAGGTTACATGTGCAGTTGCAACGCTCGATTGCTTTGTCTACACACAGAGCCCCATCTCATTGTGTAAAGCTGAATAAGAAGTATGCTTAATTTTGTTACGTATACAGGTCATATTTGGATAGTGAAAATAGTTTGTCTCACTTTATTTTGTGATTATCATTTTCTTAAATTCTTTATATAAAATAAACAATTCAAATTTTTTTAACTTTAAAATCATAATAATATTAAAAATTAATATCTAATAATATATTATTTAATTTTTAATTTTCATGTTAAATTATCTTATTCTCAACCTACTATATCCGAACAACAGCATATATATAGTGGCAAGACAAGGTGCAAAATATAAGCGATCAGGATAAGCTGTGACGCTGGTCTTTATAGGCATCAACATTATAAATTAGCACATATAAATAAATATATATATATATATATTATGATCAACATACGTGATCTAGCTTTGATCAGAAGCAGAGAAATGACAAAAGGTCAGCCTTATAATTCTTCGTAATTACCGAGCATGCACCTGATCAGAGATCTCCCGATCATGTCTGTCCTTTGAATTCAAGAAAGAAACAGTACGTGTATATATATATATATATACCATGATATAAAACGTACAGAATTTGTATAATAAAGAATCAAATCATGATTACGTGTACTGCCCAACACGAGGCCATTCAAACAAAAGACTGTATACACTGATGACGAAATAACAACATGCAGAGTATGTTGAATGTTCATAGGGCCGCCAATTTGAGAAATCGTACATGTGTAGAACACGCTGTCTCCTCGATTGACAGCAATGCAGATTATTAGAGGCCAAGATGGTAAGAAATGACCAAGAAGCAAAGACATACTTCCTCATGTCCCATTCCAACTCCTAGAATAGTAAGTGTTTGCACCCTCAAATCTGGCCTTGTAATAATTGGAACTTTCTTTAAACTCACAGGCCCAGATACGCTTTCCACCTCGTCAAATTGGAACCTAGTTAATGGACTGCATCAGCATGCCCAAAAGAGCAAATATTACTACGGGGAAAAAAAATAGTGTTATGCCTATAAAACAAACTCATAAAATTAAATCTATAAATTGAAAATATATATGGCTTGATCATCAATTTTTTTATAATATAAATAATGTTAATTTAATATATTACATCAAACTTTATAAATTTATGAATTTATTGAATAAGATTTGTTTATACGTAGTCAAGGCACTACTTTCTTGAAAAAAAAAAAAAAACTCCTTAAAAGGACCAAACCAAAAATGGTAATCCCTCCAACCCGTTGATAATCCATCAAATGATGGCGCCGCAATAAAATCCCCTAGAAGAGTTCTACATAAAAACTTCCTACCACACATTTTCAATTAATCAACGTATGATTTGTTTATCTTTTTTCTTATTTTTTGAGTATTTAGATATGTTTGTCATGTTCAAAAGGAATGACTAATATATAAAATAATAAATCACATATTATATTAAATAAAAATACTGTTTGAAGAAGATTTCCTCGTAACCTGTCTGTACCGGCCCTTAAATAGTGATCTTCTCGCATTAAAAAAAATGCACTCGTTCCGTGGATTAATGAAAATTCAAGGGATCACCCACACGTACTCATAGTCGCACGCCGATCGTACTGTTTTGAGCTTTTTCTTACGGTTGTCTTGAGATCATGAGAATCAATATCATTATCTCAATCTAGCTAGCTGGCCGATGTTTACCATCTTGTTTTGTTTTGTTCATTTTTGCTTGTTCTTGTTTTCTTAATTGAAAAAAAAAACACCATTTAGTTTATTGCGTGCTCGAGGAAAGGAATTTCCAAAATGAATATTATATATATAAATGAATATATATATATATATATATATTTGATAAACTAAATTTCCAAAATGAAATACGACACGAAATTGTCTGTTAAAGAATGCGACGTCTAATATAACATTGATTACATTAAAGAATTTTGTATCAGAGAAAGAAAAAAAAAATTAATAAAATCTTATGACAGGAAAAAGTGCGAATGTTCACAGGGCTTGCATCCATTTGGAGCAAGTGCATATAGAACAGGCTGTTTGCACCACCGATAGCAATATTAGAATGTTCGCTGCCAAAAACGTAAGACATGGCCACCAAGAAAATAGATAATTCTTTATGCTCACGTTCATCTTCACTTTCCAACTCTTGGAATAATAAGCATTCGCGCCTTCAATGGCCTGGTCAAGAACCGGAACTTTCGTTACCCTCACAGACTTGGTCATCCAATTCCATAGTGTTGCCACTTCTGCGTCACTTTTTAGGCCGTTCAAGATGATCCCCGCGTTACGAAGAATCCTCACATCTTCCTCTGTATCGATTATTCCATTCATCAATTCTGTATAACGTGTAAAAACCATCACCTCAGGGGCAATACATGCCTCGTAGGCCACGAGGTTCCTTAGCACCACCTCGGAGTTATCATCTAAGTGAATAATTGGAAGGTAAAATGAGCCAGAAGACTTGTCAAATTCTATGCTTCTCAATCCACCTTTTGCTGGACGAAATTTGACACCAGTTTTATGAAGCTCAGTCACGCTTGGGATTGAAATCTCTTCGACTAAAGGACTTTCGTCTTTCATCTGATGACTAGATGGGCTTTCCATATTCTCAGCTACGTTCTCTGCGGACGATATTAGATCGTTTATAGCAGTACTAGCACTCTTGTTTCCTCGATTCGAAAAAGCCGAGATTATTGTGAATGGTATTGTGAGTATGAGTGTGACTACAGCAGCTACTTTCGACTTGAGAATTCTGCCAAGAAAGAGGAGCGGGGTAAAATTAATATACCATAGCGATTTCAAGATGAATCCCCAGGCTTTTCTAAAGCAACCAATCTGATCTTTATCCTGATGATCTTCTGGCTTTTCCTGCTCACAATCAGTTGAAAGTTGCAAGTTTGGCGCAACTATGCAGTAAAGAATATCTAGCAAATGGGCTCTCCCGAAACATTCTTCCTTGAAATGTTGTTGATCATTAAAGTACTTGATGGGTGATAGATCTTTGCAAAAACCCAACAGCATGTCGGCTAATACTTCATCACGATCTTCGTAATAATAAAAGGCGTGGTGGACTTGTTTAAGCAAAAAGAGAGGGATCTGATTTTCCAGCATGATCATATCCCTGAGTATTGCATGGTGTGTGGTCTTCTTCCTGGCGTAGTCGATCAAATGGGCCATTTTAGAAGATACTTGTGAGCTTCGTTTTGTTATGGAAGAGTAGGTTTGGAGGCAGTCCAACACGAAGGCAGCATCAATGGCAAATATCCATGCGAGTGTTTCTTGGTCAAACGCCAATAATCGATGGTAGGAAGCTCGAATGATGCAATCACTTTCCGCAATGCGATTAACCAAATCGCGAAACTTGATTTCTTTGATGTGCTTTTGCACTGTCATGGCTGAAGCAAGCTTGTAGTGCTCCATTTCCAAGAGATCAAGCCGCCGGTGGTGGTATGGGCCGAGGGCGACAAGCTGGGGCGTGTATGCTTCTGGTTTAATAGACATTAGGGTTTTGGGTACGCTGAAGATGGTAGTGGCAACTGATTCATCGTCCTCTTCGAGGCCTTGTTCTAGGGCTCGACTTATCTGTATGACCCATTCATGGTCATGGGTATGTTTTGGCCGTTCCATTCTTTTTCAAGCGTAGGATATGGTCTCCTTTGGAAAATGGAGAGGGTGAAGGCTAGCTCGGAGTAATCTGCTTTGAAGATTAATGCAAGGAAAGAGAGACAGATCAGATAGAGGAGAGAACGGCTGTAGATCTCTTTCTATTTCTTGCTGAAGGAATGTAAAATGTTACCCTTTTATAAAGGATTGGAGGGTTTAAAGAGAATACTACAAGTTAAGAATTAGGTTGCGTTTGAATATTGAATTAAATTGAGATAAGTAGAATTTTTTAAATTATAGTGTATTCAGATAATTGAGTACTATTAAGTTTTGTAAGATTTATTTAAGATGAATTTAAATGTATTTAAATATTATAATTAGTTTAGATATATTTATAGAAATTTTTAAAAATTTTATGAATATCAAGATACAAATAAATGTTGAATTGAAAAAAGTTGTGAAATTTATGTGTAAAGAGTTTTTAGATTGAAATGAGTTAGTGATTTAAAAATTAAATATTTTAATGTTAAGTTTAGTTTAAAATTAAACTGAACTGAGTTAATCTCAATGAATCCAACAACCATCCGAGATCTTAGGCTCGGTTTGCTTATAGAAATGAAATCAAAAATTTAAAATATATTTTAAATCCATCATTATATTTTTTCAAATCTTCATATAAAATATAATAAAAAATTCAATTTTTTCAAATTTTAAAATACATTTTTCAAATCTCAAAATAAAATTAATATTAACAAAATATATTACAATATATATTTATTTATTTATGTCATTTTTAAAAATAAATCAGGCCTTAATTTATGCATTTCATTTTGGACTGATCATATCAGATTTACACGTGCGGTAATTCTTATGTTTTAGGAAAATATAGTGAATCGGTAATTCTTATGTTTTAGGAAAATATTGTCATAATAAAATAACTACATAAACTTTTAAAAATTAATCTAATTTGATATAATTTATTAAATTATAAAATTATTTTTGTCATAGATGTAATATATTAGATAAAGTTATGATAATTTATAAATAACAAATTAAAAAAAATCATAGATATAGCAGTAAGTGCAGTACTCTATTTTTTATGTTGATTTAGGCTCCACTTGAATTTGGGAATGAGATGAATTGAGATAAGTTTAATTTATTTTTTAACATTATTATTATTTTAAAATTTAAAAAATATATATTAAAATTTAAAAAAAGTATATAAGAATTTATATTTTATATAAAAATTTATAAAAATATAATAATAAAATAAAAATATGTTGAGCTGTTCCAAATCCAAAAGAACCTTAGACAATAGGACCGCCCATATATTTTCAAAGTCAACTTCATCCGAATCTCTGTTAAATTCCAAACATCTTGTATGCGACTGCATATATAATAATTACCAGGACAATTAATCAAATTATTATCTGGTGCATGAATCGGCGCTAATCCTTATCTTTTACGATGATTTAGACAATATGACGGCCATGTTTATTTCAAAGTCAACCCCATCCGATTCTCTGTTAATTTCCAAGTTCCAAAGATCTTATCTATGCGACTGCATGATAATTACCTAGCTAGTGCTTATTTTGTAGTAGAGATCAGCGACTCTTTATACAGAATTACGCTCGAAAAGAATTACTGTGTATTGGTTGCCTACACTTCCCTTTTCTTTTAAAAAAGTAAAACGTGTTAATTTATAATTAATCATAAATAGGAAGGTCGCGTTCATGCATGTTTTCGTTGTGGCAAGCTGCATGTAATTTCTCGTTCCCAGAATATTGCCGTGTCTCTCTTTTGTTCTGAAGTCCATCGATCAAGAATTATTAAAGATGATATATTTGTTGTCAGCAGCTACGCAAGTACGTACGTACGTGTATGTAAGGGTCTAATATGTGATGAACAATGGACAGAATTTCTAACTAGGGATGAATGTACCTATAGTATAAGAAATAATACTATATAAAGTTGTGGAATGCATAAATACTATATAAATATTTTGAAATAATATAGAATTCATTATTAAAAATTTAATTTTTTTTGAGTGAAATTCATATTTACTCATTTTTTTCGAAGTAATTATATGATATTTGTACCTTTCATGATTATAAATATTATTTATTTTTTTGTTATAATGCAATAATTATGAGAAATAATACGGTATAATTAAAAAAGACAGCAAGAAAAAATCACACAAATTTAACGTGGCACTTCAATATTTCTCTATTGTAAGAGATGATAAATGGCGCATGTAAAATGAACAAAGGAAATGAATAATGCGTGAGTAATGCAAGAGATATTCGAGGTGATCATCTCCTTCCTCCTAAACATGAAATTCTACTTTTCAGATGAAAATTCCAGATGAATCCCTCTTGCCAATTCTGACTTACATATTATGCGTGCCCTCTAACAGAATTAATGACAGCATTACACGTGTAAAGGAAATATAACAGAATTTGTAATTAAACGACATGCAGAACAAACAAACGATAACTTGATAACTAAGTAAACGGCAGCTTCATAAAGTACATCCACACTTATTTAAGCAAACAGTGTGTTTCCTTCCTTGCATTGAAACAGTGAGTACGTATATAGCTCCTTGAGACGAAACGGTGCGTAGCGAGTTGCAAGACATAAACTCCCGGCCTTCTCACTTGTGTTTCAATCCATGGAAACCTAACAGTGCATGTTAGAGGAAATGGGAAAGAGTAATTCGATTGTTATGATCTGCTCTTGGGTTTATGGATGTATAATACGAATAGTCCTAGGTTTTGGTACACCATTCACGATCACATGCATGATGCATCTTATTATATTACGCAGTACGCACGCACGTATATGAGTAGATCACCTACAGCTAGCCAAATTATGAAAAAACAAAAAAGACTTGTGATTTTAGGAAATATGCTCATAATTTAAGTTGAAAATCAGTGTTTTGGTTTTGGGCTAATAGAATATGATCAAGATTTGTTGAAAGGATTTATTATTATATGAGGAAAGTTAAAGTTTGGTCCGACCGAATCTCATGTGATTTGCACCATCCGTCGCTACTGGTGGTGGTGGGCGACACCGTCCACCCCATAAAGACCGGAGGGCCCGAGTTCGAAACGGGTTTAAGGTCACCGGGGGCAAATTGGAGGTCGTCGGGGCTCGCCGTCGCATGGGTAAGGTCGTAAGCTTTCTTCAATCTCAATAAGGTGAGTGGTGTCGTCCACCGCCGATAGCGGCGACGAGGGCTCGGTGAAATTAAATGTACATTAAAAATTCATATTCATTTTATTTTTTTTATTATGTTTTTTATTATATTTTTTATTATTTTATCTCTATTTTTTATTTTATTGTATTTTTAAATTTTTTTATTAAGTTTTTTATTAAATTTTTATTAAAAAATTAAAAAAATTATAAAGACGCCAGGTGCAGTGCGTCACCCTTATTATATATTATATATATGTGTTTTTTATTTTCCCAGCTGGTGGTACTTATACCTCGAGATCATCATATAAACGCACGTGAAATGTACAGTTCTTGACGGCGTCGTTAATATTGTATAAATTAGTATTTGTGGTTTAAAATAATATCTTAGAATATTATTGCTTTATTGAAAGGCTTTTGTGTTTAATATTAAGCCAATTGAATCAATCAATTTTCCAGATCCAGCTTCCCTAGTTGATATTCTAAGTTCTGGTTTGTTTATTAAGATAAAATCAAATTCTAAAATATATTTTAAATTTATCATTATATTTTTTTAAATTTTTATATAAAATTTAATAAAAAATTAAATTTTTTTATATTTCAAATCATTTTTTTCAGATTTTAAAAAAAAAATTAATATTAAAATAATATTTTATTTTATTTTCATCTTTATCTTATCTCATCTTATCTCTAAAAATAAATCAGACATTGTATACTTTGACAGCTTTACTATATACACCTCATGTAACAGTCATGATATACATAAATTGACATCCCTTCATATTTTATCAAAGATTCTTGATCAAATTCTATTGTATTTTTATTCTTTAAAAAAGAGAGTTGAAAATTTTAATTCTCATATAAACTTAGTAGAAGAAGAAGTTGCCTAATACAATAAAATAAAAAATTAATTATTGCGTTGATTTTTTTTTTTATAGATTAATAAAGATGAAATTAATAGAATAGAGATTAGCCAGCCCATGGGAAGCAAACGGGCCGTCATTAATTTTCCGTCACGCGTCTCAAAATTTGCGTGCTTTAATTATATACCATATCATTTATTTATTTCATAACAGTACTGTTATGACAGGTTTTCGACCATATAAAAACGTTCACCAACATGAGTGTCAAAATCTTGGCATGTTTTACTCAGTAAAAACATTTAATATAATAGAAACGTGGCCGTGTTTTACTCAGCAAAAAATATTTTATTTATTTACGATTTCTTCTACTCAAGTTATACGTCACGCAACTGTTCAGCTCAGTTTTTATTTTTTATATTTTATATAAAATATAAATACAATTTATATAAAATATATATACCTTAGCACAGTGATTGATTACCTCCCCCAGTTATTTTCACAACCCATTTTATATAAGCCCATCTTTCATTTGATCATTATCATTTTTCTAAATATTTACAAAAATTAAATAAATAATTGAATTTTTAGATTTGAAAGTAATAGTAATATTCAAAATTTATCTTATATTATACCATCTCATCTCATTTTATCTTATTTATAAAAATAAATGAGACAAAAAATAAAAAATTTCTATCCATAAAATAGGGATACGAGAAGTTAAAAAAAAATGGCAAGATGTAACCGCACACCTCCCATTATAATGGTGCTTCTATCTATAGTCGTTTTAGTGTTCTGAACCTGACTCTCCCGTATCTACCTACACATTCATGTTCCCAATTACTTTCCCCTCCATATAATTATATATATGAGCTATTATGACTGCGATGATGTCTGTCAATAATGGAACCATACGATAAGTTCAACTAAAATAAGGTCCAATAATAGTTTTCTCTAGTTTTTTTCCCTCGGTGAATGATGAGGTGATGTGTAGGGTCCACTAAAATTGAACGGAATTAGAGGGGGTTGTGAGGTAGAGTAGCGTACCACAAGAGGTATAGTGTTGCGTCCCCATCGATTATTAAATTCAGTAAAGACGATACAGAATATTTGACAAAGATGACTAAATGAAATAAAAGAGAGGTGGGAGAAGCTAAAATACATAGAAGATGAACCTTTGACTATAGAGATTGGTGACGATATATCAAGGGACCTTAACTTCAAAGGAGAACAAAGTTTTGTAGAAGAGGTCTCGTTTAAAAGGAACATTAGTCAAGCTGTAATTGGAATTACAATGGCTAGAGTGTGGAGGAGGATAAGTAAGAATGCCAAGTTACAAGTTATTATAAGTGGGAACAAATACTTTCGTGATAATTTGTGCTAATCAAACTGATAAGCAGCATGTGTTGGAAAGAAAGTCTTAACTTTTTGAAAACCATATATTTGTATGCAGCTTGATGATTGCCTTCATCCTCTTATAATTGTTTTAAGATCTCTGTCATTTCCCTTAGTTTTTTTTTTCTTTCTATCAACTCCAATCTAGTTGCTCCACTTGAGTAAAACACCCTCACTATCTTCTAATTGATTTTGTAACTTGTTTGAAGGTTCTCTTTCTTTTAATCCTTTTAATTGTATCCTCTTCATTACATTATTACATTCTTCCTCTACAGTTCAGCTTATTTCATATCTAAATATCATTCTTGCTTGCACTCCAACCTTCTTATGCTCTCAGATTCATACAAAGCAGAATTGACCTATGATCTGAGCTCATGTCAACCATTACTTCCACCCACCCCTATTCACAAAGTTCTTCCCTCCTACTAGTTTCAGGCTAGAAGCCCGTCAGTAGGCATTTCTTATTCTCTTATTCATTTGTAATTCAAACGCTAATATGTCTCTGGGAATAGTTCAACACCTCAACTTTCTCGACTGATCACATAACATAATCAAACCACCTCCTCTTCCAATTGGTTAAATCACAAAGCACCCTTCACATTTTAGTCTCTTTTTTTATTTTGTTACATTTACCACTTTTCATCTTAGTCTTCATCAAGAAGACTATATTTAACTTCCTATCCTATACCATTTGGCAAAGATCTTGAACATAATTTTTTTTTAAAGACAATAAGTGATTGGGATGTGTAATTTGTATATAAAAAACATAAATGAGGTAGCACACACTTAGCAAATCAAGTTTTGTGCTTAGAATCTGTATTTAAATAGAAGAGATACCAGAATGCATGAAAGATAATGCGTAGAGGAAAAATATATATATAATGAGTGATCTTGATTGTAATGAATACAAAGGCTTTTATTTAAAAAAAAAAACTAAAATAAGGTCTAATGTTAAAAAAGAAAAAAAAATACTTTAGGCATAAAGTCCAAAGAGATTATACATAAGTAAATGTACAAACAAATATGGTTTGATGTGTTATGTCACATTATAATTTTATTATAAACTAAGTTTAACATATTTCATAAAATCACATTAGTTTATAGGTTTACTTTTGTATAATATTTTTGGTATATAGCAAGTAAAGGTGTAAGAAAAATATATATATTTTTTAAATAAAAAATAAACTAGTCCAAACCATTGGAATCGGTCTGGTTTTGGATTAGTATCGATTTGGAATTGATTTCAACAATGTCAAAATTGATCGGTACTGATCCGGTTCCAGTTCTAAACTTGTTAGAATCATATCGAACCAGATCAATTCAATACAATATTTATTTTAAATTAATTATTTTTATTATAATATAAAATAAGATTTTTTATCTTATATATTATATTTTATATATTAGTATATAATGTAAATTAGTTCCAATTTATTTTTATGTTCTAATACTAGTAGTTTAATATCATATTGCTATTAGTAATATAATTTGAATCTATATATAAATTGCTAGACCAAATCTATATACATATGAAATAATGATATAGTATATTGTTAATATTAGTATACTAATATTATCACTATTAAAGATATAATTATAAAACAATTAAACTTACTATAACAAATATTATTATATGTATATATTTTAAACATGGGAATATTTCCATCTTATTGATCATAATACTATGCAATCAGCCAATACAACTATACTAGTACATGAAGCAACATAATCAACATCAATAATCTCTCCATGTTGTTCTAGTGCGTCCTTAACCAACGTATGAGCAACACTATTGGCCTCATTGTTGAATATGTTGCACTTTCCAAGTCAAAGCCCCCGCCCTCCCCCCATCCCAACCCACAAAAAGAGGAATGTATTTATGCAATTGTAGACCATAAGGAGCTTTGAATTGGAGTACCAGCCAAAAATGCTTAGGTCACTTGTTGAGAATCTCCCTAAAAAATGATGTTCTACAAATTTAATTGGGAGCACAGTTTCACTGCTTCTAACAACCTTCAAGCCTCAACAACAGTAGATTCCACACAGTAAAAGAATGACCTTATCATTGTAAGAAGAACTTTGCCCTCAAAATCTCGCAAGACTAACCCAATCCCAACCTTATAGTTAGCAGCTTTAGTGGCTGTATCCCAATTCAATTTCACCCAGTTGGGAGGGGGAGGCTTCCATTTTGACAAGAAGTTAGCAGAAGGTCTCGAGAGAGAGCATGTGTAAGTAGAAGCCAACTTCTTTAACTCAATTGTCTTCACAACATCTAGGTGTAGAGCAGCAAGAGCTTGGAAGGTATTTTCAAAAATCACTTTGTTTTTTTGCAATTATAGAAGTCTGACAGTAACCGCAAAACGGATAAACTCTTCCTCTCTGAGTCTATCCATCAGATGGACCGCAATGGCGGCAAAGTCCAGACCAGCGAGTGATGATTTTTGAAGTTCCACAAAATGTTTCCAGGAGTTTCAATTTATTGCATGCAAATTGGTGCTTGCCACATGAATACCCGTACAACAGGAAGTACCTTCAATGACTATATTCTTTTACATAGCAATTAAAATCTAGTCTGTTAAGAAGTGTCCCCTTGAGTTTGCTGCCTCAATTGCATACACAGATGATATGCACTATTGACATTAAAAAGGCTATTTGAGGTTCCTTTCCACATCGACTTATCTACAATATCAGTGCTCACCATTGGAATTTGCATAATTTGTTGTACCTCTACACTGAAAAAAAGTGAATGCAGTAATGGAACATTCCACCATCTAGTGTGTGAATCAACCAAGTCTGAGACCCTAGCAGTGGTAGGTAGTAACTCTACTGAAGATTGGATTCGATTAGTGACCATATTTGGAAGTCACTTATCCCCCATATGCATACCTGATTGCCATTTCCTAAGTTCCATATCACTCATTCATTTAGCAATTGACAGGACTGCCAAATGCTTTGCAAAAAATAAAAAAGGTTGAGTACCAAGGTTTGCTGTTAAAACAATAGCACAGAGAAAATATTTGGGTTTGTAAAACTGAGAAGCAAAGGAGTTATGAGAGTGAGTAATCTTCAAACTTGTTTGGCCAAAGAAGCTCTATTAAAAGCTACTAAATCCCATCCATCCACCAGATTTCTTTAAACACATAGCTTCCCAATTTTTTGAGTGGATAGGTGAGGCATTTTCTCGAGATCCCCACCAGAACTTTGCTAAGTCCATTGGATTGATGAATCAAATGTCTTGGCAACTAGAACAAACTCATACAATAAGTGATCAAAGCTTGAAGCACATCTTTAATGAGAATTTCTCTTCCTACCATGAACATAAACTTTGTCTTCCAGTTGAGTAATTTTCCTTTGAGCTTGTCAACTATATTTCGAAATGTCTTAACTTTAAATCTACCCAGGACAAATGGTAAACTTAGATAAGTTTCCATATTATTAGAGGAATTTAAACTTGCCATTTGCATGAGAAATCTGTATGTTACACTTGTTGTATTCTTTTTGAAAAAAAAAAAGGTCTCATTCTTCTTCACGAGTTGTTATGATGCTAGATCATAACACTCAAAGATTGACCCATTCAAGAGTATAAGCCTTACAAAATAATAGATAATCATCTGTAAAAATTAAATGGCTCGTGTGAACAGAACCTCGAGCAACAGGGACAACGTGCATTAATCTTCTTTGCATGGCATGAGAAAGTTGTGCACTTAGGGCCTCAACACATAAGATAAACAAATATAAGGAAAATAGACATTCCTTTCTAAGGCCTACTTGGCCAAAACTTGTCAAAAACCAAACCACTCATAACTATTGAAAATAATGAAGTCTCAATACATATTTGCATCAAGGTGATCCACTGCTCTACAAAACCCAATTTAGATAAAACTGAAGCAAGAAAAGGCCACTCAACATGAGTAAATCATATGCCTTACTCATGTTCAGTTTTAAGGTCATATAACATTGTTTGCCATGTAATTGAGTGGTCATTGTATGTAGTGATTCATATGATGCCATAATATTGTCACTTATCAATCGGCCAAATACAAATGCACATTGGTTTTCTGATTTGATGATAGGAAGAATATGTTTGAGTGGCAAGCATCTTGGTAATAACTTTATAAAGAACTTTACACAAACTGATGGGGCGATACTCAGCAATTGAAGTTGGTTGCCTGCGTTTAGGAATCAAAGCAACGTGGGTGTAGTTGATATCAACCATGTCACCTCCCATATTTAGGCAGTTTAAATAGCAGCACAGACTTCTTCCCCCACAATCGATCAATGGGTTTGATAGAAGCAAGCCTCATGTCCATTAGGCTAAGGTGCCTTTAAAGGTCCCATTTGGAAGAGTGTCTCCCTAAGCTCATCTTAAGTGGAAGGTTTAAGTAGGTCCACATTCATCTCGAGTGTAACTTTCCTTGTTAGTGATAACAAAAAAGTTTTAATATTAGTAGGAAAGGTAGATGTAAATAAGTTTTGGAAGTACCTAACAAAAGCCTCTCCAATTCCCTTTTGATCATTAAAGAACCTGCCCTACTCATCAACAACACTTGTGATTTTGTTCATTTGATTTCTTTGATTTCCACATGTTGGAGCCATGTGCACTTTCACCCTTTGTTTCCATTTGAAATTAGTCCTCTCCAAGTGAGTATTAACCTATGTTTGCAAATTGAGGCATTCCTTCTGGTTGGCAGTGCTCAAGTGTGACTGAAGATCCTTAACTCTTTTACCTTTCTCCTTCAATCATTAATCTGTTAGGGGATCCTTGTTCTTGCTCCATCTTCTCAATTTAAGCATACAACCTTTTAATCTCTCAGAAAGCTCGTTAAAATCTTGAATACTATAAACATACTGATCCAAGCTCTTTATATGACAACTGCACAATCCTGATAGATATACTAGTTTGCCTTAAATTGAGCTAACTTGGTCCTATCATATTCAGAGTGCTGGTAGAGTATGATATGACTAAGATAGGGAAATGATTAGAAGAGCATGTTGAAAGGACTTTGACTAAGCCATTGCCAAATTGATCACACAAAGGACTTGTAGCTAAAGCCCTGTCCAAGTTTTCTTTAGCGAGTGAGTCATCCTCTATTCTATTAGACCAAGTACAATTCCCCTAAATAAACTCAATATCACATAGGTTACAAAACTGCAATATATCCCTAAACAAGTCCATCTGTGAATCTCTTCGAGCTTTACCTCCACATTTATCTTGGTACATCAACAATTCATTGAAATCTCCTAAACAAAGCCACTGGTCAGGTTGTAATCTTGCCATTGCTCGAAGAGTAGCATACCTTTCATGTCTTTTTGATGCCACAAGATGCCCATAGAAACAAGTTAACATTCATGGGGATCGTTGTGGGCTATCATGAGTCCAAGAATTAATATGCCATTGGGAATAACTATGCACTTGTAAATCAATCTCATCTTTCCACAACAAGGCCAACCATCCCTATGACCCATAATGTCCACTGAAAAGCAATTATGAAAGCCAAGCTGGTGCTTATAGATCGATCCTTACTACTATGTAACTTAGTTTCAATTAGGAATATAATATGAGACTTTGTAGACTTAACCATATGGTTAAGATCGTGAATTATTTGAGGGTTTCTAAGCTCTCGACAATTTTAACTTAATAGCCTCATTTTTCTCGGTGGAGTTGGGACTTTGCCTTTGCCAATGAAGTAGGGGGAGAACTTTTTGATTGAAGTTCTCGTGTAGGAGATGGAGACCCCTCCATGCTCATAACAGGTTCAAAAGACATTTTCTCTACCGCCAACGACTTGTCTTGTGGGATATAGACCCTTATTGTTCTCCTCAACTTCCTTTTTTCCATTTAAGTAAAAAAATTGAGAATCTCAAGTCTCCAAAGGGGGTTGCTTATCAAGTAAGAGCAACATCCGAGACACTAACCACATTCTCCTGAGTAATAGGTTCTTGCATAATAAGAGAATTATGTGGAGGCAAAGATTGGTGTGTACCTTTATCTGCTTCCTCCCTAATGAAGGTAGGACTATTTGCAGGCAAGAGACCTTGATTAGCACATTGAATTACTCCTTTGTGAGGATAGGCCCAGACTTCCCTAGATTCACATATTGCCCCAGACCACCACGATGTAAGTCATAAGTTGATTTCAGCTAGGACCCATATTGGGAGAAATCAGGGCCATCTTCCCTTCCCCAGAGTAAGCCTTATCAACATGAGAAATACAACCACAATAGAAGCAGAACTTGGGCAATCTTTCATAGAGGAAAGATATAAATGCAGACTGCCCATTAAGCATTAGCATTTTACCATGAAGCAGAGGAAGATGCACATTAATTTGCACTAACACATGTAGGAACTTTCCCTACTTTTACCTTTTGACACCAATCTCCACATGCATCACACAATCAATCGACTTCCCCAAATTTTGGCCAATGGCAATGTTCATACAACCGAATGGTAAATCATGCATTTGTACCCATGGACAAGAGGAGTCGAACTGCATTTATTTGAGAGGGTGGTTCCATCAAAAGGCTTGTGACAAATGATGAATTGATCAAACAATCAAGGTTGCCCATCCCATACTTGTGAAACAACCTCAATAGATGAGAATTTAAAGATGAAAGTATTCAGACCAACTTTTGTAATTTGAGCATTTTCCACATATTTTCAAACTTTCAGCATTGTGGCATGGAAAGCCTTAGTGTTGATTCTTTTTTTAGTTAAGATCTTTTCAATTAGATAGCATTGGCCATGCTCCATTGTAGACAGCATATCATCGTCTAATACAAGGAGTTCAGCCTTCTTTAAGTTTGTGAGACTTATTTTTTTCCACATCATTGTGACTCATTTGTGAGTTCGTTAGCCATGAGTCAACAACAAGCCAACACTAAACAACAACAACTAACAAAGAACAAGGAAAATACCAAAAAAAAAAAAAAGAAAGAATTGCCTATAGCAAACACCCGCCCTCACAATGTAGAGATTTGACCACTTCCCTGAGAAGCAGACTAAGCAGGAAATCATTTCCTTAATCGCGGGATGGAACTTTAACTGTCATAATATTAATATACCATTATTTTAATAATTATAACTAATAATAATATAAATTAATAAATTAATAAACTAATTTAAAATTGAAGAATCATACCAAAATTGATAAAATCATTAATATCAATGCATAATCGATTAACCGATGGTACCGATTTAATTTTAAATTTTGTCCACAACCGAACCAAACAACTAAACAAGATTACATAATAGCATGTTTGAATTAAAAAAAAATAAAAATACTCCATTAGATTGAGGGTATTTTGGTTATTGCAGAACCCGGGGCTCCTTATAAACTTCTCGAGAATCCAAGACTCACTCCCGCTTGATTAGGGTTTTTCATCTTCGCCTCCTCTGCGTCGTCGGCGTCTAGCAGTCCTCACCAATCCTGACCATGGCGGAACAGGTTCGGATCTCTCTTTCCACGCTCTCTCTCTATATCGGGAAGTATACTGTCAATTTGTGAGGTTGGTTTACTAAGCTTCTGAGATTCCCCGTTTCTGTGCGCTGCAGACGGAGAAGGCATTCTTGAAGCAACCCAAGGTGTTCCTTTGGTAAGAATCCTCATTTCCATCCGACTCGACACATGCCTATCGATCCGTTTCGTGTAATTTAGAATTTTAGTATTAGAGGTTCTTTCTTTTTTTGTTATTTTTCTTTTGTATTTTCCCCCTTCTCTCGGCAATCAAACGGGGACAGACTTGGTTTCCAATGTTACTTTTTATTTGAGAAAACTTAGTGACAGTAATGTACGTAATACTAATCTGATGAGAATTTGCTTAGCTCGAAGAAGTCGGGGAAAGGGAAAAGGCCCGGAAAAGGAGGGAACCGTTTCTGGAAGAGTGTCGGCTTGGGGTTTAAGACTCCTAGAGAGGCTACCGAAGGTACTAACCTCGCGACATAAATTTTTATGATACGATTCCGCCTAGTTGATTTTCTTGGTATGTCTTATTTAGTTTCAATGATCTTGTTCCTTAATATATGGGTTATTGGTGTTGATGCGGAAGGTTTTTATATGGAATGTGTTTTGTGTGTGCGTGATCGATGCGTAATTTGGGTTTTTATCTTTGTATTGGCCTGTCTTAATGTTGTGTGCTCGACTATATGGTGTTTTGAACTGTAATTATGTTATCAACTTTCGTTTGGATTTGAAACGTGATTTTGTTGAGTTTTTATTAGTTGCATACATTTGTGATACCAAGGATTTTTATGGTAGTTTGTGGCTAATGAAGTATGCAAAAAGCAAGTGATAACTTCTAGCTTCAGATCCCTACATCATCGATATTGCTCAGTGTCCTCTTTATTGTGACTTCCATGCTACATGAATGATGTGGCGGTCTTTTATTTTTATGATGATATATGATCTCACCATGGTATGTTCCTTTGGACCCACACCTAGGGAGTATTTTCTAGATATATGAACCCACTCACCAAAACTCTGTATCGGGTAATCCAAGGGAATTCCTAGTTCGGAATTGAACCTTAGATGTCTGAGTCTACAGCTCCTTTTTAAAACTATCCCTCAACTACTGGGCAGAAGCTTGATGGGTAGTTTGGTCGTGCACTTTTTGGAGATTTAACAGTCAATCTTTTTGTGATTTCCCTGATATAGTTTTTTCCCCCACTTCTTTTGACTTGCATGGCACATAACTGTATTGGTCTTGCAAGTTTGATCTCTTTGGAATTTTGAACTGAGATTGTGGATTATTGTGATTGTATGCATTAACCAAACTAATTGCTTAAAAACTATGGATAGCTCTGATAGGCATGCAATTTAATAATTTTGTAACTTTGTTTCTGAAAATCATGCATATTTGATGGTTTTTATTTCAGTTATAGAATATACACTTTTGCTGGCTACACTTGCAGTTTTTTGGTTTTGTTTGGCAGCAAATGATGGTCTATTGTGATCTTAAACTATTTTGGATTTATACATGTTACTCCGTGAGAAATTTTATGGGTTAGAGTGGAATTAATATTATCTCTTGTTTGATTGGTTCATTTTGTACATTATGTCTTTTTCGAATATTAAGTAATTAGATTTTCTGCTCTCTCTTTTCAGGTACATATATCGATAAGAAATGCCCATTTGTTGGAAATGTTTCCATTAGGGGTCGTATCCTTGCTGGTACTTGCCACAGTGCGAAAATGATGAGGACCATCATTGTTAGGCGCGATTACCTACATTTTGTTAAGAAGTACCAAAGGTAAAAGCAGTTCACCTGTGCTATTAATTTAGTTCCCAGTGCTTGTTTTGATGGGGAGGAAATTAACTGCTTATGTTAACTCTAGATATGAGAAGAGACATTCAAACATCGCAGCACATATATCCCCATGTTTCCGTGTGAAAGAGGGAGACCATGTCACAATTGGGCAGTGCAGGTAAAATTTCAATTCAAGTTCCTGTTAATGTTTTTGCCAATGAATATTCTAAGTAATTTGCTTCTGGAAGTACCTTTAGGTTGTTTTGAAGTGAATGAAGTACCGGTTTGGGTAAATACAAAAACGTAGATTTTGTAATTTTGTTATTTGTGCAGGCCTCTGTCAAAGACAGTGAGGTTTAATGTCCTGAAGGTGATTCCAGCTGGTTCTTCCGGAGGTGGTAAGAAGGCATTCGCTGGTATATGAGTTCCAGCCTGCAAGGTCTCAAAGGCATTAGATTTGGTGACACCGATGTTAGATTGAGTTTCTTCTTCCAGGCAACAATTTTTTGTCATTTTGTTTGCAATTTAAGATATTAAATATTTGTATGACCTGTTTATGATTGCTTTCATTCGGGAGTTAATGAATTTTGCCCGGCCAATCATTTTTTTTTTGATGAGATTCTTCCGAAGCTTTAATATGATGTGTTGTTTTATTGTTAAGAAGTTCTTGAATGTAGTTCAGCCATGGGATTTTCATGCCTTCCAGCTGATGTTCCAAAACCCCTCAATTACCTCCCATCCTAGACCTCTTTGGGTATTATTAATATGCTAACGCTTCCTACAATCGATTGTTCTAGTTATTACCGCCTAATGGAAGCTGGTCAGTGTTGCTTGGCTTATTTTAGAGAAGAGGAACGATGTATTTTGGGACGTTAATTAAGGCTTGTTATAAAAATAAATGATGATTTACCTCAAGGTTCTTTTAAACAATTGCTGTCTCTATGCGTGGACTAGTTTAAATTCCATCTTTATTAATCATGGTTTATTTATTGTCGTGTTCAGATAATTCACTTTAAATATGATAGAAATTGAATAAGTTAAAAATATTAATTTTTTACGTTTTTAAGTAATTTCCCAGTAGAGATACCTAGGGTCGAATCTCTTCACCTAACTAGAAAATTGACTTCTTCGGAATGCTGTGGGAACGAGGGGGGGATTGCTGGGGGCTATTGGATACGACCCCGTGTTCCCGTGAGCAAAATGGAATGCTGTTGCCAGTTATGAAAAGAAGGAAAAACAATCATTCTTCTTCGATATTATATATATAGCTAACTGTACTTAAACTTTGGTGGCGACTGGCGAGACGAATGCCAAGTGGTTCCTCACGTGGAAAGAACAGGTGGATGAGACACTTTATTTGTAACCAGTCGGGGAGCATCATATCATCCACACTGCCCCCCGGTAACTCCAATGTAGCTTCCCTTTCCTCTTAATTTGGTTAAGCTCCTACTCTTAGTTTGGTCCCACCCGCCAATATCTACTACTAGACAACTAACTATAGTCTATATCTGTTATAAAACTAAAAAGAAAACTACTACTATTGCAAGAGAAAAGAAACTCTTAAGAACTGAAACTTTCTTTCTCTTTCTATATTTTCTTATGAATTTCATTACAACTGAAGCCCATATTTATAGGCGTTGAAATTACTATGCAAGTCACTATGCAAATTACTATGCAGATTTAAAATAATAGTGGTGGGGTCATTCACATAATTTAGTGGTGGGACATAGGGGCGGCGGCCGACGTTCGTTTATAACACTTCCCCTTGAATGACCACCCATAAAGAATCTGCCTCGTTAAAACCTTGCCAAGGAAAAACCCAGTGGGAAGAAAAATCAATGGCGAAGGAAAAAGAGTACAGTCTCTTTATGTATCCACAAGTGCTTTAAGATTGCCTCATTAAAACCTTGCAAAGGAAAACCCAATGGGATAAAACCTTAGCGAAGGAAAAAGAGTACAATCAGCACAAGTCTTCAGGACTTTTACTCCCCCTGAAAAGTGCATGACAATAGTTTTTGAGTCTTCACATTTTAATATTCTGCACAATTTTCTTGAATGTCGCAGTTGGTGATGTCTTCATGAATAAATTTGCCAGATTATCACTTGATCGTATATTTGATATATCCTCTTTTGATTTGAGCGATACAAGTAGCATTATCTTCATATAAAATTGTTGAGTCATTGATCTCAGCCAAATATACTCTTGACTTGTTTCATGAATTGCAATCATCTCTGAGTGATTTGAAGATGAAAAATAATATCTGGTTGACAAATTTAATAGAAATCTGATACCTGCAGTAATACTTAAATTCCCCCTTGATAATATGCGTTAGTGTTTCAAGTAATAAGCAAATATGATTTCAGTATATATAACAAGTTAAGAATTCAAACATGATCTCCAACTAAATAATGCATTAGAGAGAGTATGATAATATTTTCATCTAAAATTTTCTCCCCCTCATTCGGCGTTATTAGGAAGAACTTGTTTATATACGGCGTAAATAATATTGGAAACCATCTATGTATGATAAAAGCTGTAAAAGTTTTGAGATTTAATATTATCGGTTCGGCGGAAAATCAAATCCGCTTGACATTGTGGACAAACGAGATCTTGAAGAGATTTGAAGGCTTCGGGTTGTTGTTTTAAATATAACTAATTTTACCATTGGTTTACTCCAGCAAAAAGATCTCGCATTCCTCATAGATTCAGTTGTTGTTCATCCAGAACAATATTATGTCTGATAGAAATTCTAATGTCCCAGATTTAAACCATGAACCTTTTATACCTCAACCACTTATATTTTCTCCTGAAGCTGTAAACACCATGATAGGAGCAGAGATATATCTATCTAGTAAATCTGATCCTGAAATTGTTGCAGCATCAAGAACCCTCAGTGCTCAATATGCTGCCTCTCTTACAACCATGTCTCAGAGGCTATTGGCGAGAACGAGTGAGGTTGATCATCTTAAAAATCAAATATCTGAGTTGCATCAAACGCTTACAACTAAAGATAGAAAAAATAAAGATTTAAAACAAGATAACAAGGAGCTGAAAAAACTTGTAAACTGGTATTCTCTTGACCTGAAAACACGAGTAGAAGAGCTGGAACAAGAAAGAGCTCAGATACAAAGTCAACAACAGCAGCTAACGGCAGAGGTTCAGCGTTTACAAGAAAATAGGGATAGCTGTAATTAATCTCGCTGGCTTTTGAAATTATGCATCCAGCATATCTTGTAAAGTGAGATTTGAAGAGATGATGGTTTGTCTTGTTCTTATTTCCAATTCTATAAGAACCGTCTTTAGTTTCATTTAGTACGCATCAAATCTTCTTCTCATATCTATAATTCATCTGTATTTGTATTCTTATTCTACAATTTTCCAATGGCTCATCAATTTCCTTTTACTATTTCTCACAATCAACATATGATGTATCCTTCACCTCAATTACAAGTTGATCCTGCATCTTCCGCAAGTGCAATGCTGCAGCAAGCAAATGATCTGGCTAATAAGTCAGATCGTGAAGCTGTTTATGAGCTGGTGACTCTCGACACCCGATACTCCTCCTCTATTGTTGGATTTTCCAACCGATTACAATCCAAAAATCGTGAGATTGAGGAGCTTAACGAGAAGATTTATGTACTTCAACGACTCGTTCAAGAGTCTGACAAAAAAATTGCAGACTTAAAGCAGGAGAATAAGGATTTAAAATCCTTACTTGCCTCTTCATTTCGACTGCCTAATCCTTTAGATAAGGATGGTACGTTGCTTTATGAAAAGCAAATGCATTTGAGAGATGAGGCTAGAAGTCTCAAATTCTTATAACTCATCTATGAATTGAATAATAAGATTTTTCCTTTTCAAATGCATTCCTTGAATTTACAGCAACTCTTGTGATCTTTTCAAGAGTTCTAACAAGGTAAATCATCAACGTAAACTGCAATAATGACGAATCCAGATTCTGATAAAACACATGAACATATAGGATTATTCTTAAATCCTTCTTTCAATAAATACTCGTTGATTCAATTATACAACATGTGTCTGGATTGCTTTAACCCATATAAAGATCTTTGAAGCTTTATAAAGTACATACTCCTAAATGTACTTGGATTAGATGCTTCAAGTATCGTAATAATCTAATGATGCTTATAAATATGCAGTGACCACATTCATTAACTGCATATCTAATCCTTTTGCAATAACCAAATCGATTAAAAATATGAATGTGATTGCATTCATAACAAGGAAATATGTTTCCTCATAATTGCTCTCGGGTTTCTACAGGAAACCTTGTGCGACAAATTATACCGCATAATTTCATTTCGCATTATGTTTTCGTATAAATACTCACTTATATCTGACAAATATTACACCCTTTGGTGTTTGGACAACAGGTCCAAATGCATTTCGCTTCACTAGCGAGTTTAATTCAGTTTTAATAACTGCTTTCCATTTTGGCCAATCATTTCTACGTCGACATTTTTCGACGGTTTTTGGCTCATTACTTCTGGTAATATCAAGTGTTATCATATATGTTGTCGACAACAGTTTTATTTCTATCCATAAATTTTCCAGTACTCATGAAATGTATTGAGATCTCTTTGTTCCTCTCCAGGGGAAAACATTTCATGAAACACCTCTACAGGAGGTTCCTCTTCAGGAGGTTTATACTCTTCAGGAGTTTTCTCTTCAGGAGTTATACTCTTCAGGAGTTACACTCTTCAGGAGTTACCTCTTCAAGAGTTACCTCTTCAGGAGATTTCCTCTTCAGGAGGATTATATTTTGTACAGAAAATACAGTCTCTTCATGAGCACCGATTTTTATTTTTCTTGTGCACCAATAAGTCTTTAACGCTTCAGGTGTATCTTAGACTCATTTATTTCTGTTTTAACAACTCGTCCTTCAGGGACTTCAATTCCTGCTTAAGCATTAACAGCAGTAATATATGATTTTACAACACCTTTAGTGTCAGTAAATACATCATGTAATTGATTTGCAACATTTTGCAAATAAATAATCCTCTGAACTTCTGGTTCACATTTATTTGTAAGAGGATCAAATTTAAACAGGACTTTATCCCAAGTAATTTATTGTCGTGCTTCAGGCACCGATATTTCATTATTTCAAAACATGATGAAATATTAATAAGCTTATATATAAAAACTTAGTATAAATAAATCAAATGCTTGACCGTACAACAGGTACGTGACTACTGTTTAGCCATATTACATCTATGACAAACATTTTCATCTTTTATGAAGAATTATTCTGAGAGCCTTTACCCTTCTCTGAGTTTGATCACTTCTGGTGATACGATATATTTTTATCATTTTTAGTGTTGTCACTTTTGGGACCAACACTTCTATAATTTTTCTACCACATCTACGCCCTTAGTTCCCGTTCACTTCTGGGAATTGTGTAAATTCGATATCATTAATAGGACGTAACTGGTGTAACAAAAACTCATTATTTAGCTCAATCACTGGAAGACAAAATAAAAGTTCAGAATATTTGTTGAACTTTCACTCTCGATATTGCTACTGCAGGAGCACATTTGAGGTATGAAAAATAATGTCTTCTTTTATATATCATCATCAGTGACATTTTCACTGTATAATTTTAATATTGAGCTGGTTTTAAAGAGTGCAGAATATTCAATACCACTCTTAAAATCTTGCAACTTCAGGTGCAATAAATCATAATGATCTTTTGAGAGGATTACATCTTCTGGTGCTTATATCACTCTCTTAATTTATTTCACACAGTATGATGATCTTTCATCATGAGATACACAGCACGGTCCTTCAGGGACACATGAATTCCTTCTATGATTGTATCTTTCAAGTTCATCATCATATCCAAATAGATTTCATCAAGGATCTGGATAAATAATATTTTTCAGAAATGTCAATAGTAATAAATCTCAATATTTGACATTATATTACAAAAATAAATCTGTGAATTTAATAAATATATTCACATTATCATGAGAATAAAAATACAATTTTATCAAGTAATATTCAGCAATATTACCTTTAATATTTATCTCAATGACTGCAAATAATATATTGAAAAACTTACTTGAAGTAGAAGACCATTAGCTTCAGTATCGGTAGAACCTCGTGCTGATAACGTGTTATAAAACTAAAAAGAAAACTACTACTATTGCAAGAGAAAAGAAACTCTTAAGAACTGAAACTTTCTTTCTCTTTCTATATTTTCTTATGAATTTCATTACAACTGAAACCCATATTTATAGGCGTTGAAATTACTATGCAAGTCACTATGCAAGTCACTATGCAAATTACTATACAGATTTAAAATAATAGTGGTGGGGTCATTCACATAATTTAGTGGTGGGACATAGGGACGGCGGCCGACGTTCGTTTATAACAATATCTTTATTTTGCCGTTTTTTGTTTCGTATTACAAGATCTTTTTATCCTGTGTCCATTATATGGGACCCGAAGAGACCGTGCTAGCGAAGTTGTAAAATTTAGGCCATCTTCTTTAGCAATAGCAAGTACCTCGTGGTCATGGTAAATATAGCCATGATGAATATCATAGCATCCACGTGTACATAATAAATAAATTTCCATTTATAATAACCAAGTTTTTAGTCTAACATTGAACAAGATAAATGCCTCTAAATAAATATTGGTCCTGCTGTTCCTCTTCTGGGGGGAGTGTTGGAGGGGGACCCCCTTGAACAATAGGGGAATAATTGACATTATCCATTAAGCTTTAATTTCTTATACAAAAAATTGGACAATCCAAAGTTTATATAAAATGACACGTTTATAAAATTAAATAAAAGTGAAATAATTTATTTATTTATTTTTATAATTTTCTGTTTGCTTAATTTAAATTCTCACTTCATCTTGTTTCAAGTTTCTTGAAGTCAAAATATCAATTTCAGAAAATTTTAAAAATTGAGATATTAAATTGTAAAAATACAAAAATTTAAGTATTAATTTTTACAATCAACCTAAATAAAATAAAAATGTTACCGCAATCCAAACAAAATCTTTAGCTGTCCTTCACATTATTAGCCTCGTTTCACTTTAAAATGAATATATATTGGTTAGAGGTATTTTTATAAATTTTTTTAAATAATTAGATTTGGAAGTATATAAATTTTTTTAACTAAGAGTTATTTAGATAATAAGTTAAGATGAAATGAGTTAGGATTTAAAAAAAAAAATAAATTATTTATTATATTTTATATAAAAACTTAAATGTTTTATTCCTAATAATAATACGAGATTAACTTTCCCTATTATGGACCTAAAAATTAAATTATCCCTCTATACCATTCCTACCCCATCCAACCACTTTGTACACGTATCTTTCTTCTATTCGAAGCTTTACTCGACCCCGCGCCTATCCACCCTGCGTATCATCGTTTCTTTTCTTGTGTCGCTGGAGTCCCGAAATACAACTCCTATACGGTATAGGCATACTCTTCTCTTTTATAATGCAAAGAACAATCCTAGCTGTATACACGATCAACGGCCCCAGATCAATCTTTACTTTATTCCTCAATATCAACGGCCCCTGCTTTATCAGTCCACTGCACGCGTTCTGAGAGTGCCGTTGTCAGTGTCCGGTCAGTTCCGCCTCGAAATACAACACCATCTATCGGATGCTCCCATCACTCTCCCTATCTAAAGCCTCTGACCTCTCTGCAGCACGCACTCGCTCTCGTACTGGAAGTCTAGGGTTTCTTTCATGGTTTGCTTCTTTCTAATCTCTTTTTTCTGTTGTTATTATAGTTGTTGGAAGGGAATTTCATCCGTTGATCGGTGAGTTCGTTCGTTTTGAGTTTTTTTTTTGTGATTTTAATGGAGGAGGAAGTATGTTTCTGAGAACCTAGACAGATGGAGAACTCGTGGCAGATCAAATGTGGTTCGACATTGCCGTCATCATCGACGCCGTCCATTGCTCCGTCATCGATGGATCATCGGGATCAGGTAATGCTTACGGTGCCGTTTTGCTTTTCTTTGTTGTGTGTTAAAGCCATTGAAGATCGCTTGCATGTGCTTTATGTGATATTTGAGAGGTAGTGGCTTATGCATTGTTTGCTATTGATACAATGTGCTGCTGGAAAAAATTCACGTGGATGGCAATAGTTGAGTGCAAAAATTTATAAATTCCATCTAAAGCTTCATGATCTGGCCGCTTTCGGTTTTTATCATCTGCAATGCAGTTTTCAGGATTGATGTTTCGTGCATTCTAATAGAGAGAATGTAAGTCCATGACATTCACGCTCTGAATGGAGTGCTAAATAATTTAATTCTGATTCCAGGTAGCCAAATGCTGCATTAAATTCTCTCTGGCGAAAGAGTATATATAGAATAGATCCTTAAGGAATCCTAATATTCCCCTAAGAAATCCAGGGAGTTCATGTCCTGCCGAGGGAGAATGTCAATTCTTGAAATTCAATGCACTGAAATGGAGTTTCAAATCAGCGTCAATTTGATTCCAAGGCCAAATATCCATAGGACCATATGCAACTTAAAACCTTTTATGTGGAGAGAATCTTCATCATCTTAAATCGTGCATATTTGTACTACCTTGGTTTTATCATGAATATATATGGACTTAATACATTTGAATTAGCAGCATTCTACATGTGATTCTGTAATAAATTTTGCTAGTGAGGCCCGTTTTTAGTGATTTCATGAAGTGGAGAGATTATTGAAGTGTGAGAGATGGGAAATTCCTTGAATGCAAGTTTGGAATCTATCATTATTTGAAGCAAAACTTGGATAAGGAAGGTTAGAAAACTAGGGGGAATACTCTGACCTTATATTTCGTTTTGTGTTTTTTATTTTGTGCCTATGGTGCTAGTTCTTCCTTTGAGGATATTGCTTTATGTGATTGATATTGTGGATACATGTATGCTTTTCTGTTTAGTAGTTTTTAATAGTCGTCATCGTTGCAAAAGTTCCAGTTTATTCATTTATTTTAACTATTAAATATTGATTCAGATGAATACAGGCTACTATTCTTATCCACATGCTGAACCAGATTTAAGATCAGTGGTGCTTGGAAGGATGGAAGATTCTGTCTTTTCCAACAATGTGAGTTTTAGTATCCATAAGACTGATCGTGCAGACCTGGGAAATTCATTTCTGGCTCTCCTTTCTGGGCCACCATCACTGTTGCAGTGTGATTTTCAGGAATTTTCACATCCAAAATCATCTAGTTCCTCGGGTAAACTTCCTTTGAATATAAGTAATTTCTCTGTGAATGCTGTTGGAGGTGATACTCCCCTGATATCCAGTAGGCTGCTATCAGAAAATCTAAGCAACCAAAACCTGAGAAATGGAGCAGATGTTGGTCCTGTTTTTTCATCTAGGGCAGTGGTGAATTCCAGTAGTAGCAATTCTTTTTTGCACGATCTTCAGGGATCGGACTTGACCAAGGCTGTTGTCAGTCACATAATTCCTTATAATGAGAAACTAAAAGATCCTTCTTTGAATGGGGAATGTCATGTTACAAACCCTGCGGATGCTAGGAAGCTCAGCAGTGGGAATGTTCAGAGTTCACAAAATGTGCCTTTAGAAGCCAACTCTTCTAATTCTAAGCAGCCATCTGCTTTCATGAGTGGATGCCCTCACGTATTTTGCCTGGATAAAAGTGAGTGCATATTGATTCCTGTGGTAATTTAATTGATTCTCCATGTTTTCGTAGTACATCCTGATATCTTGATATTATATTTTTGAGAAGGTGGACATCTACTTCTCAGCAATACAGGACTTCTTGGTATTGTTTGCTCGTGCCACCATTTTCACATGTCAGTCTCCAAATTTTGTGAGGTAGCTTTGGCTTTGCCCTTGCTATCATGAAACACATTTGCGCCCATTTGATATGAAATCTTCCTTAGAAAAAGGTTTATTTCTGTTGTTCTGCAGCATTCAGGATTATGTGATGTTAATGCTGGGGATGTTGTTCATATGGACAGTGGAGAAACCATTGCTCAGTGGCGTAAGTTCTACTTTCAGAAATCCAGGGTACGATGTGTTAAACACTTAGTAGTTGCTTCTTTCCACATACACGCATGTGTGCGCATGAGGGTTAAATGTACATGTTCAAATACTTAAGTGTTTGGGTGTGCATCTGTTTTGTTTGTGTCATAAGCCAAACAAATAAATCTGAATTGTGTACATGACCATCTTTTTAGTACAGGCCTTGCCCGATATTAACATAAACAACATGAAAACATAAACGAACACTTTAGATCTTGGTATTAGGATGTCTGAACTTCTCCCTCCAAATGGCTAGAAAATAGTAATGAGAGACTATGAAACAATGAGTCTACACACATCTCCGATAAATAACTTCTCTACATATTCGAATAAATAAGAGATCCTAAATACAACTTATAAAAAAAATAAGAGATCCTAAATACAACTTATAAAAAAAAAATAAGAGATCCTAAATACAATAAATTCTGAACAGCCTCAACATGGGCCTAACACCTGCAAACAAAAATAACTTAAAAGACAAATTAATTCACAAATTGAGCACCACCATACCATAACATAAAGTAAGACTGGTCTAATCCAAAACGTATGGGTGCTGGCAAGCTTCTCATCAAACTCAACTAAGGCTTCCATTGCTCTCTAGGATAACCTTCCCTTTGGAAACATGAGTAAGGCTGAACTTCATAAGTGCATGTGAAAGGTGAATTTTCTTGAGTGCATGTTTCGCAATGGTGTGTTAATAGTGTTTTTGCTTGTAGAGCTTTATAAAAAAGCTCTAATGTTAAAAAGGTATTTACTATTTGGTAACCATATGCCTGAAGTACTTTTAAAGTTGTTACCCTTTGGTAACAAAATAAAAAAGTTCTTTAAGAGACAGAAAATGACCAAAAAAGGGCAGTTGGATGATTTTTTAATTTGTAATCTCCATTTCTTGGTATGGGGGTTGAGAAAAGGTGAGTTTGAGAGGGAATTCATATGAACTTGGAATATTTAGAGGCATAATTGTCAGTTTTGTTATTTTGGGTCATTAGAAGCTCTCTAGAATAGGCTAGGTGTTTTCTTGAATACTTCTAGTGTACTTGATTGCTCCTATAGACGTATGTAATATTTATACTTATAAAAAAAAAAGGTTCATAAACCATGTTTCTTGAAAAGCATTAGTTTCCAGCTTTGTCAAAAAATAGTTTTTTGGCGTCTCTAAGATATTGAAAGTTCGTTTAAATTTTACCAAACACCTGTTCTTTCTTGTAAAAGTGCTTAAAAGTAACTTTTCATTTTGTAAATTCAAAGGTAAACAGGCACTTATCCTATATATGCATGTAAACATTCGTCCGTGGTAAATGTTGTCTCATGCCAAACAAACATGACAGCGCCAAAAAATAACGTTTACAATGAAGAGCCATTTGTCAGAAACATTTTTGGCACAAATTTCAACAAGATGATGAAGCAAATCTTGTGCTTTCCAAAAGAGTCTTGCCTCATTAGATGGGCTGGTGTTGTGGATGAATACACAACTACACTAATCCAAGTGATAATTTGCTTGAACTGGATAGTCTTCACTAGTTTGTTTATGTATATATAAATAAGCTTCATGTAAACTTCCTAAGTACTTGGCTTTGCCTTCTCTTATGAATAGAACTTCTTGATTACCTATCAAAAAACTAAATAGTAGGTTATAGTTTTTAACCACTCACGTTTCCTTAACTTTGGAATTGAGTGTTGTATTCTTATTTGCATGTGTTTGAAGCAACGAGAACACTGGATGGTGATGTTTTTATAATGCTTTAGATTAGGGTTCCGGAAGATCAGAGTGAGTGGGACTGGCCTGAAGGATTATCAGTGACTGGAGGCTTTGTCAAATCTAGTGTGACTCTGCCCAACTTGTGCAAGGGCTCTGATTTGTCTCATTGGTTTGGTTCATCTGGAGGTTTAGTAAGGTCTGGACAGCCTTTAGACCATGTTCTCTTTCCAAAGAACCATCCAGAGCATAATTTGCTTATTGATGCTATGCCAAATAAAAAACAGAGGAATATTCCAGATGTTGACAACTTTCTTCTGAATAGTTCTATTGGGCCTTCATGCAGCAATTTAGATGCTGTAGTGGACAACCAGATAATGGAGCGCCCTGTAACTAGGTGTTCGACCATCCAAAAGTTTGTCAATAGTGGACTGGATAATGGCCATCGGTCAATATCTGCTTGCATTGATTCTGTTGTGAAGAATGGAAATTCATCCATCTCTACTTTGCAGAATGTAAGAGAACTCGGTAAAGATTCTGATGTTAGCAGAAATAAAAATGCGAAAGATAATGTGATTGTGGGCAGGGATGCTGCTTCTTCAAACATTGAGTTGAGGCTTGGGCAGCCATACCAGCCAAGTCGGCCTTCAGGGAACTCAATTCTACCAGTTATAGGACCTCAGAAATTTGACAAACTTCTTGATCCACCAAATATGTGCTTCCGTCGGCAGATGATTCATAATGGTTTGTTGGAAAACTATTTTTACTTAGCTCATCATCTATGGTATACATGCTTTTTTTTTTATTCCACCAATTTTATCCATTTTGGCTGCAACCATCTAATGGTTACTTCTGGAATTTTTGTTGCAGTGGCCAACTACATGGTGGAGGATCATAGGCAATATGCTGCTGAGCCATTTAGTTATAGCACAGAAAAGGAATCAAGCCAGTTGAATATTGGTAACCATGCAATGGGAAGCATCAGTGCTATGAATGCGAGACTAGAGAAGTCAAAAGTCAATGCTGCCAATAGTTCTGTGGTTTTTCCATTTTCCGACTTCACTACTGCAACAGAGGGTGCACACTCTAAAGCTAATGTTGATATGGTAAATGGCGATGGGCATATGACGACCAGGGCACTGCATCATGAATCTCATGCTTCTGAGTGTGACCAGTTCACTTTCTGTTGGAATGGTGGTAATGGGTTAGAGAGACAATTGAATATTTCTCAATTAGACTCCCTGAGGCTTATGGACAAGGGTAAGGGGGTGGGACATGTTTCTGATGTCCCTTGCATTTCAAAAGATACATTATTTGGAAATGTTAAACCGGTGGAAAATTCAGTTTTTGGTGGAAGCAGTGAGCCTTGTTACTCAGCTGAGAATAATAAAAGCTGTTATTCACGTCTGCCATTTAGTGTAGTGCCAGATGCGTCTGATTCCAGGAACTTATCTGGCTATGTTGAGAAGGTTCCTTGTCTTGGAAGTAGCGGACAAGTTGATCATGCTGTTCTTAGATCAAGTTTTTCATTGCAAGGAATCTCAATGGGCTTGCCTTTGGTAAGTTCAACATCTACTTTGGATAAGAATCCGGCTTTCATGAGACAAGAGGGCTTTGGTGCAAGCCCTTATTTACTTGATGACAATTTGAGATTGCTTGCATTGAAGCAAATAATGGAGTTATCTAAGCAACAGTACGCATTGACTTCCATGATCAATCAAGAACAAGGTAAATACGGGAGCTCTTCTCATGTACATCATTCGCTTGTTGACACTTCAACTTCTCCAGAGCAAAGGAATGGACCTAATCTTACCAGTAAACGGGATGTTTCTGAAGCGTCCATGAATTTTCTCCAATCTGCTGCTGCTCTGAGGATGGGTGATGATAAGAAAAAAGTGACTTCTGTCACAGGCAAGTGCATATCTTGAGTTTTTAATGTAAAAAATTTGGTGAATCAAGAGTCCTAACATTCCTGTTGTTGTAAGGGTTATCATTAGTTAGTCTTTATGTAGGTACCTATGACTATTTATTTTTTAACATTTATTCCAGGAAATTTGTTACATCCAGAAGGAACAGATTTGCCGTGTCAACTTTCTGATGATCCTATTCAAAATGAGAGGCCCCCACTAAGGTTTGGTTGAAACATTTTAAAGTCAAATAAAAAGTTTTTTTTTTTTTTTATTTTAATTTTTTTATTTGGCCTCACATATATCCTGTATGTAGGTCACAAGGTCATGCTTTTCATCCTCTTCTCATACAAATCCCGAATCTTTTGTTACATTTTCTTGTATATAATGTAGCCTGGATGTGCAAGTTTGTTCTGCTTTCAGAAGTGCTTTGGATGGGAATATCCTGCACGTTTTTCATTTTTAGCCATAGTATTCTTAACATGTTGGTGCTAGGTTCTTACTTGAGTTATGCCTAGTATTACCCATATGCTTCAGTCAGTATATATCACTACAAGGGCACATGATTTGTGGCCAAGGGAAGAAATTGGAAATTAATGAATGCATTAGGATAGAACCTAGTGACCTAGGAGTGAGAAGGCTTGGCTTTCAGGCGGTGAATTGGGAAAATGCATTGGCAACACCAATTTAAGTAGTTGGAATGTACAATTGAGTTGATTTGATTCGTTAAGAATAAGTTGTTGAGACTGTTGTGATATCTTGCAACGTAAAAATGATGCCATTGTGGAAAACATAAATGCTAATGGTGACAATGATGAGCTATTTTTTTATAGGTTACAATAATGAGCAATTTTGAACGGGCATGTGTTAAATGAAATGTGGCAAGCTATGCCTAGGTGACATGCCAATCAGAACTACAGTGGGGGTTTGTTTTATTCTGGATAGTTTTCTTGCTATTTATCCGAAGGTGAAGGAATGAAGCCACTCATCTCACTGGAGCTTCTGGATTAATCAAACGATGTTTGAGATTATTTGTTTATTTTGGGTTCCGCTCTTATGCTTCTCTCTGACATGGTTTCAAAGCAACTATACATATTTATGTATTAAGTTCTGCTATGCATTAAAAGATTTGTTGAGAGAGAGAGAGAGAGGTGGGTGCATTTGGGAACGCATGTACTCAAGTATTCTTAGATATTGTCAGATATTTCCTTCCCAAATATCACTCAAACACAAAATACTTTTCAGTTTCAAATCTTCAATTGTTACATCTAATCATTACAACTTTTCCAAACTCTTAAACAAAATACAAAAGACAATACAACTTTTTCTAATTTCAAAACATAAATAATATGTAAAAATAATATTCAAATAATTTTGTACTTTATAATATTTTTATTCAACTTGTTCTTTCCCCTTTCTTAAAACCCAATAAAACATCTTAACTCAAAACCCTAAATCTTTCTGATGGGTCAATTGCTTGCTGGTGGCAAGAACTTTGTGATACTTGTGTTTATATGATGCTCTTCTTATATGTTTGTGTGAAGTCTGTTCCCACTAACCTTTTGATCCGGCATTAAATCTTTCAGACTTGGCAGAGGTGATAAAAACATGAGCAGATCAAGTGAGCATGAAAGTTTCTGTCAGAGAGTTCCATACACGTGCTATCAGGGCAAGTGCATCTGTGTGGCACCAAAAAAGTATTCAAGAAATTTTGATTCAAAAGTTGGAAGTTCTCCCAGTGCTTTCAAGGAGCAGATGGGAACTGGCAGTAGTGAGGCATCGGTGATCTTCAATTCCAAATATACCAGTAATCAGGTTTTGCTAAAGGAGTTGACCACTTCATTAGATCAAAATGACAAGCTAAGTGGGCAACTTCATAAGAACATGCTCTGTCATGCTTTCCAGTGGAGAGATGTACCAAGCAAGGTGAAAGGGGTTTGTGATGTAACAGTTGTAGACCAGTCAGCTAATGTGATGGATCAAATAGAACATGATGGAAGTCAACTTGGTGGTACTTCTGCTAATTGCATTAACAAAGTGATGCAAATGGCTGACTACTTGAAAGATCAAGAAAAGTCAAATGTTTCTTCAGGAGATTCTGCTCCTGCTGTTTCTCACGCATCAATTGAGGTTAATAATACAGACTTCTCTACTGTTGATGCTTGGGATACTGGATATGGAAGCAATCATTTAGTAGATGAAGGATCAGGCATCGATAGATGCTGGTCATCAGATGATGCGCTTGGAAGTGAAAGAAGTGCTGAGTTCCTTGGCTCTACTTTTAAGGCTAACTCAAGAAAAGAAGGATCTTCCCACATTATAATTAATCAACCATCTCGTAGTCTTCTTGATGAGCTTAAGATCATAGATTCCTTGACATGGAAGAAAGGCCGAAATCAAATCCATTGTGGGCTTGCTATTCATGGAAAAAGCACTCCACAAAAATCCAAGACTGGTTTGCAAATGAGGAAGAGAAAGAGAGCAATAAAATTGAAGATGTTGAGAGAATCATGTTCCCCTGCAGGACCTTCTCTACTACCTAATGATAATCCCAAACATAATATCACTGAGCAGCCCACCTGTTTGTCCAAAAATGTGCAAATGCTTATCCCTTCTGGCCAGGGGACTTCTCATGCTTCTGGGGCTTGTTTTATTCGACCTAGCTCCAAACATAGGCTCTCTTGTAAAAGAGGAGCATGGCAGGATGATTATCAAACAGAATTATTTGGTGATACTGACTTTTGTAAGAAACCTGAAGTTTCAGGAAGAAAGAAGTTGAGAATGGATTTAACTTCTGATGCTTTCAGACAATTTAGGATGCAAGAACTGATTCATGAAGTGGCTGATAAAACCGAGAAGCACAAGTCACTAGGTTGTACTGGGACTTCTGGTCAACAAGTAAATGTGAGTTATAAGAATGCGAGACCAGTAGTAATTGGAAAATATGGTGAAATATCTGGCAGCAAAGATGTGTCAAAGCCAGCAAAACTTGTTTCTCTCAGCAGGATTCTCAAAACTGCAAGAAGATGTTCACTCCCTAAAAATTGCAAGCCTCGACTGACTTCCACGAGGGAGTTGAAAAAGACTGCCTCCACTCAAATTGATTTATGCTATACAAAATTCATTGACTTGAAGGATGAGGGATGGAATGGTAGCCATAACGTTACTGTATGTGATAAATTGATTTGGGACACTTCTATTGAAGAAACAGACAAGGCATGGCTTAGTGGAGATGAGAAATCTGCTAAAAAGTTGCCAAACTTGGAGAAAGTGAGAGATGCTGGGCAGAAAGATTGTAGCATTCTAGGCAGTAATGTTCCTGCTCATTCAAATCTGAAATGCAAGGAAGTTCGCAAGCGAAGCATTTATGAGTTGACAGTCGAAGGTAAACATAGAACTGCTAGTTTGTTTAATCTCTTTTGGTAATCTAATCAACAAATCCCTCCCAATCCTATAGAATCTGTTTGTAGTTTATTATTTTGGCCTAATATCTGTCTGAAACTTGTTCATCTCCATAGTTGTAACTTTTAAACTAGAAAGAAGATATCATATGTTTTCGTGTAGTGCTTCATGGAATAGCAGACTACTTGCTGTACCTTTCTTGTTTTTTCACTTATTCTCTTCACAATGAAAAAATATATTAATGATTTATTTTTCTTTAACTTTATTGATTTCTTCTGATAAAGCCAAAGAAATACCTCTATTCTTCTTTTTGAATATTGACAAGTTTCTAGGCTTGAAAATGTATTTTCCGATTTTCTTTGGATGCTGATCATGACAACCCTCTGAAAACAAAGTATTCTGCAGTTGTGTGATTGTTTGGGCACCTATATTAGCAGTGTGTGTTGCTATCACCTGTTATGGCGAATGCCTTGATATGGTTGCTGTTTAGACCGTATAACTGATTGGTGGGTGAAACAGTTGATTCTCCTTTTTACTAGCTAAAAATGGCTTCATTTCAATATATATAGCATGACATATCAACATTTTTATATTGATATTCCTCTATATTAGGGCCTCTTGCTTCCTTCAGGCTATATTGTTTACTTCATTGGTATTTGTATCATCAGGACAGAAATCTACGACCAAAACTTTTCCACTTAAGGTTCCAAAGTGCACACCAGAAATGAAGGTGCAAAAGATTTCAAAGAACACTGAAGAAAGCAGTCGTGTATCACACGGAATTTATTCTAGCAAGTGAGTTGAAAATTGATCCTTGTGCAATTTGATAAAATTGCAATGCATATACTTGTAGTGGATCAGAAATTAGAATTTTTTTTACACTGATTGTGATTGAAGATACAAATTTACTTGGGATAGTTTACATTTGATCTCAAGTTCTAAACTTCTATGTCGGGATGGTATATTTGCTATTCTATCAATATTGATTTTGTCCTGATGTGTTCTGGTACAGATCTACTCAAGAGCACAGGTGCCTGCCCATTTCATATTCAGTTGCATTCTGCTGTGTTTGTGGAGGCTCAAACCAAGATGATATTAATTGCTTATTAGAGTGTAGTCAGTGTTTAATCAGAGTATGTTGTCATTCAGATAAGCTAAATTCAAGTTTTGGTGCTTTTGCTAATCATCAATGAGACTGATGCGTCATGATAAACAGGTGCATCAGGCTTGCTATGGCATTTCCAAAGTACCTAAAGGTCGTTGGTATTGCAGGCCATGCAGGACAAGTTCAAAAGATATTGTAAGTAACCTGAATATTAATTAATATGATCTTGTTCGTGTAACTCAGTCTTTCTTTTTTCTCTTACTTGGAATAAAATTCTCTTATTATCCATCACAAAAAAAAACTCTAAAGTCTTTTCTTTTTTCTTAATTTTTTTTTAATGTTTGTTAGTTGTTGTAATAACTTACATGGTGAATGCCTTGCTACTGTTGCACTTAGGCCATTGCCTTGATTTTAATCTTGTGAGCTTTGGGATTCGAGTTATTTGGTCAACACACTATGTAGATAGTTCTGGAAACATCGTAGATGTTAAATTCAACAATATATGCCTTTTTTTTGGTTGTTGATTTTTCGAATTTATTACTATTATATCTGTTCAGTGGATAAGGTCATGAAGGTTGATTGTAACTTCCCATTTTATACCAGTTATCCAACTTTTGGGACATTAGTGGCATGTGCTTGTTTATCTCAACAATGACATTCACAAGTTCGTGTGTGACGAGAACTTGGATAGTGAAAATGACTTATATAGTTCAATGGTAGCTTTAAAGGGGCTTAAACCTGTTGTTTGTCTTTGTTTCCCATACTTCTTTCTGTTCTCATTTGCCATGCTAGTCAATTATGAGAACTTAGCTAGTTAAATTTACTCATCGATTTAGTGACCCAAGATCAGGATATCTAGGAGCGTCTTCCAGATGTTAGTTTTGTAATGAGTGTATATGAAATTAATAATCTGGTTCGTATGTTTAGCTTTGTATATTATTGACACCATCTAAAGATAGCCAACTAACTAGTAAGGTGCAGTTGCTATGCTCTTTATATATATATATAGATAGATAGATATATCTTTTACTTCTCTAATGCCTTTTTGTTTTTGGTTTATCATCATGTAGGTTTGTGTGCTCTGTGGTTATGGGGGTGGGGCCATGACTCGAGCACTGCGAAGTCGCACTATTGTGAAAGGCATTTTGAAAGCTTGGGACATCGGAACAGTTTGCAGACATAGGAGAATTTATTCTGCTGAATCTTTACAAAATGAATCTAATGCATTACATTTCTCTGGTTCTGAGCTTGAAAGGAATTTCTATCCTGTTTTACAGCCTGTAAATATTAAGTCATCAGCTATAGATGTGAGGAAGATGGAAATAAAAAAACAGTTGGATGTTCGACAGGACTCCCTTTGTTGTGTTAGTAATTCAAAGGTACATAACAGTGTTACAGCCGGAGTACTTGATTCGACCGTTAAGCAATGGGTTCATATGGTTTGTGGACTTTGGACTCCTGGAACACGGTGCCCAAATGTTGACACCATGACTGCTTTTGATGTATCTGGTGCTTCACGTCCTAAAGCTAATGTGGTAAGCAATTAGGAGCACTGTAAGAGTAAAGATTATGCCGGTCAATTCTCAAGAAGTTCACTTTGATTTGGAGATTGTGATAAGATAACTATGCAGTTTATTGGGTAACATGTGCATGAAATTATCCTTGGCTCTAATTTTGTGCATGGTTCTCTGTATCTCATCATACATGGTTGCTTACCATTTTTATGTAAAACCATGTTACTTTTATGCAGTATCTTGATTCTATCCATCGGAATAATCAAATAGATGTAGGAAAATTAGTATAGGCCTATATGCAAAAATTGTGAAATTTTTTCTCTCTTGCCAAATTGAGTCCCTAAAATAGGGCCAAACTGAGTTATTAGAAGGCTTGACATTTTCATCACTCTTCAAGTGCTCATAACCTAATGTGATTTACTTATGGCCTTGAAATTGTCCAAGGAATTAATGAACTAACAGAGTTAACACTGCTCAGATTGTGTAGCATACGGTAATGTAGAAGACATTTATTGTTCAACTTATTGTGCTGCATGTTCGAGTAGATTCTCCTTAACTAAACGTTGGGTTTCACTTATGATAGGCTGGTGCACGTCAAATTTGGATGGGACGTCACTCATTTTCACATTCAATGTTGTGATGATTTACATATCCAATTCCATATCATAGATCCTTAATCTATCAAACAACTTTAATTCTTTTATAGGTATACTGAAACCTACCATTTTATTTAATCTATCATAGTTTTTCTATTAATCTAACAAGTAATTCAATATGTGACTGGAGGAAAATTAGTCTGATACTGATAATGTGATGCAAATGGAGACTTCTGTTTTGAATTTTTTTTGCTATGGTATGTATGCATTTAATATTTATTTGAGGGTTTGTAAAGAGATATAGAATTCTATACCAATGTGATACTTGTTTATGCTTCTGAATACCATAATCTATGTTGCAATAACCTTACTCTTTGTTACATGGTAAGAGTGTTTTTATAAGCTCTGCATGTTTGTTATTTGTTTTTCCAGGTTTGCTCTATGTGCAATCGACCAGGTGGCTCATGTATACAATGCAGGGTTGTGAATTGCTGTATTCAATTTCATCCATGGTGTGCTCATCAAAAGGTTCCCCCTTAAAAAGTTTAAGTTTACGTTGTAGTGTTTAAGGTCTTTTCTTACCATAAGCATTCCTGTGAAGCTTTTTCTTTGTTGATTATATGCCCACTTCTGCATATCCTTTGCAGAAATATCTTTAATTGGAAATTTGGAATAAGTAAATTGCACTGATGAGGTGAACCAAAAGTGTGTGGTATGCTGTGAAACCTGATATAGTGATAAACCTGATATGGTGCTCATGATCCAGATGGAATCGTGAACCTTTTGATCTTATTATTGATTAGACGTATTGATCAATAATAAGATACGTCTAATCATATTTAAGGGTAGTTTGTAGATAGTGCATTTGTGCATAAACGGTTTTGTAAATTTGATTGTGTCAACATCTCTGCATTATTTTGGCATCTGGGCTACTTTCTAAGAATTGTTGATTCTGCTACTTTAATTGGTCTGAATTTTGATTGACACTTGAATTTATGTGCCTGGTTTTTCCCGTTTGTAGTATAATTTTTCTTGCCCTGTTTTATGTTGCCCAATATATTCCTTTGGATGTTATTAACAGCACCCTGATTATGCTAAACTTGTGTAGTCTATGGAATTCATCAATCCACTTATTTGTTCAGGATGGATGTTTTAATCAATTCCTTGACAATATAACAGATGTATGATGTTGGCACTTGTAGTTAGGGGTGAACATTCGACCCGGCCCGGCCTGGCCCGGCCCGCTATTGCATCTTCCGACCCAACCTGCTGATGCACCGTGCTGTTAAGCTGATAGGCTGTTTGGCCTATTACCAGTTCCGATATCCTTATCGGGTATTCCAGTTTTTTTTTTCATGTTAAGAGTAAGGTTGAAGGAAGAAAGGCGAAGGCTTTTTCACTGATCTGATTAAAAAAGTTGGAGATTTCTGATTATTTTCTCTTTCTAGAACGAATTTTTTTATGGGGCTTGGATTGCTTCGAGGTTTCTGAACTCTCTTGGCTTGTTCACTTTGTTTTACTATTGCTCTGAAATGGGAGTGAAGGTAGCTACAACCTGTTTGCACTGGTCACAGTTGGTTCTTCCTCATTCTCCTTCCTCATCTCAGCCCTAGCCTCAGCAGTCTCATCTCCAGCAAGACAATGAAACCTCCGTGGCGATGGCAGGGCTCTCGAAGAAGATCTAGGAATTAGCACTCCGATTCAACCTTGCTGGCGACGATGAAGATAATAGTACCACCATGGATGATACGGAATCACAGATAGTTTCTGATACCAGAGAATCGAGCAAGAAATGGGGCTTTGATGTTGCAGATGTTTGGGATGATTAAGTGAATATCGGGTATTTACTCGTTTGAAAACGGGTATCGGTAACGGGTAGCGGAAGCATGGCTTCCGTTAACAACCTTAACGGATCAATATTGTCGGGTCGGGTCGGCATGATGGGCGGTAATGGGTAGCGGGTTTTTTGTTCACCCCTACTTGTAGTTGCAGGGCAACGCTTTTCTTTAAATAATATGGTTCCTTTCATTTCTCTTTTGGATTTTTACTTGGGTGGCATCAGGACATTGTGGAATTGAGTTGTCTTAGTTTTTTTCACACAAAGTGCCGCAATGGTTTTAACCCTTCATTTTGTTATACCATGTGTGAATATATTTGCACTAATTGTCTAATTTAGGAATATAGCCTTCTTACATACTCCAAGTGACTGAATTTTGTGCTCTCTGAGGAACATATTGCCGCTCGCCTAGTCTACATTTTGTGCTCATTAATAAGGCTTTTTTGTTTACCGATGAAAAAAATGTTTCATGGGGATTTTCCTGAATTTTCACTTTTAACTACATTTTTTTTCTTAATTGGAATGTCATTGGTTCTCTTTGAATTCTGATGACTTATATGAAAATTATGCAGGGTCTTTTGCAGAGTGAGGTTGAAGGAGCTGATAATGAAAATGTTGGTTTTTATGGAAGATGTGTGCTTCATGCTGCGTGTCCCATAATTGGGTCCAGCTGTGATGTTATTAATGGGGAAATTGGTGCTCATGGAGAAAATGAGTTAACCTGTGCTAGGACAGAGGTATTCTGTTAATTTATTAGGGCCTTCTTTTGGAAAGCCTTGCTTGGGGATTTTTTTTTTTTTTTGTGGGGGAGGGCGGCTGGGGGGGGGGGGGGGTTGGTTATCCTATGACATTTTAATTATTTTGTGCTTCTGTAGGGCTACAAGGGCCGAAAACATGATGACCCCCTGTGTGATCTCTATGGTAAATCAAAAGGCAGGGGTGGATGCCTCGTACCTCAGGAGCAGTTAAATGCTTGGATTCACATTAACATGCAGAAGTCCACACATGGTGTTCCAAAGCTGTCAAATTCAGATATTGAGTGCGATTGCCGGGTACATTCAAGTTGCTTATCTACTATATAATGTCAGTAAATGCAATTAGTTTTATAAAATATAAAGTTGGTATTTACCCTTTCCATGTTGTTTATTTCTACCTACCTTTTGGCAAGATATACTGATTGAAATTTGCAACGATTGTAATATGAAGAATCCTTGTTACAATTTTGTCACTGTTCCTTTCCCTATTTCTTTGCAGAAGGAATATGCTCGATACAAACTGGGAAAAGGTTGGAAACGTTTGGTTGTGTACAAGTCTGGCATACATGCCCTTGGTCTTTACACATCGCAATTCATTTCCCGCAGTGAAATGGTTTGATCTTTTTGCCCATCAAGATGTATAACTGTAAAATTGCAATGGTTTAAACTATGATATCTTCTCATCCTTCGCAGGTTGTTGAGTATGTTGGTGAGATCGTGGGTCTGCGTGTGGCTGATAAAAGAGAAAATGAATATCAGTCTGGGAGAAAACTTCAGTACAAGAGCGCTTGCTACTTCTTCCGGATAGATAAAGAACACATCATTGATGCTACCCGCAAAGGGGGAATTGCCCGTTTCGTAAATCACTCATGCCTGGTAATTGTCTCACTTCTACCGAGTTTAAGGCAGATTTGCTTAAGAATTGAGCAGTATATGGTATCCAGTGTGATACCTTTCAGAGGAATTAGATCGAATTCTAGGACCTAGAGTGGGAGAGACACATAAAGTGGACTCCACAACATCTATTGAGCATTTAACTTTGCCTGAGCAATTCATTTGGGCAGCTATAAATGTTGTGGGGTCTACTTCATGTTTGTGTGTGTCTCTTTCTCCCCCTCTTGGCCCTAGAGCTCTTACCAAACTCTAGGGAGTTATTAGGGGTGACCATATATGATACAACCTGTGAATCCAACATTAATACAACATGAATATGACATGAAATAAGTGAATTTGGTAAAAATAGGTTAACCTAATAAGACGATTAATAAACAAATTGTGATCAGCAGTGAATCCCATATGACAAATAAAATATATTTTCAAATTCTATGAAATGTTTAGTTTTATATGCCTTTATTGTTATTGGCATGTATCATTAATATGGAAAGCTCAATACAAGCAATTTCATATGCGCATAATGTTAAAGTGGGAAGCTGGTCTTAATAAAACACTTATATTTAAAATGAAAGATATGAAAGCAATCAATAAACATATATTGTTGCGTGTATGGAAGCGCAAAGTTGCTTGTATATAACATTACTCAATTAATATTAGTATTTGAATACATTTCTCAAACTATTAAATTTTTTTGTTGATACGCAATTTTATTTTATGAAAATACAAAATTTCTTATATATTTTTGGTTTGGATATAGATCATAAACCATTTTAACATGAATCCAGTTATATTTATATAGTTATCCTTGTATTATATACGAAATTATATTAGTTGGATTAAAAAAATTTATATACGGGTGACTCAACCCATTTATATGAAACGGCTCAAATGATCCATATCCAAGTTAACCCAATGAAATTAATTATTAAACGGATTATAGGGGTTGTATCATTTCTCCAGTTATTTATAATGGGTTGTACTAGGATTTTAGTGTCCAACCCGTTTAATTAAATGTGATGTGTTCAAGTTGACTATAATCTGACTATAGGGTCTACTTGGGAATATATAGTGATAGACTAGTCTTGGCTGGTTAGTTAGGCCCACTTTCAACAGTAATGAAATAAAACAAACTCAAGGAGAAACCTTATTTTAGGCATTCCTATGACATGACATAATCTCCTGATATAGAAATTGTTACACAATCTTAAATTGGAAGATTTGAGAAAAAGTGGTTGGCGTAGAAAGAACTAGAATTTAGAATCTGAATTTAATTGTCAGATGGTTTGTTTTCCCTGGGTTGTTTTTTAATTATTTTGTGTTTTGACCCAATTTTCTCACTTGATTTTCAATTTATGTGACCAGCCAAATTGCGTCGCCAAAGTGATTTCAGTTAGGAATGAAAAGAAGGTAAATTGGACTACATTTTTTTGTTTTATCGTTTTCATAATCTACTAGTCCACTCGTATAGCTAGGATATCTTCGTTGACATGACAATATACCATGGAAACAAATAGATTTATTTTTTTCGTTTATAGTTGGACATATTTCAGCACCAAGGCCTGTCAATATTATTTTGAGGTTAATTTTATCTTGGATAAAAAATGTTCATTTTCTTATACTTACCATGTACTTGGCTAAGCCTATTTACATGTCTCAATAAAATTATTCTTGTAAAAGAAAATTATCTAAAGTACTAAGATTTTCTGCATTCTTCATCCGATTTTAATTACAAGTTGGCAAAATCACCGAGCATTTTACGCAAACTTGTATTAAAAGTTGTTAAAAAAAATTTGTGTATCCTTTACTCATAAGAAAAATGGGTGACCCAGAGTTCCCTGAAAATGTTTCACGATACCAAGATTTATTTCTCCAAAAAGAAATCGTAGGTCCCATTTGGATAGTAAAATGAAATTAGATGATTTTAGATGAAAATTGATAGTTGAATAAAATATTGTCGAAATATGATTTTTAATATTATTATTATATAAAAATTCGAAAAAATTATATTTTATATTATATTTTATATGAGAATTTTAAAAAGTTGTAATGAAGAGATGAGATAAACCGTGTATGTAAATGGAGGCTTAGTGTTCAGTATGTTCTGAAGCCTTTGGGAATGCTGGAACTGGATCATAAAATGGTTTGCTGTTTTGCAGGTTGTCTTTTTTGCAGAAAGGGACATATTTCCTGGAGAAGAGATAACATATGACTACCATTTTAACCATGAGGATGAAGGTAAGAAAATTCCTTGCTTTTGTAGCTCAAAAAACTGCAGGCGCTACTTGAACTGAGATGATATTTATCCCAATCCCTTCCTTGTATATAAAAAAATGTCCATTCTTTCAAAACCATTTTTGTGGGTGGTCATAATTTTGGCCTCTACTGGCAAGTAAAATGATTCGAGCATCGTCCCGAGATTTTTTACTGTGACCAGTAAGCATGCAACTGTACCAGCAGAGGTACCCAATCTTGAAGGACTGGTGGTAGATGACCGTAAGTTTCTTTCTCGTTTCATTTGTGTTTGCTGGCACATGCAAATAACATGCGGAAGCATTTCTTCGCTGTTATTGTATTGAGGACTTCTCACAGGACTTTTCTCAGGAGAGAAAGAAATCAAGAGACAAACTTCTAACAAAATAGTCTAACATAACGGCCAGGCTATAGCGCAACTACAAATCATAATAAGAAAACGTCTAAATATAGAAGGAAAGAAAACTAATTTATATGCAGCACCTGTGTCTCTACTTGCCCAGGGCCACTGATCAAATTATTCTGAACTGAACCTTAGTTCATGAAAATTTTATTATAAAAACTTTGGGGGCAACAGAAGGACCTGCATTGAAACTTGTACATTAGGCGGTGTTTGCAATTCAATTGATGGAGAAATATAAAGGTTCACAAGGCTTTTGAGTCTTTTGACAAATATAAAATCTGTACGAATACCTAGCACATACGTTTCCCCAAGCCAAAACAGGAATACATACATCAACCTTGCTGCAGATCTCTTCTCTACGATCCCCAGTTTGGGATGTTTGCCGTGGCTTCATTGACCATTTTCACCAAAGTCACCTAAAATATGCATGAACTGGCCCATAAAAACCAAAAAACTCGGAAGCAATGCTGAGACCAAGTTAAGAGAGATCATTTCTTCTATTTCTCTTACCATTGTTGAATACAAACTATGCCTATACGTGTCTAAGTGCATAGGTATCAGGTCACTAAAGACTTGGCTCTAATCTAACTGTAGCTTATTTGTCAAAGGGAGCTTTAGGTTGGACGCTACCTTTGTATGTTATATAAACAAGTCCTGACAAACAAGACCCATCGTATCCTTTTTTCTTTGATGACAAGGAGCCTCTGCAAGGTAGGGCCTTTGGGACCCACAAATGGGAAGTAAACCCAGATACATGAGCCCACCCACGATAATCGTCTTTGTAAGTTTCATGGCCGAAATTATAAGTTGCTAGTGTCCACCAAGGAAAAGACGAATGAATACAATAGAGCCAGACGAATTGTGCAAGCATTAAGCTTTGAAGTTTAAATGGCGAGAGAGAACATACCACACTTTCTGGAACACCAGGTGGAGGCAATGAAAGGTTTCTAGGTGGCGGGATATCGTCATAAGATCTTTTGTCAAACCTCCATTCTCCTATCTTCCCATAGGTTAGCTCACCCTGAATATCAGAGTAGGCAATGTAAGACGGCAAAACCCAAATAATACAACAGGAAACTGAGAAATCACCCAAAAATCCAAAGCTGATATACGTGTGCTAAAAAAACCCAAATACACTCTCACACACACACACAAAGCATCTACACGTGCTCTCTCCAAAGAAACATTAACCTGAAAAAATTTGTGAAAAACAAAGTCACAAAAGAAAATTACCTTCATGGTGTAGTCACATCCGTAAGTGTAATGAATTATGAACGTCTCCCCAACTTGTGTCTCCCAGGGAGGCTGATATACGTCACAAAACAGGGCAACTGATAGTAAATTAAACATTGGAATATCATTAAATAATTAATAGTGGAGCAATATCTTTCTTAAGTCTTTATACGTCCTCTTGTATTCTTATGAAAATTTAAGGATGTTGTACCATTGCAAGGACAGATGCTAATACCTAAGAAATGGCAGAAGATGCAAGACAATTGGTGTGGTCGAGCTTGTTTCCAAGATTGAAGTACACTCGTATAAAAGTTGTTTTTTTTTTTTTTTTTGCATAAAAGTTAATTACTTTAATTCTTATAAGTAGAAGGTTCAGTATTGGAGAATCATAAGGCACCAGGACTCAACAGAATTTGAAACAACAGTATAAATTGCATAATGCTTGAAAATGACAAATTCAGCCATGATCTCAGAATTATTAAAGCTAATTAAGATTGGGGAAAAGGAATGCATGTTGAAATGTATTTTAGCTAATTAAGATTGGGGAAAAGGAATGCATGTTGAAATGGGAAATGAAATAGCAAATGTTCCCATTCTTGAATAGTTCGGAATGTTTTTGAAATAGCAAATAGCAGGGAACCAATTACGACTGTATTAGCAAATCGTTGAAGATAAACAAGGTATGTGCACTGACTCTTGAGTAACAGGAATGGTAATTTCATCATACCTGAATCATGAAATCCTTATACAAGATGTTATCAACTCCATGCAGAGCAGATGCAACGGCATACGCATACCTATATGTGTATGTATATTTATGTTTTATAGATATGGAGTAGAGATCAATAACCATACTTCAAAATCAACACAAAATTAAGTTGATTAGAGAACCCTTACATCTCAAGCACCCAACCAAAAGTCTTATCTGTTTCAGGATCCTTCTTCATTGCCAAGGAAACATTCATCCAAGTGGGAGCAATCTTCTTGAGAGATTCCTATAAATTTTTCCTAACAATCAATAAAAGACCAAAGAAAACCAAAACAGACTATCACTACTTTCATTAGTGTACTTGGCCATGCCTATTTTAACGAATGAAATATTTTTCTTATTAAAAAAAAAAAAAGGGTTACTGGTAAGGTATTGACTCGTACAAACCTTTCCAACTATGACAGGAGAATTCCCTATCGGGTCAATGTTAGTTACTGGTCCCTTGTCCTCAGGAAAATACTTCCTTAGTATTGACTCGTACTTCTTAGGTTTAATATAGAAGAAATGAAATGCGGCTCCAAGCCCTTCTCTTGTTAAGTTTGGTATGGGCTTGACGATAATATGATCTGGCTCCGCCATCAGTATGTAGCTAGATACATCATATTGAACAGTATACATTTATATATATTGAACAATGCACAAACTATTATCTACCAACATAAAAAAGGCGGAGTGGGGGAGGGGAAGAAAAGATCTCATCAAATGCAAAAATTAGATTGTTATGAGTTTCATACTCCTCTTTGATGTCTGCTTGTTGAAGCCATTGCACAAATGCCCATGGTCTGTTGAGGACTATATAACCCTGCGATTGTGAGGTCATGTAAGAAAGGGCAGGAAAAAAGCTAAGTTCGACAGCAACTAAATACGAGAGAGAGAGAGAGAGAGAGGCTCCTCACGTCAAAGAAGAACTCCCACCCTTTTTACTGATAAATTATCAAGAATGTTATCGACAAAAACTATAGGCATGACCAATGAACAATGGACAAGGAGAGAAGTCCTACACTTCACTAAATCAAACAATATGTGAGAGAACGGCTGATAAACTGAGTAGAATCGGGTAAGAAACCCAACCTTGTCTTTTATTTCTGATGGCAGTGTGAAGAGACATCACATAGAAATGATCATAAAAATCTAAATTATAATGCCATCGTTGTTTCCAATAACCTTCAAAACACCCATCAAATATCTTCAAATTAAAATAACACAACAGAAAGGAACGTGTGGTTATGGAGGAAGACGAACCCGGTCCAGTCCAGGAGGAAGAGGCTGGGCAACAAAGGTGGGGATTTCATCCATGTACTTGTCAGGCTTCCCAGAATGCAAGATCCTCGTAAAGCCACCCATCTCGGAGTTGGGTCCATCCTTGAATTTCTTGAACCAGTAGTACATGACCCTGCTCTGCCACGTGTTGTAAACTGAGTCAGAGGCGGTGACCGCCGTGTGGAACAGCCGCCTCGGACTCTTTGAACCGAGCCCACCTCTCGATCTGTCCACCGGCATCTTGATTATGGGGTCAACGGAGATTTTCGATGAAGGGGAAGGGCCAGGGAGCTGTTGCCTGAGAGAGGCACTGGCAGAGACGATGATGTTGTACGTAATTAGAGCTACTGAGAAGGTTATGAACAGAAAGAAGAAAGTATTCCCGCAACCCATTTTTTCTATTCGAATCCCACTCTAGAGCTCTCCAGTATCTACGCAACGTGTATTATGCGTTTGCAATTTCTTTGTGAAGACAGATAGAGCTAGATGAAGGTGGCTCTTACAGAAAAAGAGTCGTCATCTTTAGCTGTAGTTGTGGACAAATTGGCTCATCCTTCATTTTTCCTCTCTCTCTCTCTCTCTCTCTCTCTCTCTCTCCGACTCACCAACTCATTGACCAAGAGATCTCGGAAAAAAAATTTACGGTGAACAGAGTGCAATGTTTATACAATATTGTGTTGAACAGTCAAAAGTAATATAGTAATATAATTTACGTTAACAAGATGACACGAATTCTATATTTTGAAAATGATTTGCATAATTGGAATTTGGAATTAATTTGTACAACATATATATTTAAAAAATGAAAAAAAAAACCCGTATGGCTGAATAAATAAAAAAATAAATAAGGATCCTTTAATCTATGAGCAGAAAGAAGAGAGTTTTACATGACATAAATAATATATAGAAAAGAAATAATAAATCAAATACAAATACAAATACAAATTTAGAGAATGAAATCACATGGGTACCGCTCCTAACAACTCAAATAATGAAATTTAAAAATCATATTCATTACGAATCTACGATAATCATACCTGGCATATTAACTTCAAAGGCGATAAAATATTGGTATGATCAACTGTCTATTTTAATACTAGTATCAACAGTTGCAGCCCAGGCCCACCACGGGTGATCAATTAGGCATTAAGTGGTAAAACTCTTTCTTCGTTTAAATTTTCTTTGTTGAAAATTAATATTATCTTAATTTGATTTTAAATCATTTTAATTTAATATTATATTGATTTGAATTTCATAATGATTAATATATTTCTATTATTTTATCTTAATATAATTTTGATATTATATTTTTTTATTATTATTAGAATATAATAAAATCATTAAATTTTTTTATGAGTTCATTGTTAAGGGAGAGTTTGATGACACAAGAATGTTAAAATATAATTAAATAATTATATTTATTCTTTTCATCGATTTAAATTCATTAAACAACTGATGACTTAATAAACTTTTATTGTTCATTTTTTTTTTTTAATACTGAAATGCGGAATCTGGTCCCCTCATTGAAGTGAGGTCCACGTGGGAGTGATGTCAAAGCCAAAAGTTACAAATTTGATTGTAATTATGGTGGAAAGATCGTAGCATCCTCCCCTTTTTATCTTTATGCAAATATGCAAACATTTGTACACTTGCATCACCAATTCTCCAATCTGACTCATCTTCGAAAAACAGCCTTATCCATTTCCCCTTTTACAAACCCCACCCCCCCAAAAAGGGATACCCTCCATTCGTCCGTCCACAAACTTTTGGTATTTATTATATAATACACGGAGGTCTTCTCCTTTACCAATAAAGATTACTTTTATTATGCTCTTATATCGCTAAGAAAAACTTACCATCCTCTATATCACACATTATATATATATAATATTTTATTTTTATAATTTTATTTAAATATATACATATTAATACATAAACATGTATATTTAAATAAAAAGATAAAATTAATAAATTACATGTTAGTATATAATGTGAAAATAATAAATAGAATTTGTCTATTTATAAACACACTCATACAACTTTTGGAAATCGGAATTCATCTTTTACAGTCTAAATGTAATAGAAAAATTAATAACAAAAAAGTGAAAGAGGAAAAAATACAAAAATAAACAGAGCGCAGTAGTGGTGAAGCCGTTAAGAGAGGGAGTTAGACTGCAAAAGATCTGACGCGGGATTCACACAAACAGCGGCACCACGCTCGACCCACGTTTTCTACCACTATTTCCAGATATGCCCTGGCCCTGCTCACTACCGCCCCCCGCCTTTTCCCAATCTCCTGAATCATCCCTCATCTATTTCCACTCCTTTACCATATATAACCACATCCACCACTTCCCTTCTCATCATCCACTCATCAATTTTCCTCTCTCTCTCTCTCTCTCGATCTCGACTCTGAATCTCCTTTTTGTTATCGACCGCCAATGTATAACGAATACCACCAATCATCCCCTCCCTCTTTCAGGCACAAGCTCAAGATATGCTGTTTCTCCTCCTCCGTCCACGACCATGAACCTCTAGACCTCGATCATGACAAGCCTCGCACTCCCCGCTCCCCTTACGCCTGGCTCAAATCCACCGCCCACGACCTTCCCGACATTCGCTACCGCTGCCGTAACCTGATCTCCCGGATCGGTAGGACCCGCCGGCGCTCCCACTCCGCCGACTTCAGCTACGACCCCTCCAGTTACGCCCTCAATTTCGAGGACGATTCCCGGCTCGATGAGTTCCCCTTTAATTTCTCGTCGAGACTGGCCGCTTCACCTTCGCCACCAACCGATTTTTCTGCAGTCACGGTGGCGCCGCGAAGGAGGGAGATCGCTGCGTTTAGCTAAGAATAATCTTGCCCTTCAGTCCTTGGTGTTGCTTTTATGTACAGCGTTATATATAGATCGTAAGTAGTTTGCCTGAAATTCATGATGTTGCCTGAGGTCGTACTATAATGTATATGATTTTGATGAATTTAATTGCGCTTACAATTAGAATCAATTCTAATTTAGGCATTTGGTGTTCATAAGTTGAGTGTAATGTTTCGTGAATCATGTGTTGTGTATGACTCATTCAATCTAAAGCGTAACGGCCATCCTTGTTAAATGTGCGAAAGGTGTTCGTGCATTTTGTTGAACCAGAAGGAAAAAAAATAAAAAGTTATGAAACTTATTGCTACGGAATCCCCCTTCCCTTTAGCGTTGTTTAAAGGCATTCTTCACAGGGCCACTTTTATTGGAATTTGGAGCCTAGAGCCCAGGCAAGAATGCCAGTAATGGGATCCTTTAATTAGCAACTTGGGGGCAAATATTTTTCCTATCTTTAAAGCAGTTCGATTCAATATTCTAAAGGACTCAATTTTATCCGTTATTCCCACACAAAATCTTAAAGGAATCTTTTAGTGCTAATCTTAGGCCAGTTTGAATTTAAAGGTGAAATGATTTGAGATAAATTTAGTTTATTTTTTAATATTATTATTATTTTAAAATTTAAAAAATATATATATTAAAATTTAAAAAATATATAATGAAATTTAAAAAAAATATATAAGAATTTGTGTTTTGAAAAAGGTGTATACACCTATGTTTTGAATACAAGTCATGATTATAGATTATAATAGTCATTCTTCCCAACTTAAACTCTGTCAATTAATGAAAAATGAGTCAAACTAAGGGGAGAGACGAAAGTCAATTATAAAAAGGGTGATGCCATGGGAATCAATGAATACCGATGGATTCTGACCGATTTACTGATAATTATTTTCTTAATTATTAAATAAAAAAAATATAATCAATCACTTTTTATCTTATTAAATAACATTCTCCTTAAAAAAATAAAAAAAAAAATTAAAAAGATTAAGGCCTTAATGGATCACATTGGAACTGAATGACCTCAGATAATGTTTGCAGTGTGCAAGAGGCATGTATACAGTCCGTACACAATCAAAGCCATTAAGGAAAGAGGCAGGAAAGTCGTGAGGTTCACCGAAAAGGTTGCAGCCTGATCTCTTCGATCGTCGTATTCTAATCAAGAGAAGCCTTGCGCTTCAATATTCAAAGAATGAATATCACCGTACGTTATGAGTAATTTTAGGGGAGTTAATTTTAGAAAGTTAAGAGAGAGTTTTTTCTCATTTTAAATTTTGTTTTCAATTTTTATATTAAAAAATAAATTAACATAATTTATTAGATTCATGAAAATAAAATTAAAAATGAGAAAAAAAAAACTAAAAACAAGATTACAAATAAATATGAAGAAAAAAAATTAAAAATAAGGTTGAAAGTTAAAAAAAAAAATTCCTTATTTTCTTCATTGTTTTCAATTCTAACATAAAATTAATTAATAGAATTAATTAAATTTATGAAAATAAAGTTAAAAAAAATTAAATTAAAATCAATTCTCTTGCAACTTTCTAAAATTAACTATTTCTAAAATTATTTATTGAGGTGAAAAGAAAGGTTAATTATTGCAGTTTGATTGGTTGCAGAGTCAGCGAATGTGGACAGGATAACTGGAAAATGTCGACTTGGTTGATTTTGAAGTTGTAACTCAATCGTGAGCAACCAATAAAAAAAGCTCAGGTTTAGCGTGTTCAGTGACGAGCATTGATCTCCTTCCCCAAACATAATTGGGCTGAAAGTACATGGGCCAATTTCTCGAGATGCAAGCCAATATCTATTTATATATATAAAAGCGGAATCACTTAAGCTTATGTGTCAAACAAATCGTAAAAATCGGAAGTCAGTTAATTAAAAAATACGGAAGTTGGGTAAACCGTAAAATTCACTTAATTAATTTACCATTGATACTTTATTCATTTACACGCTTCCGCTTGAGATAATAAGTTCATCCAGTAAAATATAAAGTAGAATAAGCTGATTTCTGTTATTAGAGCCAGTAAAATATAAAAAAGAATAAATTGATCTTATCATTAAAAAAAAAAAGAAAGAAAAAAAAAAGAAAAGAAGTTGTTCTTATCATAGTTACGTCTATGGCATCGAGTTACGCGCTATCAATTGAAACACATTAGTGATTTAACATGCTGTCGTTTCCACTTTATTAGACCCAATTAAACCATAGTTAAAACCTCTCAGCCGGAGTTATGTAAGAAGTAAGTTTTGAAACTCTGTTCTGCACTTACACTTTCGAGATTCCCACAAGAAACTCATCTCTGCACACACATTTTCGCAACCCAGCAACCCATCGTTAGACCCAACAGTTTTGAAGGATTTTGCCGACTGGGTTTTCCCCTTTCTGTCACCGATTGAGTTTGGAAAGAAAAAGAGCTGGCACGGGAAATTTGCCGAGTGGGTTTGTTCGTGTTTCCTGTCAGTGACTGAATTTGTTAAGGTAATCATATTGCTTTTATTTTTTTTTCTCTTTCTTCCGGTGAAGGAATTGGAGATGTTGTGAAGGGTTTTGGAAGTTTATCCCATGAAGTTGGAAGACACAACGCCGTATTTTCCTTTGAAGCAGTGTTCCAATGGGAACCAACCAACGCCATCCAAGTGTTTGATAAAATAACCGACTGGAAAATAAGGTTTTTAATTATTTTTTTTATAGGAACATTTTTAGAAGAAATTTCGAAACACTCTTAGAACTGTATTTTACATGGTGCGTGTGAAGCGGTAGCAATTTAAAAATAAAAACCGCTCTAACCGTATTAATTTCGAAAAAGTAGTTTCTTTTCTCACTTTCTTCTCCGCTCGCTCTCTCTCTCACTCTCACTTTCTTTAAACCATCGTTTGTACTTGCTAACAGTCAATTTAGTTTTTTTGAATCCTTCTAACACTGGTAAGGAACGGCCAATTAATTTAGTATTTTCCTTATAATGCTATTTCATTTATGCAACAAACAGTTAATCCGTGGGCATTTTTTTCCATTGGAGGCTCTCACTCAGTTGCACGAAGCACTTCTATATTGCTGTAACTATGCATTGGTTATGGAATTGTCGTTGCCTCATCTAAGTTGCATCGGTTAGTGATTTACTGTTTTACAAAAGAATTATTTTTTCATTTGCTTGGTTTTAGATAAAAAAAATTTCTCCCTTTTATCGGAGGAGCATATTTGTATAAATGTATTTTTGAGATTCTGCTAATGCTTTAGTTTGATTAATTGTGCTAATGAAAATCTGAAAAAGCAGCCATTTCAATTTTCTGGCTATGTTGAAAATCTTGATTTGATAATATACTCCATTCATCATCTGCATTAATATACTTTTTTAGCATAATTGATGATATGTAAACTGATATATTACAGCATGCCATAATTTATTATCAATTTTGAATAAACTAAATACATTGCTTCTCTTTCTATATTACAACCATTTTTATAGTTTTTCAATTATGGCTATGTTTAAAAAACTTGATCTGATAATTGGATAGAATTTTTGTAATGATATGGATGAAGTCTTAATGCTTACAATTGTGAGTATACTATTGTTTTAATTTTTTTTTTAATTTCCAAATTAGGATATAGAATTATTTTTTTGGATGTGTTTTTGGGACTTTACGTTACTTTGAATATACAAGATGGGGCCATTAATACCCCTGTTCTATTAGATTGTAAAATTTAATCTTTTGAAATTATAAAATAACTTTATCTGATACTTGAAATGATTATATCAACCCGATACTTGAAGTAAAAAACAAAACAACCCCATTTACTAAAACAACTTAATAGCCTAATAGAACATATTACATATACGATAACTTCAATTATTACAATTGTAAGTTTAGATCAAGTTATTAATGGAACATATTACCCCTATTCTCTTTCTATATTACAGTCATTTTTATAGTTTTTCAATTATGACTATGTTTGAAAAACTTGATCTGATAATTGGATAGAATTTTTGTAATGATATAGATGAAGTCTTAATGTTTAAAATTGTGAGTCTATTATTGTTTTAATTTTATTTTATTTCCAAATCTGGATATAGAATTCTTTTTTTGGATGTGTTTTTGTGACTTTACGTTATTTTGAATATACAAAATGAGGCCATTAATACCCCTGTTCTATTAGATTGTAAAATTTAATCTTTTGAAATTATAAAATAACTTGATCTAATACTTGAAATGATTATCTCAACCCGATACTTCAAGTAAAAAACAAAACAACCCTATCTACTAAAACAACTTAATGGCCTAATAGAACATATTACATACACGACAACTTCGCTCATTACAATTGTAAGCATTTGATCAAGTTATTAATGGAACATATTACCCCTGTTCTCTTTCTATATTACAGTCATTTTTATAGTTTTTCAATTATGACTATGTTTGAAAAACTTGATCTGATAATTGGATAGAATTTTTGTAATGATATAGATGAAGTCTTAATGCTTAAAATTGTAAGTCTACTATTGTTTTAATTTTATTTTATTTCCAAATCTGGATATAGAATTCTTTTTTGGATGTGTTTTTTGGACTTTACGTTACTTTGAATATACAAGATGAGGCTATTAATACCCAGTTCTATTAGATTATAAAATTCAATCTTTTCAGATTATAAAATAAATTGATCTGATAATTGGATAGAATTTTTGTAATGATATGGATGAAGTCTTAATGCTTATAATTGTGAGTCTACTATTTTTTTAGTTTTATTTTATTTCCAAATCTAGATATAGAATTCTTTTTTTGGATGTGTTTTTGGGATTTTACGTTATCTATGTTCTATTAGATTATAAAATTTAATCTTTCGATATTATAAAATAACTTGATCTGATACTTGAAATGATTATCTTAACCCAATACTTGAAGTAAAAAACAAAACAACCGCATCTACTGAAACAACTTAATGGCCTAATAGAACATATTACATACACGACAACTTTAGTCAATACAATTGTAAGCATTAGATCAAGTTATTAATGGAACATATTACCCCTGCTCTCTTTCTATATTACCGCCATTTTTATAGTTTTTCAATTATGGCTATGTTTGAAAAACTTGATCTGATAATTGGATAGAACTTTTGTAATGATATGGATGAAGTCTTAATACTTACAATTGTGAGTCTACTATTGTTTTAATTTTATTTTATTTCCAAATCTGGATATAGAATTCTTTTTTTGGATGTGTTTTTGGGACTTTACGTTACTTTCAATATACAAGATGAAGCCATTAATACCCATGTTCTATTAGATTATAAAATTTAATGTTTTAGATTATAAAATAACTAAATCTGATAATTTGATAGAATTTTTGTAATGATATGGATGAAGTCTTAATGCTTAGAATTGTGAATCTACTATTGTTTTAATTTAATATTATTTCCAAATCTGGATATATAATTCTTTTTTTGGATGTGTTTTAGGGACTTTACATTACCCATGTTCTATTAGATTGTAAAATTTAATCTTTTAAGATTATAAAATAACTTGATCTGATACTCGAAATGATTATCTCAACCCGATACTTGAAGTAAAAAACAAAACAACCTTTCCTACTAAAACAACTTAATGGCCTAATAGAACATATTACATACACAACAACTTGAGTCATTACAATTGTAAGCATCAGATCCAGTTATTAATGGAATATATTACCCCTGTTTTCTTCTATATTACAACCATTTTTATAGTTTTTCAATTATGGCTATGTATGAAAAACTTGATATGATAATTGGATAAAATTTTTGTAATGATATGGATGAAGTTTTAATGCTTACAATTGTAAGTCTACTATTGTTTTAATTTTATTTTATTTCCAAATCTGGATATAGAATTCATTTTTGGATGTGTTTTTTGGACTTTACATTACTTTGAATATACAAGATGAGGCCATTAATATTCATGTTCTGTTAGATTATAAAATTTAAACTTCTCAAATTATAAAATAACTTCATCTGATAATTGGATTGAATTTTTGTAATGATATGAATGAAGTCTTAATGCTTACAATTGTGAGTCTACTATTGTTTTAATTTTATTTTATTTCCAAATTTGGATATAGAATTATTTTTTTGGAAGTGTTTTAGGGACTTTACGTTACTTTCAATATACAAGATGAGGCCATTAATACCCCTATTCTATTAGATTATAAAATTAATCTTTTGAGATTATAAAATAAGGAAACAACATCAAATATAAATGTAAATTCCATAAGAAAGAAAAAGTTCAGACTATGCTTCATATTTTAGTGGAGTTAAAGTCGAAATTAAAAATGATATGAGCATATTTTATTTTTAGTTTGGTTGTAGTTTGGAATGTGTGAAAATAAATGGGATCCCACAAATACATTTTAAAGAGATGCTTATGACATGCGCAGGAGTAATGAAAAGGAATGTGTAATCGCTTCCTTTTGTAGTTAATGCCAGATAACACCTAATAAATTAAATAAGAGTGCTCAACTCTTGGAATGTTGACTAATATTTTTTTAAGCATAATTGATGATATGTAAACTGATATATATTACAGCATGCCATAATTTATTATCAAATTTATTTCCAAATTTGGATATAGAATTTTTTTTTGAATATATATGGATGTGTTTTTTAGGCTTTACGTTACTTTAAATATACACGAGGCCATTAATACCATTGTTCTATTAGATTATAAAATCTAATCTATTGAGATTATAAAAAAAGAAATCAACATCAAATATAAATGTAAATTCCATAAGAAATAAAGCGTTTAGATTATGCTTCATATTTTAGTGGAGTTAAAGTCGAAATTAAAAATGATATGTGCATATTTTATTTTCAGTTTGGTTGCAGTTTGGAATGTGTGAAAATAAATGGGATCTCAAATCATACATTTTTTAAAGAGATGCTTATGACATATGCAGGAGTAATGAAAAGGGATGTGTAATTCAATTCCTTTTGTAGTTAATGCCATATAACACCAAATTAACTAAATAAGAGTGCTCAACTCCTGGAATGTTGACTAATATTTTTTTTAGCATAATTGATGATATGTAAACTGATATATATTATAGCATGCCATAATTTATTATCAATTCTCAATAAAATAAACTTGATCTTATATTTTTATAGTTTTCCTTTTGTAGTTAATGCCATATAACACCAAATAAACTAAATAAGAGTGCTCAAATCTTGGAATGTAGAAGATAACTTTTTGTTAGACAGGTAGAAACACATCAGAATGCTACTGCAATGCAAAATACAGGTGGGAATTAGGTTGCTAAGTACATAATAGTATAAACCATTCCATGATTTGTTGAATAGTCTGCTCAAGATTTTTTTAACAAAATACTAAACTTGCAGATTGGACTTGCTTTAAGATTCTAATTTGTTAGATATTTGGTAACAATAATTTATCATATAATGCAATCCAAACAAAAAAAAACTATTGTTATATATCATTTTATTCATTTCTTTTATATATATCATTTGGCCATGGGTTTATTTATGAGTTTGTTTATCTATCTCTTGATGTATTCTCATATTGAAATGTATTAAAAAAATTGAATATTTTTGCTATCTCAGGTTTTATTTTTTATCTGCTTGGAAAGAGACGTGATATGAAAACTTGGTATAAGTAGACACGAAGGATTTTGCATTTTAGTGGGGTAAACAAAGTGGAGTTGGAGGGAAAGATAAAAAGGTCCAGTTATTTTAGTCTTATTCTTATGGCAATGTAGAATATGCTCTTAATGATTATATTTATCTGTATGGAGAAAGAAAAACTGAATCCTATATTGGTAAGCTTATGAAAATGTATATATACATATATAAATAGATATGGGAGAATCTTGATAAGACAAAGAAAGTAAAGATTTTGTGGTTTTTACCCCTGTGAATTTCAATATTGTGAAATTCAATATTATGGTGGGATTCAAAACTGAGCCAAAGATTAGGTGTTTTTGACTTTAGAAGAAGGCGCAGGCCTTGCAATTTTAATCCTTTGGTAATGCTTTATAATATATTATTTATCAAGATGATGTATATTTAAGCATTTTAACACTTTTTGGCCCGTATATCTACCTGCTACTGAAAATAAATGTAGAATTTATCATTTAATATTTATGCATTTTATAAAGATGATTGATGTATATTTATTATTTATCAACCAAGTTTATTATTATTATTTAAGCATTTTATCAAGATGATTACCAAATGTATATTTATTATCAACCAACCATATTATTACCAAGCCTTTTATTTATCAGATAAAATTTTTCAAACATAGCTAAAATTGAAAAAATTATAATTGAAAACATAGCCATAATTATAAGATCTTTTTCTGGATTTAGTGGCACACTTGGTTGTTTTAGTAGATGGGGTCGTTTTTTTTTTTTTTTACTTCAAGTATTGGGTTGAGATAATAATTTCAATTCCTAACACGAATTGGATGTAAAAAAGTAGTGATGCCCAAGCCAAGCATAGAAACCAGTTTCATAATGATGAAAGCTTTGAGATTCCGTTTCATAATGATGATCATTAGAAAGGGAAACTGATGGCAATAATTTCTAAATATATATAAAAAACAAAAAAGATAAAACCTAATGGAAGAATGTATATAAACTTCTGTTTTTACTTACTGTATTTTCTGTGATTCAAATTTTCAATAGCAAACATATATATATATATATATATATATATATATATTTATACTTGGTGTATTAAATAGCGCTTAATTTTTTGTAACACAATATTTTATTTTGAGAAATGGAAAAAATAAAATCTTAGGATTACTCATTTCCTGTCATGTATAATTCTTACTATTAGTACTATGTAGCGGAGTGGCGGTTGTCTCAAAAAAAATAATTGAGGTCAACTCTTATCGAGGAAAAGTTGCAAAATTAATTACTTTCGGGGTTTCATGGGCGAGAAAATTCATTACCATTTTTTCTTGAAGCATGCAATTAATTACTTGCTGCACATTGAATCTCTCAACTTTCATCATTAAGAAACAAGTAAATCTGCAGAAATGTCTTATTGGTGATTTGCAATTTTTTTTAATTAATCTGTTGATATTAGATGATTTGCAAAACGAAATGGATTTTAGTCCTAAAAATCATATATCTTTGCTACTAAGTTAGAGTTTTTGAGATAATATTTTCATTTGTCAACTAATTTGGTAAGAGAAGAAAAAATAATTTGACAATATAAGTGGGTTGACAATCATTCTACTTATTTTTACAGGAGCAATCACATATTTGTTAAGCATTACTTTACGTACACTTGAAACTTTCAACAGACTAGACTAGCAGGTACGTTCTCAATGTATTTATGATATGTTTTATTGCGATCATTCTCATGCATATATTCCTCATTTAATTAATTCACTTATATTAAGTTCAATTATTGTTCTTTAAAAAATGTATTCATGTTCAATTTTTTACTGTGTTACAATTTTTTTCGTTCAGAATAATTTAGAAATGGAAAATGCTAGACTTACACGTAGTAAAAGACGAATGATCATTAATGATAAAAGGAGTGGAGCAAATATGTATCATGATGACGAACAAAGTAGAAACGATATAAATGAAGACGTAGTTGGACGACGTAAAAGACGATTGGTAATGGACAATATTGGAAGTGGAGCAATGATGTGTGTTGATGGTGAACTGAGCAGTGATAGAAGAACTGTCGAACCTCCAAGTAAACAACTCAATTGCATAATTAATGTATAATAGTCATTTTTTAAACATAGGATTAATAGTAATGATTATTGTTTATATTGTTTTTTACATTATAGGAAAATTCACAGAACCTTGGAATTTTGGTCCTCCGTCTTATGAATGTGATTATTGTGGAGCAATTTTATGGTATGAAGAGAGAACTATAAAATCAAGGATGCCAACTCAACCGAGATTTTCTCTTTGTTGTATGGAAGGTAAAGTTATGTTACCTCTACTTCAGAAGCCACCTGCTCTATTGGAAGAACTGATAAGTCCTATGGGTGGACCACATTCTAAAAGCTTCAAGGCACAAATACGAAGTTATAATGCCGTTCTTGCTATGACTTCAATGGGTGGAAATGTAGACAAGAAAATCAATGATGGAGGTGGTCCATACATTTTTCGAATTAATGGACAAAATCATCATAAAATTGGAACCCTACATCCAATTGATGGTTCTAATCCTCGATATGCACAATTATACTTCTATGATACTGATAATGAGGTACAGAATCGAATGAGTGCACTGAATCACAACCACTCTAACAAGAATATTGAGTCTTCAATTCTTACTGCATTGGTACAAATGCTTAATCAGACAAATGAATTGGTGAAAGTATTTTGTATGGTAAAAGACCGTTTTCCAGACGACAATATTCATCAAATGCGACTACGTCTTATTAGTTCAAGAACAACTGATGGAAGGGAACATAATTTACCCAGCTGTTCTGAGATTGCTGCAATTGTTATTGGTGATATTGGTATTGAGGATGCTCATCGAGATATTGTTGTCGAACATAAAGAAGGTGGATTGAAAAGGATTAATGAGTTGCATCCATCGTATATGGCACTACAGTATCCTCTTCTTTTTCCATACGGGGAAGATGGATTCAGACTTGGTATTTTACGTAGAATTAATGGTAGAAGTACATCAACAAAAAAAGATTTCATTACCATGAGAGAATATTATGCATACAGATTGCAAGAACGTGAACGAGAAGGACATGGATTAATATATGGCGGTCGTTTATTTCAACAATTTGTTGTTGATGCATACACATGTATTGAAGAGACCCGACTAATGTGGGTAAGAAGAAACCAACGCAAATTAAGAGTTGAGTTATATAGTGGATTGAGAGATGCAGTTTTTAGAGGAGATACAACCCCCACATCTACTGGAAAGAGAATTGTATTACCTTCGAGTTTCACAGGAAGTCCAAGATATATGATTGAGAATTATCAAGATGCAATGGCCATTTGTAGGTGGGCAGGTTATCCTGATTTATTTATAACATTTACATGCAACGCAAAATGGACAGAGATTGAAAGTTTTCTATCTAAGAATCCTGGACAAAGAGCAGAGGATCGCCCAGACATAGTCACAAGGGTTTTTAAAATTAAACTCGATCAACTTCTACGTGACTTAAAACATGGGCAACACTTCAGGAGGGTGCTTGCTGGTAATATTTTCTTTATCATCTATATATTCATTACTATCCTAAATTATAGAAGTATGTGCAGATCTAATTATATTTATATATTTTTTTTATTTTCAGCTATTTATACTATTGAGTATCAAAAGAGAGGACTACCGCATGCACATATTCTACTATTTTTGCATTACGATGACAAGCATCCAACTCCATCACAAATAGATAGAATAATATCCGCAGAGATCCCAGATGTTAACCTAGATAAAATTGCATACGATGCGGTAAAGCAGTATATGGTTCATGGTCCATGTGGAATTTTAAATCCAAAAGCAAGTTGTATGATTAATAGCAAGTGTAGCAAAAGTTTTCCGAAAAGATTTTGTAGGGAGACGTCAATTGATGAAGATGGATTTGCAGTATATAGGAGAAGAGATGATCCTCATATGTATATCGAAAAAAATGGTCTTAAGTTGGACAACAGATTTATAGTGCCTTACAACGTTGATCTGTTGGTGAAATATCAAGCACATATAAATGTTGAATGGTGCAATCGTTCAAGATCTATAAAGTATTTATTCAAATACATCAATAAAGGACCTGATCGTGCGACTTTAATTATGGAAGAAAATCTTCATATAGATGATTCTACAGGATCACAACATGTTACTAATATTGATGAGATTAAGACGTATCTTGATTGCAGATATGTATCCGCAACGGAAGCAAGTTGGAGAATATTTGAGTTTGACATTCATTATCGTGAGCCAGCTGTTGAGAGATTAAGTTTCTATCTTGAAAATGAGCAATCAATCATATTTGAAGATTCCGATTACTTGGATAATGTACTCAGTCGACCAGATATTTTAAAGACAAAATTTACTGAATGGATGAAGACAAATGCTATGTATGAGGAAGCAAGAAATCTAACATATTCGAATTTTCCATGTAAATGGGTTTGGAATAACAGAGACAAGGAATGGAATATGAGAAAGAAAGGACGATGCGTAGGTCGAATATATTACGCACATCCTGGTAGTGGTGAACGATTCTATTTACGTATGCTTCTTAATATAGTCAAAGGACCTCGATCTTTTGAAGAAATAAGAACAATAGATAACGTATTGTATCCATCTTATAAGTCGACATGTTATGCCCTTGGTTTACTTGATGATGATAAGGAGTGGCATGAAGCTCTAAATTATGCTTCACAATGGGCATCTGGGAAGCAACTACGTGAATTGTTTGTCACAATATTAATCTTTTGTGAGGTCGCAGATCCTTATAAATTATGGATTGATAATTGGGAGTTATTATCTGAAGACATTCTTCATCATCAAAGAAGGGTGCTTCGCTGTGATAATTTACGTCTTACAGAGATACAGATAAAAAATTATGCGCTCTATGAAATTGAACAATTGTTGTTAAGAAGCGGGAGATCATTAAGAGATTTCGAAAATATGCCGTATCCAGATGTATTATTACTTGGGGAAAGCAATAACAGATTACTACAAGAAGAGTTGGACTATAATAGAGCAGGGTTAAAGGAGGAGCATAAGAAGTTATTTGATAATCTTAATGTTGAGCAGAGGAGAATATATGACTCTATCATTGAATCAGTGAATGGTAACAATGGCGGTTTCTTCTTTGTATACGGACATGGTGGTACAGGAAAAACTCATCTTTGGAAAACATTGATATTTCGATTATGTTCTGAAGGGAAAATAGTGCTTGCAGTTGCTTCATCTGGAATTGCGGCTCTATTATTGCCTGGTGGTCGAACAGCTCATTCAAGATTTCAAATACCAATTAATTTGTCAAATAATTCAACTTGCTCATTTAAACAGGGCTCTCAACTTGGAGAGTTAATGGTAAGAACAAGTCTCATAATTTGGGATGAGGCACCTATGGCTCACCGAAATTGTTTTGAAGCTGTCGATCGTTCGTTAAGAGATATTTTACGATTCACTGATGCAAATAGTGCAGAAAAGTCATTTGGAGGGAAGACAGTTGTTCTGGGTGGTGATTTTCGTCAAATATTACCAGTTGTATTTAAAGGTCAAAGAGAGCAAATAGTTGAGGCCACTATTAACAGATCTTCATTATGGAGGCATTGTGTTGTTTTTACAATGACTCAAAATATGAGACTCGAACAAAACACGGGAGATATTGCTACAAGAGATTTTACAAATTGGATCTTAAGAATGGGCGACGGTGACTTGAGTTGTATTGAAAGTGAAGGAATGATTGAGATACCACATGATTTAATTGTTCAATCTAATGATGATCCTATTGCAGATATCGTAAATGCTACCTATCCTAATTTGAAAGATGAATGTAATAATTCTAAATACTTGGGCGAAAGAGCAATTCTAGCACCTACAAATGATGTTGTCCAGAATATCAATGACTACATGATAGACCAGCTCATCAATCTGGATGAACAAGTGTTTTATAGTGCTGATTCGATATGTAAATCCGGAGGCAATATTACAGAACAACAATCAATGTTTCCAATAGAATTTTTAAATTCTTTAAAATTTTCAGGTATTCCAAACCATAAATTGAGATTGAAAGTTGGGGTACCAATCATGCTACTTCGGAATTTGAATCAGTCTAATGGTCTTTGCAATGGGACACGACTCATAGTTACTCAGTTATCAAAATGGGTTGTTGAGGCAAAAATTATGACTGGAACGCACGTTGGAGAGAAAGTATTTATTCCTCGCATAATTTTATCTCATTCCGATCCAAAATTGCCTTTTATATTGAAGAGAAGGCAATTTCCAATATCTGTATGCTTTGCAATGACGATCAATAAAAGTCAAGGACAAACATTGGAACATGTCGGACTTTTTCTTCAAAACTCAGTTTTCTGTCATGGTCAGTTATACGTTGCTGTATCTAGAATAAGGAGAAGAGATGGTTTAAAAGTTCTCATCACAAATAAAACCGTTGATAGTCGTTTCTGTACAAAAAATATTGTATATAATGAGATCTTCAACGATTTGCCAAAAGGTATTTAAATTTATTCTTTTTGTAGTTATATTTTTTTCCAAATTTATCTTTATATATGTTTTTAAATTGCAATAAATGATAGCTTGGATTACTTCCAATATATTTGATTTAAAAATTTATATAGGTACGAATAAGAGATGAGTATGGAATGCACGCCTCTCAATAAATTATCACCTGACAAGGAAGAGTGGAATATCGAAGTCAGAATATTACGTATGTGGGATGCAACCATTATCGGAAATCAACAGGAGCTTCTTAGCCTTGATATGGTTATAACAGATATCGAAGTAGGTTGATTTTAAATATTTTGTCAAGTAAATTTTTACTTTTAATTACACACTATTCAAGCTTAACTAATATATTTTTTTATTTTTTTAAAGGGGACTTTAATTCACTCAACCATAAGGAAAAATTTGGTCCAACGCTTCCGCCCGTTGTTGACAGAAGGGTGTATTTATGCAATAAAGAATTTCGTGGTTGAAGAATGCAAAGGAAAATATCGTCCTGTTGGTACAAGATGTAAGATTCTGTTCACATCGACGACTTCAGTCGTTAAACTTGATAGACTAAGTGAATCAATGCCTAAGTTGAAGTTCGAATTTGCAAATTACGCAACTGTAGAGAGACGTTGCAATGATCCAACATATTTGACTGGTACGTATTCTATTCTCTACGTAACGAAAGTTTACCATTTCGTATATTAAAGTTAGATATTAATATTATTTTTGAGGTAACAAAATATTATTATAATTTTCTGACTACGGATCATTATCAGATGTAATTGGAAGATTAGAATCTATTGGAGGTATAGAGGAAAGAACTTTTAAGGGTCAGCCTGTGATGCTACGGACGATTCAACTTCTATTAGAAGAGTACGTACAATTTATTTAAAAATAGTAACTCAAAATTAATTAATTTATCAATTAAGAATATTACATATAAAATGACTTCTTTGTGCGTGTTGAATTTTAGGAATAAAAATATACAGGCAACTTTGTGGGGGTCTACTGCACTGCAAATTGATGATGATTTTTTTAAGAATAATCCAGGATCAACTGTGGTGATAGTTACTTCGACAATAGTAAAGACACTTAGAGGTAACATACACATTTTACAATAGTGTGATAAAATATAATTATAAAAATAATATTACTGCTGCACATGTACTTGAAATAATTTTTCGCAGGCGAGTTTAATCTATCATCAACCAATGCTACAAAGTTATACGTAAATCCAGAGATTTCGGACGTCTCAAGAATTCGGCAAGAGTAAAATTAAAATCTTCCACTTTATATTCTCTAAAAATTAAATCATCATATTATTTATATCTAATACATTTTTTGATTAATTAGGTTGCAAGATGTATCACAAAGGGAAGTCATAACCATCAAATCAGAGCATCCAGTCATATCTAATACAGAACTACCATTCCATAACAGGAAAAAAATTGCTGAAATTAAAGAACTGGAATGGACAGCAAATATAAAGGTTTTGATTTTATAGTTTGAATTTAATATAATATACAATTATTTAATATTATACATTTTTTGTGATAACGAAAGAATTAAATATTGCAAGAGTTATTGGTGACATGTTTATGCGAAGTTGGAAAAATAGACACCAAGTATGGGTGATATTATAATTCTTGCATCCAATGCAAAACCAAAGTTAAGTTCATTGAAGGATTGTCATGGTGTGAAAGATGTAAGGCGGAACCAAAACTGATTGTACCAAGGTAATATTACAAAACAAGCTTCTTATATATATATATATATATTCATTTGCACAAACACACAAAAATATCTTTTTTTTATTTATTAAATGTGCAATTCATTTAATGAGTTTTACATTTTTTAGGTATCGAATAAATATGGAGCTGGTAGATGACTCAGGGTCAGCGTCTTCAGTGCTATTTGACAAGGAAGTTGAGAAAATCTTAAATAAAACTGCAAAAGAACTTATGGAAAAAGAAGACCAGGTAACAAAATAGTAGAAATAATATTTACAAAATTAATATTAGTATAGAAAAGTTGATAATTATATTACATAATCGCTAAAACTTAGTATAACATATTTCTGTATTTGTGTAGGACCATAATAATGATGGGTTCCCAAATGATTTACAACAATTTGTTGGCAAAGAATACGTCTTCTTATTGCGACTTGATGAGTACAATTTAAAATATGGACGGGAAAACTACACAGTTCAGCGCATATTTGATCCCGAATGTATAAAATCAATGACAATTAAGAAGGTAAGAAAAGAATTGCATGATTTGGTATTTAATTTTAATTTCTATCATATTCTATATTTTTATAATCGTATCAGTCTCATTGCTCAATCACTTCGTTCAAGGCATTGAATGCTATACTGCTATACTATCATTTACTACAAATATAATTATTATAATGTTTTTTATATAGACAATAGTTGACGATAATATTTATATTATAGGAAACTAATGTTGACATTGATCTCGACATCAACACAAATATAAAGGAAGATGATCACTGTCAAGCTTCATCATCCAAGAGGAGAAAAATCAAAAAAAAAATTTGACATATGATGATACATTTCATTAGTAGCCGAAGGAGAAGTGGATGTGGTTTGTGAGGTTGTAGTTGTGGAATCGTGTTAGGTGTTGTGATTAAATGTATCGCTGTGATGAAGATGTTAATTATGTTATTTGTGAAGTGTTATGATTTCTTTACTTAAAAAATTTGAGAAAGACCATAGTTATTGCATTAGTATAATTAGTAATGTTATGTGATTAGTCAGATTTATTGTATGTTTTAAATAGATCATGGATAAAGTTTATGTATTGTGTTTTATGAAGCATATTAATATTCACGTATTGTCATTATGTTCGGTTATACATATTGTGACGTTGTAATATAATAAATATATATATTTTAGTAATAGTTAAGAAATTGATTATGTATATTAAAATATATAGTTGTAATTTTAGCTTAAATATAAGTCCGCGCATTGCGCGGGTTATATGCTCGTATTAATAACTTTGGAAACATAGATTACGGTATCGACATCTTTGACTTAAATATTATTTCGTACTAATATACTAAAATTTTTGTGCGTATTTTTCTTTTGATAAAATAAAATAAAATAAAGAATCTCACTCTCAAAAATTCTGAAAAAATATAAGCTCAATTTTTGTAAGGAAAAAAAAAGGTTAAAAAAAGAGCACTAGACTAGACTAATAATAAAAATTGACTAAATATTTCCATTAATATAACATTAACTTAAAAAGAAAACACTTTATAATTTATATGCATTTCGAATCATGAGTAATAAAAAAAGTTGAAGAATATGTCGGCAAAAACGGTTGAAAACTATAAGTGGTATGCACGAAGAGGACAGTGATCTGCTGGCTAAAGCGAACTTTGCACTCGAGCATCCAACTGCCGATCGAAGACAAGGGTTATATAATATCTAACTGTCAACTAACAGGGCTCCACGTAAGGCACAGCTGCAGTCTGTGATTGGCTGCCAAAAGGGAACATGCATCCAAAAATAAAATAAAAATTCCGTTCTTATAAATTACATCTAATTTGATTAGTTGCTTAGTCGCGTAATTATTAAATACGTGTTCAACTATATATATATATATATATGCTATACCAGCTTCGTCTTTTCTCCCATCTCCTTTTGATCAGTCTCTACCATGGCTAGCCAAATACATGGACATTCGGTCTCCATCAGCGAAAACCTGGAATTAGAAGAGAATGATTTGGTTGAAGATTATGATCATGATGAAGAGATGGCCGGCACGTCTTCTTCTTGTGGCTGTTTCCGGGGACTTTGCTTTGGATGGTGCCCGGATTATAATAATGTCAACCGTAGACATCTACTTCTGCGACAACACGGAGAGAGAAAGGAAAACTGGGTGGCGAATAAGCTGAAGCAGGTCAAGCAGTTTTCGGAGGTGTTGGGTGGCCCAAAGTGGAAGAATTTTATTCGAATTCTCACTCTGCGTACTGCAGGTCGAATTAATCCCAAGAAAAGTAGGAATCAATATCGCTACGATCTGCATAGTTACACGCTTAATTTTGATGATGGAATAATTAATAGAGAAGAAGATAATTGTGTATATCACGATGTCATGTCTAGTTCTACGGCTTCACTTGGGTAGAACAAACACAAGTTGCTGGGAGTACGTGTTCACGAACCTCATGTTGCCTTTTAATTAATTATTTATTTTTTTGATCTTGTTAATTTTATTTTTCCTGTTTATCCTGTTTATATATGAAATACAATTAATAGTGCTGAAGTTCATTTTGTTGAGAGAGAAATCTAAACAGCGAAAAAATTATCTCTCACTTTGTATGAACTTGTTAGGAAGTAATTGAGTAGATAACAATACAAAGAAAATCACACTCACACAGAAAATCAATTTTTTTACGTGAAAAATCCTTCAATGTAAAGGGAAAAATCGTGGAACCTAGTTCAATTAAAACTTCCACTATCAACAATGTTTGTGTACATAATTCTCTCTAGACAAACTAGAGGCATACAATCAACAATGATCTCAAGAAAAATACTTTCTTTGCAACCAAACAATGTGATTAGGAAAGAGCTCACCAAAACGTATTACTGTTTACGAACTCGAGTACCAGAAATACTGCTCAAAATCTGATCTCCACCGTTCAGATTGTAGAGCATTGAGTTGTGAACACACTTGTAAAATTTCAGCTCAATCGGACTACAGAAGACTTAGATCGGAGCTTTCAAAGATGTGTTACTGTTTACAATCTCGAGCACCAAAACGAACTCGAGCACCAGAAATATTGCTCAAAACCTGATCTCCACCGTTCAGATTGTAGAATCTTGAGTTGTAAACGTTCCTGCAAAATCTCAACTCAATCGAACCACAGATGACTTAGATCGGAGCTTTTGATTGAAACTGAATGAGAGTTTCTTTCTCTCCTCGTTTTTGCTTTTCTCTTCTTTTCGCTCTCTCTGTCTACTTTCTTCTCCTTTGACCGACAAACATATACTTATATATGTTAAGTTGGATATGAGTAGGTTTCCTTCTCACATGACTTCCTCCTCACATGGAGGAACCCATAACAAATCTCTCCCTCCTGACTATGTGGGAGGCTCCATCAAACGTGTTTTTACTCTACATATTTCGAGTTTTTGTATAGGCAGTGATTTTGTTATCATATCTGATCCATTTTCATCAGTATGGATTTTCTCAATCTGTAACAACTTCATCTCCAAAGTATTACGAATCCAGTGATATCTCACATTAATATGTTTGGACCTAGAATGAAAAGTTGAGTTCTTGCTGAAATGGATGGCACTTTGACTATCACAGTAGAGAATATACTTCTCTTGTTTCTGACCCAGTTCTTCTAGGAACTTCTTCATCTATAGCAACTCTTTGCTAACTTCAGTTATGGCAATATACTCAACCTCTATAGTAGACAGGGCAACACATTTTTGTAGTTTGAATTGCCATGATACAGCTTCCCCTGAAGAAGTAATCAAATACCCTGAAATAGATTTTCTGGAATCAATGTTGCCAATCATATCAGTATCAATAAACCCATCAAGCATACGCTTACCATTTCCATAGCATAAACATACTGTGGAAGTTCCTCTGAGGTATTTCAAAATCCATTAACAGCATTCCAATGCTCTTTACCTGGATCTGAGAGAAAACGGCTTACTATACCAACTGCATGAGCAATATTTGACCTCGTACATACTATTACATACATTAAACTATCCACTACTGAGGCATATGGGACTCTTTCCATATCTTCCTTCTCTTTATTTGTGGAAGGGTTTTGCTTTGTGCTTAACTTAAAATGAGTAGCAAGAGGAGAGCTAACTGTCTTAGCTTTATCCATATTGAATTTGTCAAGTACCTTTTCAATATATCGCTCATGTGACATCCGTAATTTATTCTCTTTTCTATCTCGGTAAATTCAAATACCAAGAATTTGCTTTGCTGGCCCCAAGTCCTTTATAGCAAAGGACTTGAGTTGTTCTCCACCGTTCAGATTGTAGAGCCTTAAGTTGTAAACGTTCCTGCAAAATCTCAGCTCAATCGAACCACATATGACTTAGATCGGAGCTTTCGATTGAAACTGGATGAGAGTTTCTTTCTCTCCTCATTTTTGCTTTTCTCTTCTTTTCACTCTCTCTGTCTGCTTTCTTCTTCTTTGACCGACAACAAATACTCATATATGTTAAGTTGGTATGAGTTGGCTTCCTCCTCACATGACTTACTCCTCACATGGAGGGACCCATAACACATTTCAGATCGACATTCTGAATTTGGATTTATATATATTATGTATGTGTGTGTACTACTGTGTGAACATATTGATAGATGCACCCTCTGAAACATGAAATTTCAAATCTAGGGAGTAATATTAATAATTTGATGTTTATCGGATGCATCAAGTATTGTTGTTTGATTAATATTACAGTTATAAGTAAATTATACAAAAATAACTTCACAAATTGATATGATTTTATATAATCTATTAGATTTATTTTAACTTTAGTATTTCACTAGGCTTGTTTTTGCCTTTCCAAGCTCCCCGGTGAAAGGGAGAAGAGATACCGCGCGCTACGTGCCAAAATTGCTCCTCCATTAACCGTGCTAGCTAGATCGATCATTAATTAGCCATTGTCTGACCTCTTGGAATTAATTACTAATTTACTTGTATCAAACGGATTCCCATGAGTTGATTTCTCGAACATTTTTAGAGAACGAAATACCAATTAAGATTTATAGAAAAGGATATCATGTGAAATTAAGAAAGGAATTATAAATGAAGAACATGAGCAGCATATATACTCCCTAACGTCATGATATTTCGTGCCAGTTATATATGGCATTTGGAATTGCTCGAAAGAGCTCAACTTTCAAACTGTTAAAAGCTTTTATATGCTATATATATATATATATTTGAAATAAATTTTAAGTACTCTACAATACAATTTTCAATGTAAAGCTATAATTGAAGTATAAACGTAAGGCAACTTGCACATATATTACACTGTACACCCACAACCCTCACTATTACTATTCAGTGGCTAGCTAGGCAGGAAGAAGGAAAACAAAAATCATAATCTTGTCAACGGCATTCAAGCCATTTTCAGAATTAATTACAATTCATAAATACTGGACTTCCTACTGAGATTGGCATCATATTTGTGTAAAGCCTTCGAAAATATTTGTGAGATGTCAGGAACCAATTTTATCATCTCTCAACTCCGTCCTCTTTCTTTCTGAAGAAACCGAACTCCTTGAGCCCAGTCATGATACCATGAAGCACGAATAGAGAGATCACTTTGAGGAATTGTTCTTGAATTTTCTTCCGTTTATATAAACCGATCATGATGGGATGTTTTCACCTGCATTACTTCTTTTTCAAATAATGGTTGGTGCAATGCTCATGGGAGAGTTTAAACAATCAAACGAGAACTTTTTAATTGGATACCTCTTGCGTTTGCTCTTCAAGACTGTAGATGTCGAGGGGTTGCTGTGCCAGTTCCTCTTCCTCTGATTAATGAACCAATTATTTATCTGCTTCAATTGCAAACCAGTTTCCTGTACCAATCTTGCCTTATCTTCCTCCTGTAGTTTTCATAGAATTTAGGAATAGATGAGCAAAATATATATTTGTTTGACTAAACTCATTTAAGGGTTTCTGAAGAAAGAGGTTTCAGCTCGGAACTGACATAATTTGAACACAAATATTTGCAACATTTGTTTGACTAAACTGATATTAACTTCTAAGCAGCATACTCATTAAAGGGTTTTTGAAAAAGAAAAAACAGTTCATATTGGCTCTATATAGCCTTTTGCCCTATTATGAAGTCAAATTATAGTTCAAAACGATTTCTCAATTATTTCTAACTGATCAAAACTTACGGTGGGGTATGGCCACTTAGAATGTGATTGCCACCAATGTTTTAATACCGAGGTGGTGTCTCCGGGAAGCTTTCCTGCTCTTCTCTTGCGTAAAATTTCCTCCCTTATGTCTACAATTTTCTCCTTGTAACCCTATAAAGAGAAAGAGACTACTGTTCAGTCGGCAACATTAAAGATATCATAATTCACTGCAATTAATAGTCCCAGCAATTACCTGTTTCAGTTCATGTTTCAACTCCTGCCTCACACGCTCCATTAATGACCTCTCAGACTCTGTTGGTACAAGAGGACCAAAACCCATGATATCTGGACCGTCAAAACTCCCATCAAATAAGTTGGCATCACTATCTCCTTGGTCATCATCATCATCAGACATTGTTGCTCCTGTACCTTCACCTGGAGAGACTCCTGTTTATGCAACATTAGGAGAAATTATAGATTTGGTAAGTCCTGACCAAAAGTGTAGAAGAAGTTGTTTTGATAAGCAGACCTTATTGAGCTTGATAAGACGCTGTCTTATTAGTCTATCCCTTAGTTTGATAAGTGAATACATCTAAATAACCACACGTAGTTTATTTAAAGATTTTGTCATTTTATTTCAAGTGAACTATAGTTATTTCAACACTCACCATGTTCTAGGAATTCCTCAGCATTACTAGTGGTTGTAACTATATCGCGGTGTCATAATTTCTACTTGGCATGGTTTGTGTGATCAAGTAACTATCATAGAATATCTCACCTGTTAAACTTTGTAAGGATTGTTCAATCTCCCAGCAAGCCATTACTGCCTCCATTGCATGGACCCGGACATGTTGTTGCAGTTGTTCTTTAAAGGAACAAAGCAACAGAACATAATGTGTCTACATTAACAAAGGATAAGATAAAAAACCTGATTCTATCATGACAAGCCAATGTACAAAAAAGGCATAGAGACGGCAAATTACAAATGTATGGGACAAGCAGGCACGGAAGCCTTATAAGCTTAAATTAAAACTTTCCACCGTAACTCAGTATCATCCTTTTGGTTAAACAATTAATTAACAGAAACCTTTATTTTTTATAAACTGAGTCTTCTCCAGGAATGTTGACATTTACTTCTACCACTAAACACGGATAATACCTATATATATATAGATATTAAAAAACATAAATACAAACATAAACAAATGTTGCTAACCAGACTCCAAATAAAGAGATTATGGAGTTCCAACCAATGTTTTTTGTAAAACCAGAAGTTTAGTAAAACAATACGAGTTAAAATGACAGGCTTCAAAGAAAGTTCAGTTCCCTGATCTGTTGATGGCTACCACGCAATCTGGAGCTTTCTGAATTTTTCTATGTGCCTGTTCTGATATTTGATTGTAGCACATGAGATATAAAACATTTATGTTGGTTGTATCCAAGTTTCCTCTTATTAGCATAAGTGAAAATATCCGAATTTCATGTGAGCCAATTAATATCATATCTGCATTTAGCACACATACCTTTGGAGTTGTTAATTCTTAAGTTACGCTAAGAACTCCAACTAACTGCAAGTAGCATATGCAATCCTACATGAAGTTTCATTGACGAAAAATATCTATACAGTATATGATAGAATATATCATTCATGCATGCATGTAGTTCAGCACATCTCCTTGCCACATACTTTCCAGAATCGGAATGACCTTTAACCCTGTATGACTGCCAAAAGTTAAATTTTTTACCATTTCTGAAACTAATTTGACAGACAAAAGTGCACAAATAGTTAGGAGAGGTTGGTTTACTCTCTCCCTGTCTGGGATTTTAAAGCATCAGAGATAGCAATGAAAAGAAAAAAGTCAAGAACATTTCATTCTGAATGAAATTAAAATATAAACAATGACGTTGGGCTGCCTTCAAATTCATGGTGAAAAACCATGGGAGAACCTTAAAGATTCAAGCCAAAAAGAAAAGGAAAACTCGGCACAGATCTTTCTGTTAAGAGTAGGTTCCTCTGTTTATTTATTTATTTATTTTTGTTTGTTTTTTGCACAGTTAAATGGACCTCAACGGCTTTCCATACCCGGAATGCTGGAGAATTTGATAGGCCACGAAGAGGCATGCTAATCTTAACATCATAAAAATTAAAATTTAAAAGGTAAAGTTGTGCTATCTATTCCCGAGGAAGAAATGCCGTTTAACTTGAAGACATCAATCAAATCAATTGGTAGCAACCAGGAAATTAGAGCTAATGATGCATCCTTCCTTTTGCTTCATGAAATTAGAGTTCCACCGTCCATTCCAAATTACAAGCCACAAGCACACCAACTACGCTTCGGTCCCAATCGATGGATTGTCTTCAGGAGAAATTTTCGTTAAAAAAAATACCCTAAACACATCTGAATTTGATGAATTATAACTAGGAATATGACCAAGTTGTTGCACATAGATAAAAGAGATATACGATAAACACAAATTTTTGTGGTAGAAAGCTTTTAATTGCAAGAATCACAGACACGCAAAATAAAGTTCACAAATATCCGTTCACATAGAGCCCACGATATGAATCAATGAATTTTGGACAACAAAACAACGACATCAAAGCGAAAAAAAACGTACCAAGAACTGATCGAGCTCCTTATCGTCCCCAACCATGCCCATAGAACCATGTCCGAGAGCCGAGTATTTGGCGACGACATTCTGGGACTGGGCGAGCTGAGCGTCGATCCTGGGCAACTGGTCGACCGGCGTGGCGATCCGGAGGCACGCCACGTGGGCGGAGAGCAACTGCTCGTATAGCGGATGGGCCAGAATCTCGGCCATGTACCTTGCATTCTGCCAGTTCATCACTCCCTGTTCCCCGCTCTCGACCACAACTCCCACTCCTACGGCTCCCTCGCGCTTGTTCGGGTTGCTGCTGTTGAGGTTGAGGTTGTCGCTACCGCCGCTGTTCTTCAAATTCTCGGCCGATTCGTGGGACATGGTAGCGGCAATCATGGAGTTACCGGCGGCGGCAACGTCTTCGATTACGTTACTGTTGTTGCGGTGAAGGATGGGGCGGGAGAGCCATTGGTTCGAGGATTGCGAGACGTTGGTAGAATCGGAAGCAGTGTGGAGGTTCAAGAAATTGGTGCTGTTATTGTTATTGTTGGTGGTGGTGTCGTTGTACTGCGCTTGGGTGCGGAGGAGGGCGTTGTTGAGCCAATTGGGTGCGGTTTGCAAGGGATGGTGGTGGTGGTTGGAGCCGGGTTTGGACGTCGTGTCAGAGGTGGATGAGTGGGCGGCGAGTTGGTCGATGGTGCGCAATGAATTGTTGTCAGGCAAGCCTCGGTTTTGCTGTTCCTGCTGGTCCGTAAAATGCCGGAGAGGGATGTCTTGAGAGAGGTGGTTGTGGTACGCCATGAATGAAGTATAGAGAGGTGAGAGAGAGAGAGAGAGAGAGAGAGAGAGAATTTATGAGAACTACTCTCGGATAATTACGAAGTCTTACAAAGAGACACAGACGAAGTTCAAAGAAGAACTCAACGAGAGAAACAAAGAAGATGAGCCATGAAGTACGTGTTGGAGAGAGAGAGAGAGAGAGAGAGAGAGAGAGAAGAATGGAAGGTTTGGAGAGAGACAGTAGATTGTTTTTGTGAGGATGGTTTCCAGTTGAGATGATTGCTCGGAACCTGCTTTAGTATGAAAAAAAGGGATGGGTTTGTGGAACCAAACTTAGCAACAAGTATGTTGATAACAGTTCTCCTAAATACAGTTATTTTTGTATATATTTTATTTATATAATTAATTAAAACATTTATTTTATTAAAAAAAATGACTCATTCAATCATAATAATAAAATACACAAAAAGAAAAATACATAAAATAATTACATAAAAAAGTTTTGGTTGATGGAATGGGCGTGTGATTAGGCCATTTGATTAAGCTCCCACTTTAATTATTTTCATAATTATTATTATTATAGTTTTTGTCGTTGTTGGAAACATAAATTAAAGGGATTGGTTTTTTGTATACGTCCGTCGACCTCTCTCTACCACTCAACGTCTCTAATGATTTCAATTAAACTTTAATTATAACTTGATTAGTTCTTATAAACCAAGATATAATTTGGACTTTTCCTTAATGCTTACATTCTCAATCTTATCAGTAAATCATGTCACAAAATTGGAAGCAATACAATAATATTGTTAAAAAATTATGATGGTGGGATTAAAAAATAAACTCAATTATGTCACTATACATTTAGTGATCAAATTTTTATTTATTTGTTTCAAACTACTAATTAATTATGTGTTTGAAAATTTGTTAAGACGGAATGACTTAAGTTTGAACTAATTGGTCGACCTGCCCTTGAATTATCATCGTATTACTGTGATCAATATCATATAATTCGTTGATATGACGTTCACTTTTGGTTGTAATAAATAGTAAACTATGATCATTTTAAAAAAAGAGTGGAAAAGCTGCGTGTGTATCTCTATGGTTGGTCAGTTGACTATGAATATGATGGAGGAGACGTTTGAGTTTTGTTTAGATAGGTTAAATTTATTTTTTAATATTATTATTATTTTAAATTTTAAAAAAAATAAATATTAAAATTTAAAAAAATATATTAAGGTTTGAAAAAATGTATAAGAATTTATATTTTATATAAAAAAATTATAAAAATATAATAATAAAATAAAGATGAATTGAAATAAATTTCAAATACAAAAATTTTGTCAAATTTAAATAATAATATTCTCAAATTTTAATACAATAATTATTTTCATCCAAAATTATTTTACAATTTATTAACTACACTGCAGCTTAACGTGGCAAAGCTAAATAGTCGGTATTTAATGTCACAACAAACAAGGTATGCTGGGACGAAAGCGCGTGGGAAACAAGGTACACTAAAATTTTAAAAAATTAATTAATTAAATTTAAAAATTAATTAAAATGAATTAATAATATTTAAAAAAAAATTAAAAATTAAATTATTTATTATATTTTATATAAAAAATTTTAAAAATTATAATAATGAGATTAAAAAAATTATGATATCCAATTAGAACGAAACAAAAAATAAACAATTTTATAAATTATTTTTATTACAAAATAAATTTAACAAATATATAAAATTATCATAATTGTAAATTTATTTTGATATATTTTTATTCAGCACTCTCACAAATTAATATTAGGAAAAAGCTTGGGGTCGATCTGACCAATTCCCCCATTAAAAATAGCTCGCCATTGGGGGCAGCGGTGGGCGACACTACCGGTACCATTCGACGACGGACCCATTTCGAGTTTAAGGCTGGCGAGGCTTTATCGGAAGTTATCGTAGGTCGCCGTCGCAGGGATGGACTCGCCGGAGCTCGCCAATCCCTATGGTACCGGTAGTGTCGCCCACTGCCGCCTCCGGCAGCTCCGTTCAGTAGAGGGTCGAATTTCTTTAAAATTCATCTTCATTTTATTTTTTATTGTGTTTTTTATGATATTTTTATATTTTTATTGTGTTTTATATTTTATTTTATTTTCTTCATTTTATCTTTTATTCTATTTTTTTATTGTATTTTTTTATTTATTTTTATTTTATTATTGTGTTAATTGTCAAAAAAACAACTCAATTATTATTGAGTTACTTTTGACGCTGGAACAAGCCACCCCCCGCCCCCCTGAAAATTAGTATATTATAGATGTAAACATTTATAGACTATTAGCATTAGATTAACTATTTTCATCTTCAAAATTTTAAAAATATACAATTTTTTATTTTTTAGCTAATTACTTAAAGCATGAAGTCTACATTAGATTATTTATCACATTCTTTATAATAATAAAATTTTAATATTAATATTAATATTTTTTATTTTTATTTTTTATTTTTTATTTTTTATTTTCATAATCCTCAATAATTTCCAAGAATCATATTCATATTTATTTTTTTTAATAAGAATATATTTAAATATTTTTTTCCTTATTTTATAATTATACTAACCATATGTATTTTAATCATATAATTTGATACTTAAATAATTTTTTTTTGCTAATTTTTTTTTCAACCAAATAATTATTTATATAATTATTTTCAATGAATGGAGATGTAAATAGTTCTTTTCATATATGAAAAGTAAAATGAATAAATTGTAAACTTTTCAAAATTTAAAAAGTGGATGACCAATTTAATATAGGGACATTTTCATTAATTTTTTTCAAAATTTGAAGAGTACTGATGTTTGGTTAATCTAATGCCAGTGCTTTAAGAATATAAGATTTAGTGAGATAGGAGTCTCTAACGATCTTCTCAATGCAACAAAGACACAATAAATACTAAAATAAAAATATAATTTCATAATCATAAATATAGCTCTCATCAATTTTAATGAAGAGATGTTGTTACCCAGATAACTAATACAATAGGAGGGTGAATTGAGTTATATTAAAAAATTAATACTTATAAACCAAATATATAATATAAAATATAAACAGAATATGAAGCAGTAAAAAATATAGAGAGTAAGGGTAAGAAAAAGCAAACTCAGTATTTTAACGAGATTCAATTTCACTGCCTATGTTCTCACTTCAAGTTACCCCTTGAGGATTCCAAATTCACTATTTAATCTTCTTCAGGTGGAGATAGAAACTTATTACACATTTGAGCAATACCGCTACAAAGAATCTGTGTAGAACACTCTCTACACTTCCAAGCATCTCACACTTGGTGATTCAATCATTCCTTGTGTAGAACACCTTCTACACATACAAGGGTTATACACACTCTCTTACAAATATAAAAGCTGATAATTGATAGATTATCATAGTAAACTCATCAATGAGTGAAATAAAAACAATACAGCACAACCTATATCTCTCTTAAAATAAATAAAGATTAAGCTACAAAACTTAGAGAAAAAAGAATGAGCATTTTGAAAAAATGATGCAAAACTTAGTAATTGATGTGTAAGCTCTTGTTGTGATTTTTACAAAATTCAAGTGAGTTATTTATAAGTAAATAAGTTTTCATATTCAAATTTGAAAATGTTCGCATGTCAAATAAGAGTACTATTCACTTTTCAAAAGATTCAAATAAAAACATCTCATTTTTATATTTGTCAAAAACAACTCAATTCATTTTTAAAAAAACTCAAACATAATCTTTTACTTTTCATACATGACAAATTGAGTATGATTTATTTTTCAAACCAAATCATCTTCATTTTGCATATATCAAAAAAATACACAACCACCTTTTAAGATTTTCAAACAAATCGTCTATTTTTCGTATTTGTCAAAAAAATACACAACCACCCTTCAAGATTTTCAAACAACACATGCATATGTTAAAAATGACAATCAATCATCTTACAAATTCAAATTTTTATGCATATGTGAAAAAATAATAATAATTTTCGAAATTAAATATTTTAATAAAGTTATATAAATGTAAAAATGCAATTTAATATTTTGTGAGAAAATATTAATTTTGAGCCTTAATCCAATTTCAAATTTTTACAAATGTACAAAATTACCCTATGGGTTTAATTTGTAGACTTGTTCTTCTTTTTGCTCATACTTGATTTTTTGATGTGTTTAGCTGTTTTCATACGTAGACAATTTGAACTTGAGTTTTAAATTTATTTGTTATCATTAAAATTTATACGTAGATACGAGACTTGAAACCTTGAGTTCTACAGATGCTATCTAAAACGGTTATTAAATAGTCTGATTATCAAGCTATAATACTGCAATAAAAGTCATAATGAAAACATGTGTGCTGCATTCTGTTGAGTCAGTCTGCCTAAGGAGATTTTCACATCCATGTCATATTGATCCTAGGTTAGGGAAAGCGAAAAATCGTAACCCAAAAAAGAATCAATAACTGGAATAAGACCACTGCCGGTAGAAGCGGCGCATGAGAAGCATACGCCGCACTAGAGAGAAACTGGCCGGACAGAACAAAAGATCATAAGCCGCTACTTCCAAAAATAAGGCGCATGACAACCAAAAAAAAACATTCCAGGTGCAGTGGTGCGTGAGATCTAAATGCTCTGTCCAAAGTACGTGAGATTCATGCGCCACTCGTCTAGGAGCACTCTTTCTTTCTGCCCATAAATCGATGGGTTAGACTTTAGTAGACTAGAGCGTAATGGTCGTAGAAGCTCGGCAAACAACAAATCAGCAAATCTGAAGACAACGGACAAAATACTAAAAAAACATGAAAACAAGCTACAAAACAAGCGGGAAAATAAATATAAAAGCCATATAGGGCTGGGAGTGAGGGAGGGAAGAGCAGCTTCTCCTAGCTCCTCTCTCGAAAATGAGTGTGGGAGGCTAGGGAGAAAAACGAATATCTGCTTAAAGGGTGTAGGTAGGCTGCCCTCGTTTAAGTTGCACCCAAATAATTAGTCTCACGTATTTTATTACGTGTCATGTCAAGACTAAGATAAGATTATGATTAATCTATTTTATTGAATTTGGGCATATAAAAATGCTCCACTCCTCTTACCACTATCCGTGCATAAGATACAAATACACAAACAAATATATAAAAACCAATGGTCAAGATATAGAGATGCTTTTATCTTAATATCTTATCATATTTCATTTCATTTCATTTAATCTTATATCACTCTATTTTAATATCCAACACCATAAGAACAAACACATTTTAATGTCAAAATTTTCAATTAATCTCTACTTAATTATTACAAGTTTTAAAAAATTTCAAATAAAATATAAAAAACATTCCACTTTAAATATCAAAATAAAAATCAATTTCAATAATTAATATTCTATAATATTTAAATTTTATAATATTTTTATACAACTTGTTCTCTAATTTTCTAAAATTTCATAAAATATTTTAGGTCAAATTATTTCTAATTAGTCTCACTTCAACCCAAATATATCACTACCATCGACATATTATTTTCAATTTATATGATCTCAACTTATTATCCAAATCCGCATTTCATTATCATTAACTAATGTATACCACCACAAGTCCACAAAAATCACCAACTCTTAACTTTTTAGAGAATCCTTTTTTAATTTATGGGAGGGCCCATCTTTTTTATGAAGTAACATGTGTCCATTTGCAATGAATTAATTATAATATACTTAGATATATAGTATATATCTAGGTTATTAATTAATTTAAATGCATAATAAACACGTGTTGGCAAATATTGTATGCAAGTGCCGATTTACTAGTAGGCGGAAGAAATCATTTCCATCGTGTATGTCTCATGCGCTATCACACTTTGGAGAGCTTGTTGTCTCTATGCACGGCACCTTCAAGAAAAACAGTATTGAATCTTCTAGATCCGATTTGCACTTCCACTCCTAATATGGGGCATGAACTACGCGTGCCACTACAGTTAGTGATGATGCTAATAGAAAATAAAATATCATATAATAGAAGATGGAGATAAGAGAAAATGAGAAAATAAAAGGGCTACATATTTGCCTTTTCAATTGTTATTGAATACAAGTTATATATATATATTTATTTATTTATAGAGAAATTACTTTGATATAAAATAAGGTAAATATCTTTAACATTAAAAAAATCGAATCGAAGTGATTTGATAAATATGAAATTAAATTAAGATAATAACAAATCAAGATATTATATTTAACATTTTCATTCAAACTCGTGATGGAGAATTTTGAAAATTTGAATTTGAAATCTGAAAGTAATAGTCTTCATATTCATCGATTGATAACTGATGAGATAATGGTATTAGTGATGAAGTAACTAGTAACTAAAACTGAATCTAAAGTCGTGGTCAACAATGGGCTATATATGGTATTGGTTAACTATTAGACCAAAATCAAAAAGTCAAAATTGGATATGGAGCTTAAAATAATGCCCACAATAGATCAAAATTCAATAAAGAAGAGTCTCACAACTAATAGATAATTCAAGTGCATTGATTTGAGACAACAAAATTGAGCAACGATAAAAATTTTGTAGGAGATAAAGCTAATGTGTTCCACATGATTGAACCTAGCGTTAGCCAAGATAGAAATAAAATAAATATAAAAAAGGATAGAGATAAGAGAAAAAGAGATAAAAAGACCGTAAGGAGTATATATTTATTTTCTTAATTATTGTTGAATATAAATCGTATATATTTATTTATAACAAAATTATATTGAAATAAAATAAGACAAACATTTTAAACATTATAAAAATTAAATTAAGATCAAATCAAATTAAGTGATTGAAATTAAATTAAGATAATATCATATAAGAATAATCTCATTTTTGATATTATCGTCAATAATTATTTATTGGCGATTTTACATAATTTTTTATTATTACCATCTTATATTATCGTATTTTCTAATCAACGGTCAAGTCTTAATCAAGAATCAAGAATCAAGATAAAGTGGGCGTTAAGTCTCTGCTAACCGGTCCAAATCAACGAGATGTATCACTTAATTTTTTACTGCAGCTTTTGGTCGTGTTTTTGATTTTGAGAAAGACGGGTAAAAAGTTCCTACTCCAAATATTGTATCATGCAATCGTGTATATATATAAATATACTAAATTGCTCAGAAAAAGTACCAGTATCATGCAATGGTTGATAAGTGATAATGATGATTTGCTACGTAAACTTGGAGCGTGTCCTCCACGTCATCCCATGGTAGCGTGACGGATTAGCCGTTGAAGACAAAAACAATACAAAATTAACGACATCAATTATAGTTTAAAGTGTCTAATATAATCTCTGGTTTCTCGCCTGGGCATACCATTTCTCAAAGCTTTGTCATATGCGTATGTAAACATCGCCAAAAAGGCCAAAAAAGAAGTTGGAACAGGGGTTGGGGGCAGCCGACGAAAGGGTAGGGGGGGACCATGATTTTCGTCGCCAACTCTTTCCGCCACTCGCGGGAATGAAATTTATACTGCGACACGCGTCGAGCTCTTGTCTATTGGACCACAAAGTTGGGACCAGTTCAGAAGCATGCGCCAGATAAGCAAATCCAGGCCATCCACATGACGGGATCAGACGGGTTTGGACGACCGAGAATTTAGACTTCTCTGACAGCCGCCGGCTTAATCAATGAGAACTGTCCACCTAGAATGGTCCCCTACCGACTTGCGCCTTCCTTCCATTCTATTTTCCAATATTTATCTGTTGTTTTCTGGGACCTGCCGTCGGGCAAACGGCATCGGCATGGTTTCACGTTATCTAATTAAGGTCCGGTTGGATTGAGATGAAGTTTATTATTATATTTAATTTTTTTTATATAAAATATAATAATTTATTTAATTTTTTAAAACTTTAAATAATAATAATATTAAAAAATTTATATTTTATTTAATTTTCAAATTTTATCTCAACTTATCTTATATCATTTCTCAATTCAAAAAAAATCTTAAAAAAATAAATATTGAATGCCACATAAATGTGCAAGATTTTTCCTCATATATTAACATTGGTTTTTCTCTCTTGGGCAGTGTTGTAAAACTTTTAAAACATATCATTATTGTTACTATTTTTATGAGGTACTATCCTTTGTGAGTTTATACGTAGCTCCATCTCAGAAACTGTAATACATTCAAATGTCTCCATTTTGTATATCAACGTTCCTACTGGCCCCTTGAACCATTTCTTTGCATCCAAGACCCACCAAAGCATTATTGCAGTCAAAGCTACAGCAAGGGCTATTGGTGCATAATTCAAAGTTCTCGATTGAAGAGGATAGAGAGTTGGCAGTAAGAATGCTGAACATGTGTAACATATCGACAAGAAGGCTACCAAGCAAATTGGCCTTCTTGCTTTACCCAAGTGGTTCAAAACAACGCAAAGGATAATAGATTTACTAGAATTGCATTTACTTTACTCCGATCATGTCTCTCCAAGCAAATAGATATACTGCATTTGACAATTCATAGCCGTTTTAAAATTGTAAGCACACCTCAACTCCACCAATACATATTCAAAACCATTGATTTCACTTCAATATGGACCTTGGAGCTAAGAAAAAAGGGAACAGAAAGAAAGGAACAAAAAAAAAAAAAAGTCCAAAGTGAGTGAACGAAAATGGAAGTGATCTGTTTTCTCTCTCAATTTCCCTTTCGTTTTGGGTATTTCTGGGCATTTGTTTTTTAAATTAGGCTGATGTGGCTCGCCGGTTTCGCAAATTACGCAGGGGACGATTTCCTATAGCACTATTGTATTATAAAATAATAATACTTTTATAAAATGATATTAATTTTATAAGATAGTTTGTGAAAATATATTTCATTTTAAAATATTATTATATAAAATATTATGAAATGTGACGTGTTTATTAATTTCCTTATTTGTTTGCTTTGTTTTTCTTTCTGTGTGTCTTAAAATAATTTAAGTTAAGAGTTTTTTTTATTTTTTTGTATTTTTCACATGTAGCATATTTAAAATAATGACAAAACGTGGACCTTATTTTTAAAAATCTTCTCTCCGTTAACTTTTTTTGGCCGTTATTAAGTTTCTTTTTCGCTTTACTTATGTGCACAATATAGACGCCTAAGATTCATTTCCCTCCCATTGCTCAAATATTATGTGTGTTTTGATATTTAATTTATCTGTCGTTAGTTTAAAGAATTAAAATTTGAATCAGTACGATCAGAAATTAAAAAAGGACGGCTAGATATACAAACAAATCACATAAAAATAATTTTATAAATAAATTTAATTTTATCTAATTTATTAGATTTATTTTATAATAAAAATAATTTTATAATCTAATAAATTACGTCAATTATATTATTTTAAAAAATTATTTTTATAAATTATTTTTATGACTAAAATATTTATCATATATTCGTTTGAAATATAATAAGAATATTCGGGTTTTGTCGTTGAAATACTGCCTGAGAAGCCGACCAATGTTATGTCCCACATCAAAGCGTTAATCGCTGTTTGTATCCACGCGTGACTCTTGCTTCCCATGCCTTTGTCCTAGCTGTCACGTTTCACAGTTTCAATGACCCTAGATAATAGAGGATTGTGGCACAAGCGTTGGGTTTTTTTTTTTTTTTTTATATGAGTGAAATTTATTATTGAAAAATTAGTTATTTTTTATAGAAATTAATATATACTTCAAATAATCTTTTGCATCAACCGTTTGAATAAAGACATTAACACAAATAATCCGACCCGAGAACTAACAAGAATAAATGAATTAAATAAAACTAGAGTCTCCAGCGCAACTTTGTGAAATTTTGGGATAAAGTTTCGTCAACAGGACAAAATATCCTCCAACTTGTAGAAGATGGTTTAGCTGTCGGAGAAGCGGTCTACATTTCGTGGAGCATCCGGTAGTTTCGCTGCCCGACGTGCAGCTCGTGTGGGGCCCTGACCCATCGTCACTTAGTCGGTAAGAATGGGCCCACACGTTCGGAGGAGCCCGCATGTTGTCCCATTTAATACTACCTTTGTTTTTTTTTTTTCTTATTTATGTATATTTATTCTTAACACTAATCATGAATGTCCTTTTTTCGAATAAAATAAGGGATGGGTAGGTTGATAAGGTGATTGTTTGAATCAAAGGAGATTTGTATTTGGTAGGTTGGGGTTAATTATATTATAAGCATGGGTGTGGGAAAAGTCTAGATCTAAGGTTCGTCCTTGTCTCTGTCTTTTATCGGTACCAATTCTAGAAAATAATGATTAAAAAAAATAATTAATATTTATATTGTCCACTCTGGGATTTAGTAGGGACTTGCATGTGTGTGTAGAGTAAATAGTGCACGTGTAAAGGACTTGGGAAAGTAATGTGGTAGAGTCTAGACGATGTTGTTCTCCTTTTGTGGAAGCAATGTTTCATATTTTGAATATCCCTTTTTTATTGTGATAAAATTAATGACCAATGAGGACATAGAATTAGAAATTGCATCCAAATTCCGCACTCGTTTTTTGCAGTTCAAAGGTGCATTTATGTTTTTTTTTTTTTATCTTTTGTTTTAGAGCAATGCTGGAAAGTAGTTACATTCAGGATATTTTCTCTCATATAAACAGTGTCATAAACAGTAATAATACTGTTCATATAAGGAAAGTATGTGACTTCTCTCCCTCATTTTTCTTTGTATTATTTCAATATATTCATTTATTCTGTCATCGTTTTTATTGAATATGGGTTTTTTATTATTATGTCACGTAACACGTTTACATGTTCGACCTGAAGTGATCGGTGGAGTTTCTTTTTAAGATTATTATTAAAACAAATTGAATATCAACATCCACGTGTTGATGTCTTGTCAGTTTCTTTCCAAGGACGTGATGCCTACATTGGCCAGGGAGCCAATTTTATCTTATTGATTTGAATAATGATAGTTTTTTTTTTAAACTTAATAATTAAAAAAATAATTATTAGTAAAATTATAATATTTTTTTTTTCAATTTGCTTAATAATTAAAAATATTAAAAAAATAAATACACTAAAAAATAATAAACAATTGATACACCTATGATAAATGTACCATTTCTCAATTGATTAATCCTCTTCTTATGTTTTTCTTTCCCCAAGCATTGTAATTTCCCCCCGTGACTTGTTTATGTGAATAGATGAACCTCAATCATCTTATCCCTTACTTTAACGGATGATTTTTACTATAATAAAGGATTATCTAATGACTATTTAATAAATATATATATATATATTAAAAAATAAGCTGTCAAAAGTCCAAACATGATTATATTGAAAATGCATACTTTTGGAATAAAAAACTACCCCTCCTCAAAGCTTACTTTAAAATGCAATACAATATATAAAATACTCGTATTTTGAATTATATATATAAAAGTCGATAAATAACACCACAATTATTTGAAGAGATTTTTATATTTTATAAATGTTTTAAAAAAAATCTAATTATGACATTTACTAATCTTTTCAAAATGTAGATATAAATATAGGGTAACGTTATAATATTTACTCTATTTGACATTTTTTGTATTTTTTTTCTTAAAATTTTACTTAATGATTAAGGAAGTGAATATTAGTGTATTGATGTTTTTTTTTTCATATTTTTTAAAAATATTTCAATACATTAAAAAAAATATAAAAATAAAAATAACAAAAAAAATCATTTTAAAATATTTTAAAAATATATAAATAAAATTAATATTAATATACTAATAATTATTTTCTTAATTATTAAATAAAATTAAAATATAAAAATATTAAATAGAGATGTCAAACGGAATTAGATAGCATTTTTCATAAATATAACCGATATTTTTTGGAGCTAGCTAGTTGTCATGGGAAGTCGCAAGGGTGGGGTGGGGTAGCATTCTTTTTGGAAGAGACTTGCCGAAAGCGCTAATTGAAGGCAGCAAGTACGGAAAATGGAAATAAAAATCAATACTCGTGGATTCCACTCTGTTTATTACTGTGCATTTTGTTGTGTTCTAACCTTTATGCGAGATAAAGGTAACCCCAATTGCATTCATGATTCATCCCAAAAAAAAAAAAAAAAAACAAAGTAGGCAATTGCATTGACCAAGCCAACACCCCCCTCCCCCCAATTCGATATATTTTGACTGATAGCAGAAATGCCTAAATACATAAACCAATTTATTCACATGGGTTTATTTTTCTCGCTGTTCTTAAACCAATTTATATATGATTTATGTTAACTTTTTCCCTATCAATTATAATTTGATAAATAAATAAATAGGGATTAATAGTAGATCTATTTATCTACATATAGGATATAGCTGTATTTACGATCTACCAATTAAGTATTAAGAACCCTATATGTGTCTTAATTTACATCATTTTTTAAATAAATATATATATATATTTTCACACATAGTATTAACTATTACGAAAGTATCACGTCAATCATACAAGTTTAGGTATGCATCAAATTTGTAATTTAGCGACAATTTCAAAGGAATCACGTTCAAAGTTATCCTTCATTTGATTGGATTGAGTGTTGGTTGATCAGACTAATGGAATGGAATGGAATGGATTGGAATGGAATAGCTTGGACTCTTTTATTATTTAGCTTCGCCACGAATAATTTCATTCTGGTTCGAGTGTGAGGGGGGGCCGGGGGCCGAATAGAACGAGGCAAAGCTTGGCTTTTCTATGCCATTCCTCTTGCATGAAAAAATGGACAAACCGTACTAATCGAAACTTTATGTGTGTCTGTATGTATATATTATGTAGCCAAACAAAAGTGAACTGTTTGAATTGTCAAAAACCCCATTTTTACCTTGCATTAAACGTTGAACTGTCTGAGTCCTCCCCCTGTTAGGCGTGACAAATACAATGGGCCGCTGGCCCACACCTACCGATGTGATCCTCTTATCCATAACTCTTGAAAACTTTTTCCTTATCTTTTCAACACACAGACACCGTAAGGCTTTTTTTTATTTTTTACCATAAAAAAAGGTGTCGTCTCGATATATGCTATTTAAGGCGCACTTATCACTAACATGGTCGTACACGCAAAAGAAAAATGGTATCAATTTGGAGGGGAGTGATCGTGGAGAGGGAATTTTGGCAAAAAGTGGTGCCAAAATAATTGCACTGTTTGTGTATAATAGGGACATGCAATTGGTTTGAATATGTTCAATTCAATATATTCTATCACGGTTTACATCAAACGTGTAGAAATTGTACTGATAAAATGACAACATTAATTTGAGATGGGACAAGATGGCCTTGTTTGGATTCGAGAATGAGTTCGACCCATCTTAACTTCATCATTATATATATTTTTTTATATAAAATATAAATTTTAATACAGTTTTTTTTTAAATTTTAATATATATTTTTTTATTTTCAAGATAATTTTTTCAAATTTTAAAATAATAATAATATTAAAATACAAATCATTGTTTGGATTCAAAAGCGAGTTTCATTTCAACTCATCATTATATATTTTTTTTATATTTTTATATAAAATACAAATTTCAATATTAATTTTTCAAATCTCAATACAGTATTTTCAATTTTTAATACAACTTTTTCAAATTTTAAAATAATAATAATATTAAAAAATAAACTCATTTCAACTCATCTAAACTCATGTTATCTTATCTCTGAATCCAAACGAGACCGATATCAACCATGTTTTTCTAAACAACAAAAAGTATTTATAAATTACTATAATTTTTCTAAATAAAGAATCAGAATAGCATTTCTCTTGACAAAGACTCGTTGTGTTAGAGCACTAGTAATGAACTAGTTAAATTTTTTTTTTTTTAAAAAGAACAAGTTTGTACACTTTCTAAAAATTTTTTGTTATATTTGACTATTTGTGAGGAGAAAAAAGTGGGAATAAAAGAATAAAAAAAGAATATTTCATTTTTGTTTTCCATTTATGGATGGTAACCTTCCAAATTTGGAGAATTTTAGAAGATTACTATACATAAGTAGAAAAATATTTCATTCTCTCCACTTTTTTCTCCTTACTATTAATTACATATGATCATTTTTTTTTTAAATATACAAATTTGTATTTTTTGGAGGAAGATTTTAACTAGTCTATTGCTAGTGCTCTTATGGGTTTAAAGATCAATAGTACTTTATGAATTCCATCCCATTGAAATTTGTATTTGAATGTATAAAATAGGTGGTATTATTTGTTTTTCCAAACCATCCTATCTCATTTAATCTCATTTCAAATTCATCATTACATTTTTTCAAATTTTCATACGAAATAAAATAAACAATTCAACTTTTTCAAATCTCAAAATATAATTTTCATATTCCAAAATAAAATTAATATCAAAAAATATATTATAATAATATATATATTTTTTTTAACTTTTATCTCATCTCATTTCATTTTCAAAACAAACAAAGCCTAAATAATATCCTTACATACCAAGCCTAAATGATATCCTAGCATACTCGTCACATAAGATGGCATGATATTGGCTATCATTAGCCTGGTATTCTTTTGTTCCTCCACCTTTTTCTCTCTTAAGTTAGACATATTTTTTAAATGATAAATACATAATATATTTCATAATATTTTACACAATAATATTATAAAAGGAAGGCTATTAAATTATCTTATAAAATTATCATTACAATTTACTTTACAAAAACTCATACTTTACAATATATGCTATGTAAATTGTTATGAAATGTATTATGCATTGGCATCACTATATAGATGATTTAATAAGATAATATTAATTTAGAAAAAAAACTAATTTTGAAAAAACATATATAACTATATATATATATATATATTAATTTTTATGATTTAATAAGATGATATTAATCTCATCTTGTGTTGATTTTCTCTCTAAAAAATTATTTTGGCTCCTTCTTTCTTTACAAAATTATTTTGATCTTATAGATTAATTACTTACAAGTCTAATTTTAAAAAATTCAATCTGATTTAAAAATAAAATAAATAAAATATGTTTCACATAAAATAAAATGATCTAATAATATGATAACATGTTGAGGATTGTTAAAATAAGACTTTGCAAAAAAATTGAAGATGAATTTGTAGCAAATAATTTAGTTGTCTATATTGAAAAAAAAATAGTTAAAATTTTTAATTTAGATTCAATAATTGATGATTTTATTTATTTAAAATAACGTAAGTTACAATTTTAGATACTCTATATTTCTTATATATATTTGATATATTTATATGAGTATCTTTATATTATTTCAATAATGATATATTATTATTAACATATCATATACTTTTTAAATATATATATTGTATTAATTATATTTTATTTTTATTTTAGATCTTATTATCAAATTATTTTATATTGCGAGATTTTTTTTATAAAAATAAAACAAAATATTTTATTATAATTTTAGTTTTAATTGACCCTCCCTAAAAGAACTTCGTGGTTCCGCCATGTGTGTATCATTTCTTTCTTTCCTTTTGATTTTTTGTTTTGTTTCTATTCATGGACCACAAAAGCACTTAGAACGTCTACTTCTTTCATGGACCACACAGCCACTTATCTCTTCTTTGCTCTTGACCTGCCTTTCCCTGTACCAACTAAACACACCCCACCCCACCCCCCCACCTCCACCCATTACAAAGAATCCGAAAAGAACACAACAATGACCTTTCATTCTCAATTTCCTATTGGTCTCTACGACCCACTTTTCTATCTCTCAGATCAAAGTTTCAAAACCATAAAATTACATTCCCCAAACAGAAAGGCATGCAACGAGAGTAAGCTGAACAAAATTGGTGGGTGTTTGGGAAATTCAGCTTACCTCGGCTTGAGAATTGGGAATGTCACACCGTCCAATGTAGGTGACATGATGGAAGAGGAAAAAGGCAACAAACAAGGACATCTGATAAGGTGAGGCATTGGCGAATTGGCTAGCTTTGATCATGTAGCACCCATTTACTTTCCTTTTCTCTTTTTTCATGCATCTCTCTCAATATATTTTCTCCAGTAAATTCTGATAGAGACCAATCAATATACATACTAAAGGAAAACTGAGAATTCATGTGCAGAGTTACTATAGCGCCCGAGACATATTACCCATTTTACAGGATGTGTAAATTCTGATGGTGACAGATAGTAAGTCAGTCTACTCATGAACTGAGGATTCGTGCGCAGGGTTAGTACTATAGTCTATGGACCACGCATATTTCCTATTTGCATGATCCTTTTTTTCTGATGCTGACCACTTTCTATATATATATATATATATATATATAAAGATATTTACTCCACGAAACTGAGAATTCATGTACATAAACTACTGTAGTTGACAGTGAAAAAAATTCATATTATTTTAAAAAGAAATTGTTTAGAATTTTATAAGAAAAATTCTCTTCCATTTTTAACAAAATATTTTAAAAAATAGTATATGGAATTTTTTATAATATTAGAGTCAAATTTTCTAATAATACGCTTTATTCATCAATCCAATAAAATCTATTTATAAGAATATGATAAAAATTGATCCACAAGCAGAGGCGGACCCAGCTTAGGGATTGGGGGGCTACCGCCTCCCAAAGTTTTAAAAAAAATAATTTACAATATAAATATATATAATTATATATATATGATTAAAATTCTTTTTCAAATTAAAAATAAATAAAAATTGCCCCCCCAAATATTTTTTACTAAAATTATTCATCTAAATCTTAATATATATCCATTTATATTCTAACTATTAATTTCACTTAAACTCAAATTTCAACTCACATAATTTCACAGTCACTCAATTAATAGTCTAATTCTAATGAAAAAATTGATTATAAATTTATATGATTGTAAAATTGATTGATTATACTCACTTATTTAGTTTTAGTCTAACTTGTATGACTATGAGATATAGTTTGTTAAAAATTTAACAGCGTTACATCATTATTTATTAGAAAGTTCTCAAATTTATTCTTAATCTATAATTTTTTCTTAAATTATAGAAAAATATGAGCAAATATTTAAAAATAATTGAATTTTTTTTTTAAAAATGTGAACAATTTGAAAATTAATATATATTTAGAGAGCTCGATAATAACAAAATATGACACTTTTATCATTGATGATCATCGTTATAAAATTTATATTTATTACATATTTTATCGATCGCCCCTCCCAAACATAAAGTTCTAGTTCCGCCCCTGTCCACAAGTAAAAAAAAAAAATTTACATTATTTTAAAAGAAAATTTTCTTAAATTTTATATGATTTGATGCTGCACGCATGACCCCCTCTCTCTCTCTCTCTCAATAAAAAGTTAGGCCATTCTGCACAGAAGAGAATTGTTGTATATATAAATTAATAAAGTAACGTAAATTTATATGATAGATTAAATTTATTTTATAATAAATTATATTTCCATTTCGTGAATGGAAGGTTGAGACCGAGAGATGGTACTGTGGCATGGAATCTTTGAACACAAAATGTGAATGTCAGGATTTGGTATTAGTTGGAGCGCTGTAATTAGAATTCCCAATTTTTGGTGGACCAAATATGACCACGGTTGTCTATTACGTCCACAAACTTCCTACTCTCTCCTTCCTTCATTCATGCTTTTCCTTTTAAGGACAACATGATTAACTTCAAAATAAGAGAAGATTAATAAACTCTCATTTTTATAAATCATTTAACATATTTTATCTCATTTAATTATTATAAATTTTTTTAATTCTCATATAAAATATAAATATAATTTATTTTATTAAATTTATTATTTTTTATCTTTATCTCGTATGTTTAGTCAAACCAAAGTCTAAAAATTCCTTGACTTGATTATTGCTCTATCTCTCACTTGCCAAAAAGATTAAACTCTACAAATCATGATCATTGGCGAAACATTGCCATAAACTAAGATCCAAAACGGATATATCATCACCCTCCTCCAATTGATAAGCTTTACTCGACAGACATTAAGAACTTATTTGAGATTATATTTTAAAACTTAAAAAATAATTTTAACTGAAAAATAATTTTAACTGCTTAAATACTCTTTTTTTTTTTAAAAAAAAAGACATGTTTAACAATTTTATAAAAATCACTTTAATCAATTAAAAAATTAAAAGTCTAATTTGTTTAGAAGTACCAAATTGGAAATTTTTTATAAAAGCTCTTTGAATGACTATATTTTTAAAAAAATTATTGTAACTAATTTTAAAAATATTTTAGATATATATTTATTAAATAATAAATAAATAAATTTTGAAATATATAATTTATTAAATTTTAAATTTTAAATTTAATAAATTATATGTTATATATATTTGTTTATCACGATTTTAAAAATGCACTAAGAATGATAAGACCAATCAGTCATACATTCCATCCAATCACCCACTGATTGACGTCAAAAGATTATATACTCAATGCCATATAATCCATTTAGCATCTTTACAAAAATGATAAATATGCCTGCCTCGCTAGCTTATGCATCACAAATTTTAATTTTGGTGAAGGACGGACGAGAAAGGGCACCCTTCTCTTCCTAACAACCGATTCCACGCTTTTCGATTCTTTAATTATACCGAGACTTTTCTTTTTTATTCCTAAAAATAAAGTATAAAATAGACAAATTTTACCAACTATAAGGCCTCAACCCCATAAATGCGCAGCCCATGTTCTTATGATCCAATGAGGCCCAACAGCTTTCTCGTTCATTTTCTTTGCATGTACTGGACTCAGGTCCTAAACTGAAGGACGGGTATGCGCCCATTAGGTTCCATGTCCGCGGTTAACATTTTATTTGTTATTCAAGAATGTTAAGAACAAATGTTAAAAATAAGAAGTAGATAAATGTTAATCGATAATCTGTGGTATTTATATCTGTTGTATATTGCACAATATTTATGAGTTGAAAAATAAAAAAATGGATTCGAAATATTTTATTTATCTTATTATATTATTTAGCATTTGTCTGTTACTTATCTTTAATATTTGTTTTTAACATTGCTCTTTGTTATTAGTATCAGGGAATGAACATTTAACACTCCCTCATTTTTTATATTTAATCTTTTCTCTCTTAAATATAATACTTGTATTCTTTTCTCTCTCTAATACAATACTGTTTTAGAGAGAGAAAAGATTGTTTTGACTGGTCTTCTTGAGCCCATTTTTCTCGGCTCATATAAGAAATTTTAATGACAAATTCCCTTCTAATCATCATACCAGTTTTGTTTTGACTGGTCTTCTTGAAATTGTTTTATTTTTCCTTAGGGCTGTACAGTCCACCTTTTTTGAGTCCCGTTATGTGCACCCTTAAGTGCTTTTATTTTTTATATTGCTTTTTAAATATTATTAAACAATTTTAAAAAATAAAAATATATTAAATAATATTAAATAATTATTTTTAATCATTAAAATAAAAATAAAATAAAATAATGCACACCCATATTACTTCCCTTCTTATCCCCGAGTCGGAGGGTCTAGAAGCAACATGTTAGCCCCGATTACGTGTGAGCAGCGGTTACGTGTGAGCAGCAACGGGCAACAATAGCATAATGGGTCGTGCTACGTACAGGCCTCCAATGAGGCCTGCGTGCGCACGAAAAGGATGTTTTGGTCATTTTAATATAAATGTCAAAAGAATCCCTCACTTCATTTTCTCTCTCCTCGGGTGATTCTACCCATCTCTCCTATTTTTCTTCCATTATTTTCAGAACAAAAACATTACATATACGGTGTGCTTGGTAATTATTCGGATCAAACACAGGAGTGGATTGTCTAAAGACTTCACTTGTAAATGTTGTTGTAGAAGTAGATCACCATATTGAGCTTTTACTGTTATTATTTTCGTTTTGTTCCTATGGGCTGGTGCGAAGAAAATTGGTTTTTCTGTTTCTACTTTCTAGATTGGTGGATATGGTGAAGACATGATCCCTCGGTGGGTAATATCTTATAGGGTAATATCTTAGAAGGGTTGTGTCCCATTTTAGTTTTAAAGTGAAATATATTAGTCTCGAACTGTGAAGCTGATACAAGACTTGGAAAGTCTATTACTCAAGATTTTTCTACCAATTATCAACCTTTTGACTATTGTGCCCTCTCTGACCATGATTACTCCCTTTGCTTTGCTTGGCATGGATAGTGAAAGGGGGTCCAACTTGCTCGGAACCCGAGCCCACGAGGTTATCAGGCCCAAGGCCCGTTATCCGCACCCACCTCGACGCAGCGTCCGAATTCAACTAGGGAGACCGAAATCGGGGACGAGCCAAGTCCCTGGTTATCCCGATCTGGGCAGGAGATGGTTAAACCGGCTTCGAGAACACGCTAAGGACAGAACGACGGCTCACGTACTGATGTACCTCCTAGACCTAGCTCCCATCAAGACTACTCCCACATTTATGAACGACAGACAGCCGCCGGCCTACAAACCCCCCCTTTAATGCGGAGACACTACAAACATACACCATTGATTGCTAAATTGACAAAAGATACAGCAACATTTAATGCCCCTGTCCAAAAGGGTCTAATTGAGCATTAATTGGAGGGATGCTCAATAAATGCGATGAGACCGACCGAATCGGACCAGGTTTCCTTATCGAGGATGACGGTCGGGTGATGTCCCGATTTTCGGCACCTTCGTCACACAGACCCCCCCTCCCAGGGGGGCACCTATAAATAACACCAAACCAACGACGAAAAGACGGTACGCTCACAGATTCTCTTACTCTCTTTATCATATATTTCTCCTAAACTAACTTGATCGTCGGAGCAGTCCCGGACCCCGACCCCCCTTTGTTCTTGTTTTGCAGGTTACTATCGTAAGGGATTCAGTAAACCAGATTGCAGAATACGTCCTTAACAGTGGCGCCGTCTGTGGGATTCGTTTGTTTCTGATCAACGTACTTTCTGCATGTCTACTCTACCGCTGTCCCAAACGACCAAGCACGACCAGCAGACAGAATCGTCGATGGAAGAAAGGCTAGAAACATTGGAAGAGATGGTGAGGAAGTTGAAGGAGGAGAATGCCGCCCTCCGGAAACCACGCGAAGAGGCATCGGCCCGAGGCGAAACCAATCTGGGAGAGAATGTGAGCTCCCGACTCCCTGAGGAGAGCGAGGCCTCTGAAGGAGAACGACGCCGGATGCACACCGAGCTAAAGGAGTTGGGGGACAAATACGCTGAAATGGCAAAACTGATCAGCCCGGCAGCAGGTCATCTCTCCTCGCAGGGAAGCATAGGAACACCCTACAGCGCGGACGTCCTGGCCGTCCCTCTCCCGCCCAAATTCAAGGTCCCACCAGTAGAACTGTATGATGGGTCTCAGGATCCTATGGAGCACATAGAAGCTTTTAAAGCCCATATCAGCTTACATGGCTATCCCGGCGAGGTAGCGTGCCGAGCTTTCCCTCTCACACTGAAGGGGATGGCTAGGACATGGTTTGGAACTATACCTCCGGGATCCGTCAGTAGTTTCGAGACGTTAGCCCGACTCTTCGTCACCCAGTTCATGGCTAGTAGGAAACGAAAGCGCCCCGCGGCGTACCTGTTGACTGTCAAGCAAGGAGAGAAGGAAAGCCTGAAATGGTACCTGACCAGGTTCAACGAAGAAAGGATGACCACCGACAACCAGGACGAAAAGATCACCCTGGCGGCCCTCCTAGGCGGCATATGGCCCAGGAGCCCCTTCATGGCGGAGATAGCCCGCAAGACTCCCACCACTCTGAACGGGTTCATGGATCAGGCTGATGGATTCATCAACGCCGAAGATACGCTCGAAGCTTTAGTAGCCCCGCGACGCGGGGAGCTCCGATAGCATGATCGGAAAACAACCAGCGCCGGGGAAGGTTCCAGTAGGCATCGGGGGGCTAGGAAGCTCCCAGATGAGATGAGGAGAAGAGACCCCCCACGGGAACACAGACTATCGTCATGGCCTCAATCCAGCTTGGCGGTGGAAGATCAGAGTCGAGCAGAATCAAGACGAGAGTCCATCAGGAGAAGAAGAGGGGACATGTATTGCGAGTATCACAAGTCCAAGGGCCACAACACCGAGGACTGCCAGGCCTTGAAAAAGAGTCAGAGGGATGAACAGATGAACGACCGAAGAGACAGAACCCGGTCAAGGACCCCTCGTCGGGAACGAGAGTCGAGCAGACACCGAGGCGAACCGATATCCAGCCACCCAGCAGGAGAAATCAGAACCATAGTCGGGGGACCATCCCGAGGAGGGACTACGTCCTCCTCACAAAGGGCACATGCGCGGAGAGCCAGATATGGGGAAGTCTACTCACTGGGGCAGGCACCGAGACAGGGCAACCCAGGTCCCAGAGGGGAATCGATAGTTTTCAACGAGCAGGACGGGAAGGGAATTGCCTTTCCGCATGATGACGCTTTGGTGATATCAGCATTGGTGGCCAATTTCACAGTCAAAAGGATGCTGGTTGACAATGGGAGTTCGGCCGATATCTTATTCTGGGAGGCCTTCATGCAGATAGGAATCGACCCCCGCCAACTTCAGCCTATCCGGGCCCCCCTTAAAGGATTTACGGGTGAAGCAGTACACCCCGAGGGCCTAATAACCCTCCCGGTTTTGATGGACTCAGCGCCCAGGACCATGTCTGTCATGACCGAATTCTTGGTAGTGAAAGCTCCCTCCTCCTACAACGCCATCCTAGGGAGGCCGACCCTAAACAACTTGAGGGCAGTCACCTCTACCTACTACCTCAAGATGAAGTTCCCGACGGACAGAGGAGTAGGCGAAGTCAGAGGAGAGCAGGTCACCTCCAGGGAATGCTACGCCCGGGAATTGAAGCACAAAGATAGTTCCGTGGCTACGATCTCCCTGGAGGACGAGCATGTTGAGTTTCCGCCTGCACCTCCCCGAGCAGTATGGGACGATGAGATCAGGGACGAAGCGACACTGAGCCAAGCGGAACCCAACGAGCCTCTGGAATTGATTCCGATCGACGGCGACAACTCGAATCGGGCAGTACAAGTCGGAACCAGAATGGATCCAGTAGTACATACGGAACTCAAGGCTCTCCTCATCGAGCACAAAGACGTATTCGCTTGGACACATGCAGACATGCCCGGAATCGATAGGTCTGTAATAGAACACCGGCTGTGTGTCAACCCGACTGCCCGGGCAGTTAGGCAAAAAAGAAGAAGCTTCTGTGCTGAGAAGTATGCCGCCATTGCAGAAGAGGTAGACAGACTCCTAACCGTTGGGCTCATCCGAGAAGCTCACTACCCGGAATGGCTGTCTAACGTAGTACTGGTAAAGAAGACCAGCGGGAAATGGCGTATGTGCGTGGACTTCACCGATTTGAACAAAGCCTGCCCCAAGGATAGTTTCCCTCTACCGCGCATCGACCTCATTGTGGATTCAACTGCTGGGCACTCTCTCCTTAGCTTCATGGACGCCTATTCGGGTTACAATCAGATCAAAATGAGCACGGACGACGAGGAAAAAATGGCGTTCGTTACAGATCGCGGACTCTATTGTTACACTGCCATGCCTTTTGGACTCAAGAACGCGGGGGCTACTTATCAACGGCTGGTTAACCGTATGTTTAAAAAGCAGATCGGGAGAAACATGGAAGTTTATGTCGATGACCTCCTGGTCAAGAGCCACTCCCCTAACGATCATGTGACGGACCTGAGAGAGGCCTTCTCAATCCTGCGACATTATCAGATGAAGCTCAACCCCGCCAAGTGCACCTTCGGGGTCGAGTCCGGCAAGTTCTTAGGGTACATGGTCTTTGAACGAGGAATCGAGGCCAACCCTGAGAAGATACAGGCTATCCTCGGAATGGCACCTCCGAGGAACCTGAATGAAGTCCAGCGATTGGTTGGTCGAATTGCTGGTCGAATTGCTGCTCTCAGCCGGTTCATAGCAAGGTCGACCGATCGATGCCTTCCCTTTTTCCAAGTCCTCCGAAAAGCACGCGAGTGGGATGCATCGTGCGAGCAGGCATTCGAACAACTCAAAGATTACCTGACGTGTCCCCCGTTACTTAGCCAGACAGCTCCCGGAGAGATCCTTGTGGCTTATTTGGCGATCTCGCCTCATGCAACATTTGCGGTACTAGTAAGAGAAACCGACCAGGGCCAGAAACCTGTGTACTATGTCAGCAGGGCACTTCAAGGAGCGGAGGCCAGGTACCCCCGTACAGAGATGATGGTATTCGCCTTATGAACAGCTACGCGTCGGCTGCGTCCATACTTTCAAGCCCACACCATAAGAGTAATGACCGATCAGCCCCTCGGAACCATTCTCCAGAAGCCCGATACGTCCGGTCGATTAGCCAAATGGGCAATCGAGCTGAGCGAATTCGATCTAACGTTTCAGCCTCGAACAATGATGAAAGCACAAACACTGGCAGATTTTGTTGCAGAGTACATTGGGTTTCCAGAAGAAGTCCCCAGTGAACCTCGGGGGCAGGCATGGCAGCTGTACGTCGACGGGTCCTCATGCCGAGCCGGGGGTGGAGCAGGTGTACACATCGTCACCGACCAGGGCGTCCAACATAACTACGGTATAGGCCTAACTTTCAAGGTAACCAACAATGAGGCGGAATACGAGGCCCTCATAGCCGAAATGACAATTGCTAGGGTCCTCGGGGCGACTGAGCTGGAGGCCCGAACTGATTCCCAAATAGTCTTTCATCAAGTACTCGGCTAGTACATCACCAAGAGCGAAAAGTTGAAAAAATATCTGAAGCTAGTATGCATCGAGAGAGACCGATTCAGTTACTTCCGTTTACTGCGGATCCCAAGGGAAGAAAATCATATAGCGGATCAACTGGAGAAAATAGCATCGGGAAAAGATGAACATCCGCCCCAACAAAATACTGAGATCAAGACGATAGATACCCCCTCCACGGGCAGCGAAGTCGGAGTAGTGGCTGTGGCAGATCCCGACTGGGCGACCGATATCGCAGCATACCTCCGGACAAGCGCATTACCTCCCGACCCGGGCCAGGCCCGCAAGATAAAGAATAGATCGTCCAGATTCACGTTGATTGACGTATCGCTGTACAGAAAAGGCTTCTCTGAACCATTGCTCAGGTGTGTAACGAAAGAAGAATGGCAATACATACTGGCCGAGATCCATGAAGGAATCTGCGGGGCTCACACGGGGTCTAAAACGCTAGCTGCCCGCACCACCCGTGCAGGGTACTACTGGCCGTGTTTGTTCCAGGAAGCAAAAGATTTCGTTAAAAGGTGCCCGAAGTGCTAAGAGTACAGCCCAGTGTTGCACTCTCCCTCGGAGGAACTCACTTCGATAACATCTCCCTGGCCCTTTGATCAATGGGGACTAGACCCTATAGGACCGTTCCCAGTAGGGAAGGGCGGGATTAAATTCATAATAGTGGCAGTGGATTATTTTACGAAGTGGGTAGAGGCCGAAGCGCTTGTCAGTATCACTTCTCAAGCCATCACAAAGTTCTTATGGAAGTCAATTGTTTGCCGGTTCGGGATACCTCAGAGCTTCATATCAGACAACGGAAAGCAGTTCGATTGCAGTCATTACCGAGAATGGTGCTCCGAGTTGAAGATCAAGGTGAAATACTCTTCTCCCGGCCACCCGCAGGCTAACGGACAAGCCGAGGCAACCAACAAAACCATCCTCAATGCGCTAAAAAAAAGACTCGGAATGCACAAAGTAGCTTGGGCCAATGAACTTCCAGGGGTCCTGTGGGCATATCGCACAACAGTCCGAACCCCCACGGGTGAAAGACCTTTCGCCCTAACCTATGGCTGCGAGGCGGTAATTCCTGTCGAAGTCGAGATGCCTACACTGCGAATCCAGCACTATGACACTGCTTCCAACGATGCCAAGATGATGGGACGCCTAGACTCCTTAGAGGAGCACAGGGAAGAAGCCGGCATCCGATTTGCCAACAACAAACGCAAAGCAGAACAATACTTCAACAAAAGAGTGAAGCCGCGCAACTTCAAAGTCGGGGACTTAGTGCTAAGACAAACGGGCATCACGACTCCAGCACAAGGAAAACTGGGACCAAAATGGGAAGGGCCTTACGTAGTGACGGCAACAAATAGACCTGGGTCTTACCGACTCAAAGACAGCTCTGGAGCCGACCTACCCCACCCCTGGAACAGTGAGAGGCTTAAGAGGTACTATGTGTAGCATTTACTAATGTAATTTACTTCTGCTGATATAATTTACTTCTTGAAATTATAAAGAGCCTGATATTATTCAATGTTCATATCCAACGTATTATAAGGTTCTCAACTCGGAATCCCGCGGGGTCGGTCAACCCACCCACGCGATGTATCCGACTCGGAATCCCGTGGGGTCGATCAATCCACCCACGCGATGCATCCGCGATGCATCCGCCTCGGAGTCCCGCGGGGTCGGTCCACCCACCCACGCGATGCATCCGCCTCGGAGTCCCGTGGGGTCGGTCCACCCACCCACGCGATGCATCCGCCTCGGAGTCTCGCGGGATCGGTCCACCCACCCACGCGATGCATCCGCCTCGGAGTCCCGCGGGGTCGGTCCACCCACCCACGCGATGCATCCGCCTCGGAGTCCCGCGGGGTCGGTCCACCCACCCACGCGATGCATCCCCCTCGGAGTCCTGCGGGGTCGGTCCACCCACCCATGCGATGCATCCGCCTCGGAGTCCCGCGGGGTCGGTCAATCCATGCGATATATCCGCCTCGGAGTCCCGCGGGGTCGGTCAACCCACCCACGCGATGCATCCGCCTCGAAATCTCGCGGGGTCGGTCAATCCACCCACGCAATGCATCCGCCTCGGAGTCCTGCGAGGTCGGTCAACCCACCCACGCGATGCATCCGCCTCGGAGTCCCGCGGGGTCGGTCAATCCACGCGAAGCAATTCGTAACTCCTGAACTCCGATCTTAAGCACATCGACCGAGTACGCTTTGGAAATTTTTTTTTTTAAGTTTACACTTGACCAAAAAATTTCGCGGGGTAAAGATAGAATGAAATTATGAACAAAGCACCAGAGGCAGATTAAGTTCAAAATTCATATATATTGTCGATCATACAAACTCGCTCGAATCAAGCTCGAGCGTCATTACAAAAAAAAAAAAAGGAGAGAAAGCAACACAACAAAAACTTGTACATCAACCAGGTCAAGTTTCAGGAGGGGGCGGAGGAGGATTCAGGTCATCAAAGGAAGGGTAACCGCGCTTCCCGATCTTCTTGACGAATCTCTTCGCAGCCCGGTCTGGACGAAGAGACTTCACGTTTATCCTCCGAAAATCGAGCTGAGGATCCACCAAGAGCTGGGATCCTAGTCGGCGAAGGCCCTCGGCATAACCGTGCCCCCAGGCGGAATTACGGATCCCCACCACTCGGGATATCTGCTGCTCGAGATCAGCAATCCTCGAGTGAGCCTTTTCTAGAGCACTCCGAGCCCCCACGAGCTCGGACTCCCGAGCAGCCCGGATTTCCTTAGACCGCGCCAACTCCGTTTCCAGAATCTCTCGGGCGAGCCTCGAACCAGCCAGTTCCTCCTCCTGAGCAATCCGAGCCTGCTTGGACATGGGTAACTCTTCTTCCTTCAGTGATAAAATATAGGAAGAAGCAGCTAGCTCTGTTGTCCGAGCGGTTAGCTTGGACTGAAGGAGGATCTTGTCCTGCTCAGTGGCCGATCTCGCGTCCACGAGGCGGGCATTCCTCCAATGGGCTACCGCTAGCGAGTCCCGAGCCGCCTCCAATTCGACCCGAAGGGAGGAGTTGGCTCTCTCCAGCCTGCTCTTTTCCATCCCTAACTCCTCGACCGATTTGATCAGCCCCCTGCAGGTTTCCTGCGACTGCTCGAACTGGTCCCGTGCCTGCTGCAGCTTGTAAAGCCCGAATTTGCAGACGGTTCCGAGCTCACTGTTGAATTCGGCGAGCTCAGCCAGCTCGGACCCCACCGTCCGGGATATCTCCTTGGCGACCTAAAATAATGATAATAATAAACAAAACTTAGCAACCTGGAAAGAAAAGACCATCTGAAATTCAACAACGTCTACCGAACAAACCTGAGTCAGCAGAGGCTCCAGCATCGAGACCACCAGGGCGGAGGCATCCGCCTTTGCTTGTTCAAATCGGGAAGGCCGCTCTGAACCGGCTTCACCACCCTGATGACCTCCCTCCTCCGAATCCGACCCAAAGAGCTGGCCTAGCACCGAGACCCCACTCCGAAGTCGAAAAGGAGATGGGGGTCGCGGAGGAACTTCCATGCCCGGAGACGGGCACGCGTCCTCAAAATGAACCCCCGAGGTCGACCCCCGCTCGAAAGTCGGGGGTGGACGCTCGGGCGACTCATCGGACTCAGCAGCAGATCGACCACCCTCGTCTGCGGCCTCCATATGACTCCCTTCCCCGGGAAGGTCGAACCCACCCGATCTCTCGGGAGTGGCCTCGTCCCGATTTCCTTGGTCCGGGGCCCCTTGTTGCTCGAGTCCCTCGAGGACACTCTCGGATTTGGCCTCCTCGCCTAGTACTTCATCTTCCCCCTCGGAAGCATCTGAGTGGCGCTCGAAAGATGAAGGGGGAGGGGTGGGCAACTAGTTCGCCCGAGCGGCTTGCTCCTCTGACTCCTGTCAGAAGACCTGCGCGAATGGCATGGCCCCCTGAGTCAAGTCGGCGGCATGGTCTAGAGCCTCCTGGAAGGCGCGCTCTATCTCCTCTCCGTCTGAGGAGTCGACCCCGGCCAGGTCGGTCGCCTCGATCTGGGCTTCCATGAAGATCCTCCCGGCCTCGGCCCTTATCCCCTCGGTCTGCAAGAACCGAAGCCTGTCTGAGGACGACGACGAGGAAGCCGGCTCGGGACGTCGTGCGGGAGAGTCTGTGGGGGGAACACCTCCATCCGGACCCTCGGTCCGAGGACCCTTCCCCTTCTTCTGCTTCTTCGGGCGGGCACTGCGGCTCGGAGTAGCTTCGCCGGCCCGACTCTTTGTGCGCCTCTCTTTTTCTACCTCCCGATCGGAGGCCCATTTGCGAGAGGAGGCAGGAGGCTCTTCCGGGACAGTGAAGAAGTTTTGACCCTCGGCGTAGGACCGGTCTGGTCGGGTCAAAAACTCCTCGATGTTCTCCTCGGTGAGGAGATTGTCGGACCATAGCCGATCGGGATCCTCTGCCCCCCAGGAGAGGACCGCCTTCACCCTCTCAGCCTCTTGGGCCGAGAGGGTAACCTCCATATGTGTCTGTCTGGGAGGGGAGGAAGCTCCAATCTTTCTGAACGGGGAAATCACTCCCCTCTCCCTCCGGGAACTCCCACTCCCTGCCCGAGACAAAGAAGAACCTCTTGTGGTAGTCTCGGGCACTCGAATGCCTCTCCTCCATTCTGATCAGCCTACATTTCGGCTTTATCTGGAAGCCGGCAACATTCCCGTCCCGACGGAGGAGCCGGTACAGTGAAAAGAATTCTCGAGCGGTCAGGTCGGGGTAGGGATCGTTCTTCCCTGACAGAACGATCCTAAACGCCACGCAGGTGGCCAACAGGATACGCCACCCGTTCGGCATGAGTTGGGCAGGGGCCAAACCCAAGAAGTGCAGGACTTCCCAAACGGGCCGAATGAAGGGAAGGCGTAGTCCCTTCGAAAGCATGAGGGAGAAGAGCACGACCTTCTGAGCCCTCCCATCGCGCTCACAGGCCCTAACTCCATCCCCCGGGGCCTCCAAGGTGTGCCGCCAGGAGATGCAGTGCTTCTTCCTAAACGTGTCCACGTCAGAGGATTGCATTGTGGACATCCAGCCGTTGCCGGCGAAGAAAGGGCATGGGTCAGAAGAAGCCATGGGGGCAAAAGTAAGGAATGGCAAGAAAGCAACAGAGAAAGAACAGGGAAGATAGCGAAGAGCAAAGGCAAGAAAGAAGGACAGCGGAATGTCAAGAACGCAAACAGCGAAGCGAGGACAGTGACAAGACCACTGGGTAATTTATACCCAGAAGCAAAAATTTAATGCGAGCGGGAAACGAGGCTACGCCGAAACCGTCACCTCAGACATGGCTCTCGGGAACAGAAAGCACGCCCTGAACTGACCAATCAAAGGTGAGAAGCGTGCGCCGAAATGACAAGTCAGTTAATGATGGTCACGCGCGTGCGCCTCACCATTTAATAACAGATCACTGACGGTTCGGGAATCGGAACGACGGCACAATTAAATTTCAAACCGCATTAAATGCCTGACACGGAATATGATGGGTCACGATTCGGCATTAATTGATTAGAATTCAAATCGTCCCTCTGAAGTCCAGTCGGTAAACGAAACGACATGTCAGCAGGGATCGCCCGAATACATCCAACCTCGTGTTCCCGCTCGGAAGGGAAAATAAAGGAACACTGCCCGGTATCGAAGGACGGTACAATCAAAGGAAAGGAAGACCCTAGCTCTAAAACGTTCGGAATTTCCATCGAAGTGCCTTCGATGAAAACTCGCGGGGTACTGAAAGGGGGTCCAACTTGCCCGAAACCCGAGCCCACGAGGTTATCAGGCCCAAGACCCGTTATCGCACCCACCTCGAAGCAGCGTCCGAATTCAACTAGGGAGACCGAAATCGGGGACGAGCCAAGTCCCTGGTTATCCCGATCTGGGCAGGAGATGGTTAAACCGGCTTCGAGAACACGCTAAGGACAGAACGACGGCTCACGTACTGATGTACCTCCTGGACCTGTCTCCCATCAAGACAACTCCCACATTTATGAACGACAGACAGCCGCTGGCCTACAAACCCCCCCTTTAATGCGGAGACACTACAAACATACACCATTGACTGCTAAATTGACAAAAGATACAGCAGCATTTAATGCCCCTGTCCAAAAGGGTCTAATAGAGCATTAATTGGAGGGATGCTCAATAAATGCGATGAGACCGACCGAATCGGACCAGGTTTCCTTATCGAGGATGACGGTCGGGTGATGTCCCGATTTCCGGCACCTTCGTCACACAGACCCCCCCTCCCAGGGGGGGCACCTATAAATAACACCAAACCAACGACGAAAAGACGGTACGCTCACAGATTCTCTTACTCTCTTTATCATATATTTCTCCTAAACTAACTTGATCGTCGGAGCAGTCCCGGACCCCGACCCCCTTTGTTCTTGTTTTGCAGGTTACTATCGTAAGGGATTCGGTAAACCAGATTGTAGAATACGTCCTTAACAGATAGATTTCCTACAAATACGAATTCAGTATTTTATGAAAACAATTAAGACATTGTTAGTGGAAGATAGCACGGTATAGGAAAAGATACTAACAAAAACTTGGAAATTGTTGTTCAATGGGTAGCAATAGATTCAAGGCTCTTATCTCCAATAAGAAAGATCCATTTCATGGAACTAGGATTTGTAATTTCAGAAGCATGGATTCTTTCACCATGCACAAAACCCATTTCGAGTAATGGGGTAAGGGTGGATTTTGAGGAATGGGGCTAGGGTTTTGAAGATTCGGGGGAAGAGCAAAAGCGTTTCACTTATTAGTGCGCACGCAGGCCCCCTATTGGGACTGTATTTAGAATTTTTATAGCATAATACGTGATCACACAATTGAGTATTTGCCCTCATATTCAACGGGGAGCTCACCTTCCAGCCTAGAAATGATTTCTTTAAGTTTTAACTATTATTTTATTATTTATTTATAATTTTTTTGTATTTAATTTGCTTTTAATTTTTAATTTTACCTAATGATTAAGAAATTGAATATTAACAAAGTTGTATATATATATATATATATTTTAATTTTTTTAATGATTAAAAATGTTAAAAAAATACTTTAAAAAATGATAAAAAAAAAAAAATACATTCAAATTTGTAAAATGGTAGTACTTCTATCACTGTTCAAGTTTTAAATAGATAAATATGTACATATCTTTTTCAAAAGGTTAATCTCATCTTGAGAAACTGTAAAAAAAAATTATTTTCTATTAGTTGGCTAATTTGTTTTTTTATAAATAACTTGTATTAAGTTTGTCTATTTGAAATTTATACTTTGTTGCCCAAATGACTAACACAAGAGGAGGGGTGAATTGAGTTGTATTTAAAAAAATAACAATTATAAATCAAATATATAATATAAAATATAAAGAAAATATGAAACAACAATAAATATAAAAAGTAAGGGTAAGAGAGAAGCAAACTTAGTATGTTAACGAGGTTCAGCCTCACTGCCTACGTCCTCGCCTCAAGCTACCCCTTGAAAATCTCCGAATTCACTATTCAATCTTCTTTAGGTGGAGATAGAAACTTATTACACTTTTGAGCAGCACCGCTCCAAAGAATCCGTGTAGAACACCCTTTACACTTCCAAGCACCTCACACTTGGTGATTTAACTATTCCCCGTGTAGATCACTTTTTACACACACTATACACACCCTTTTACTGATACAAGAATTGATAGTGGGTAGGTTATTAGAAAACACTTATCAATGAGTGAAATAAAAACAATACAGCGCAAATTATATTTATCAAAATGAACAAGAGTTAAGACTCAATGCTTAGAGACGAGAGAATGAAAGATTTGAATGAATGTTGTATGCTCTTGGTGTTGTAAATGTGAAGCTCTCAAATGATCTATTTATAGGTATATGAGACTTCATATTCAAATTTAAAAAGATTCACATGTCAAAGACATCATCATTCACTTTTCAAAAATTTCAAACTTAATCTTTTTACTTTTTGCATGTGACAAAAGGAGCACACTTTACTTTTCAAAAATTTCAAATCTAATCTTTTACTTTTTGCATATGACAAAAGGAGTACACTTTACTTTTCAAAATTTTCAAACAAAGACATCTACCTTTTGCATAAGTCAAGAAAAACATCCATCACTTTTGAAAATATTCAAATAAAACATGCACATGTGAAAGATGATAATCAATCATCTTAATATTTTCAAAATTCAAACATTTAATCATGTCATGCACATGTGAAAGATGACAATCAATCATCTTTCAAAATTTTTAAATTTAATTTTCAAAATATTCATGTATATGTGGAAAATGTATTTTAATGTTTTATGATAAAATATTAATTTTGAACCCTAATCCTAATTTCGAATTTTTAAGAAATTTACAACATTACTCTATGATTTTAATGTGAACTTACTCCCTTCTTGCTTATACTTGGTTCTTTGATGTGTTTGATTCTATTGTGTGGACAACTTGAGCTTAAGACTTCTTTATTATTTGAATTCATTTGTTATCATCAAAATCCATATGTAAATTTATAATTACACGAAACTTGAAACCTTGGGTTCAACAATCTCCCCCTTTTTGATGATGACAAATGCTTGATAGAACTTGAAGCCTGTATTAATACTTAAGCTCTCCCTGAGAATGTGCGTTAGTTTTTCAAACAAAAATATAAATATAATTCTAAGCATATATAACAAGTTTAGCAATTTAAACAATGTTAATGTTCTAGTCTAAAACTTCTCCCACTTTTGGCATCATTAAAAAGGAACCATAATTGGTTTTAGTAAGATTTTTTTTTCCGTAACAAGCAATAACCAAATAAAACAGTGCGTTAGAGAGTAGAAGTTGGAACCACCCGTGCCCGACAAAACCTGCAAAGGTTGAAGCCGAATTTTATCATTTCGGTGCGGAAGAAGATTTAAATCCGCTTGATGTTATTGACGAATTAGATGTTCCAGAGATTTAAAGTTGAATAATTAAAATTATCCGATTCCGACAAAGACAGCAAAAGCTGCAGGCCTAACTCTAGAAATGCGGTGCGGAGCCATGCATGTCCGACAAAATCTGCAAATGTTGGAAGTCTAACTCTGACAATTCGGTGCGGAGCCACGCGTGTCTAACAAAACTTGCAAAGGTTGGAGGCCTAACTCTATGAATTTAGTGCAGCTAAAGATTTAAACAATCGCCTGATGTTTTTGACAAACGGGATTGAAGGCTTTGAGTTTCTATAAAAAAAAAATGATCATTTTCACCTATCGGGTACCAAAAAAAAATATCGCTTCTTGACATGAGTTCTGTTTTTCCATAACGATAGAATGGTCGAACAATTCTCTTCCACTAATGTTCCAGACTTGAATCAAGAATCCTGATAGGAGCAAAGAACCGTTTTTCTAGTAGGGTTGATTATGAGATTATTGTAGAATTAAGAATGCTCAGTAGTCAATATGCTGCCTCAGTTACAATCATGTCTCAAAGGTTAATGGCGAGGGTGAGTGAGATTGATCATCTTAACATCCAAATATATGAGTTACGACAGAAGCTTACTAATACGGATAGAGAGAATAAAAAGTTAAAACAAGAAAACAAAGAGTTAAAAAAATTTACAGGTTGGTATGCTCATGTTCTGCAACCATGAATAGATGAGTTGGAACGAGAAAGAGTTCAGATACAAGGTCAACATCGGCAGATAACAGCAGAGATTCATCGTTTACTAGAAAAATAGGGACAATATACTGCTAATCTCGCTGGCTTAGTAAGAAAACTTTTGATAATGTGTATCCAGCATATCTTGTATTTCTTTTGACTAAATAAGATTTGAAGAGACAATAATTTGTCTTGTCCTTTATGCTATCTCTATAATATCAGTTTTAAAGTTCATCCGATTTGCATCAAATCTTATTCTCATCTCTATAACTCATATGCATTCCTTCAACATTCTTGTTTTAAGTTTTCAATTCTTTTCTCAATGGCTCATTCTTCTAACATTCATCTAGATCCATCCATGAGGTATTCTACACCTCAATCTCATGTTCTTTCTGCGGCTACCATTGGTGCCATGTTGCAGCAAGAGAATAATAGTTTGGCTAATAAGCCAGACTCCGATGCTATCTACGACTTGGTGAGTCTGGGGACTCGCTACTCATCCTCTATTGTTGCTTTTTCCAAGAGGCTACAAGTCAAAAATTACGAGGTTGAAAAGCTTAAAGAACAAATTGTTGTACTTCAACGAATTATTCAAGAGTCTCACACAAGGGAAGGAATCTTTTGGCAGAAGAATAAACAGTTGAAATCTCTATTGGATTCTTCATTCCGCTTGCCAGTTCCCATGGATAGGAATGACATGATATTGTATGAAGAGAATGAGCGTCTCAAACATGAGGTTAAGAACCTCAAGTTTATGTAAAAGTATTTTAAAAAAATATCTCTCTATTTTTATGAACTCTGATCTATCTTTCAAGAGATATTCATAACATGCATCATACCTATTTCTTTTCTAATCATACATAATCTATTTTCTGGTAGGGGTTTTGTGAAAATATCTGTCAATTGATCATGTGTACTAGTGAATTCTAATACAATATCGCCATTCTGCACATGATCTCTAAGAAAATGATATCTAATTTCAATATGTTTCATCCGAGAATGTTGTATTGGATTCTTTGAAAGATTTATAGCACTTGTATTATCACATTTGATTGGAATGTGATTGTACATAAGTTTAAAATCCTCAAGTTGTTACTTCATGTAAAGAACTTGAGCATAACAACTACCCGCAGCAACATATTCTGCCTCAGCAGTAGATAGTGCAACATAATTTTGTTTTTTACTAAACCAAGAAACTAGTGCACGACCTAAGAAGTGACATGCTCCACTAGTGCTTTTTCGATCTATTTTACAGCCAGCATAATCTACATCTGTGTAGCTGATTAGATCGAAAGATGTGTACTTAGGGTACCATAACCCTAAGTTAATTGTACCACTAAGATATCTAAGATTGCGCTTAACTGCAATTAAATGTGATTCTTTTGGAGATGATTGAAAGCGTGCACATAAGCACACACTAAACATAATATCTGGTCTACTGACTGTCAAATATAATAAGTTACCAATCATACCTCGATATACTTTCGAGTCAACTGATTTGCCGGACTCATCTTTATCAAGTTTAGTGGATGAGCTCATTGGTGTTCCAGTTTCCTTAGCACCTTCTATCCCAAACTTCTTCAGCAATTCCTTAATATATTTTGATTGATTGATGAATGTCCCACTTTTTGCTTGCTTAATTTTCAATTCGAGAAAGAATGTAAGCTCTCCCATCATGCTCATTTCAAATTTTTCCTGCATAGTTTTAGCAAAAACTTGGCACATATTTTCATTAGTAGCACCGAATATTATATCATCAACATAAATCTGAATCAAAAGAATATCATCATTTTCGTATTTAATGAAAAGAGTTGTATCAATTTTTCCTCTTGAAAAGCCTTTTTCAATCAAGAAACCACTAAGTCTCTTGTACCACGCTCTAGGAGCTTATTTGAGTCCATATAGTGCTTTTGTGAATTGAAAACATGATTTGGAGAAATATGATTTTTAAAACTTGGAGGTTGCTCAACATATTTTACCTATTCCAACGATCTTCCCTTTCGAGTTGTCTCCAAATGTCACGTATCCTTCTTCTTTAGATCTAAGATCAAAGAACTTAGACCTGTCTCCCGTCATGTGTCTTGAACATCCACTATCTAAAAACCATTTATTTTTACCTGTAAAATACTTCATGCATACCTACAAAAGCAATTAAAAACAATTCTTGGTACCCAAGTTTTTTGGGTCCTTTATTTATTAGTATTAGAAGAAACAAGATTTTTAGGTATCCATATGGCCCTAATAGTTATTGTATGTTTTCTTCTAATAGGACAAGCAAGATAATTATGACCATTTTTATTACAAAAATTACAAATAGCATGTGACATATATGAAGAACTTGAGTGATTATAATAGTATCATTTTTTAAAAAAATTATTTTTATGAAAAGAATTTTGAATATTGGATTTTGATGTAGAAGGATTATCAAAGAAGTTTTTATAAGATTTGTATTTTTGTTTTGGCATATATCCCAAACCTGCATTGTCAAAAACACATCTTTGACTACCAAGAAGTTTTTTAAAATTTCTTTTTCTATTCGTAAAGTTTTCAATAATATTTTCTAAATCAGTTTTCTTTTTCTTCAACTTAAGATTTTCATTTTTCAAAACAATACTTTCTTTTCTTAAAATATCAATTTCGTTTGTTAAAGAAGAATTTTTCTTTTTCAAAGCAGTATACTTGATACCCAATTTTTCAAATTCCTCATATACCTCTTCTAAAATATTTTGTAATTCTTCATATGAAAGATCTTCAATATTATCAAGATTTGTTACCTTAATGTCATCTTTAATCATAAGACAAAGATTTGCTGATTCTCCATTGCTTGCTTCACTATCTGAGCTACTTGAATCATCATCCCATGTAGTTTTCATTGCTTTTTTACCTTTATTTTGATCTTTCTTTAGCAGAGGACAATCTGACTTGATATGACCAGGCTTATTGCATTTATAACAAATTAAAGTGTCATTTTTACCTGAATCTTGGAAAATTTTTTGAAGGATTTCCTTGGAGGAGTTTTATTTTTCTTTAAAAACCTCTGAATTCTTCTTGTTATCATCGCAACTTCTTCATCTTTGTCGTTATTTTGCTCATCTTTATCACTTTCACTTTCATATGGAACAGTTTTAAGTGTCAAGCTCTTCTTTGGCTTTCCTTCTTCTTCTCTTCTTTGCAATGTGTACTCATGGGTGATAAGTGATCCGATGAGTTCATTTATTTCGAGTTTCTTGAGATCTCTAGCTTCAAGAATTGCTGTCTCTTTTGATTCCCAACATTTTGGTAGAGAGTTGAGAATTTTTCTTACTATCTCCACTTTGGAATAAATTTTGCCAAGAGCTGTCAAACTGTTTATGATGTTAGTAAAACGAGTGTGCATACTAGAAATAGATTCATCATCATTCATCTTAAACATTTCATATTCATGAGTAAGAATATAAATTTTTGATTCCTTGACTTGAGAAATTCCTTCATAAGTAACTTCCAAGTTATCTCAAATTTCTTTTACTGTAGCGCAAGTCATTACTCGATTAAACTCATTACCATTAAGAGCATTATATAATAAATTCATAGCAGTTAAATTCAAAGTATAAAGTCTATCGTCTTCACGATCAAACTCTTTTTTTTTTCCTTTTTGACCTTTACTCCATCAACCACTTTTGTTGGAATATAAGGTCCATTTACAATACATTTTCAGATTTCTCGACCTTGAGCCTGAAGGAATATTCTCATTCTAACTTTCCAGAATGAATCATTGTTTCCGCAAAAGAGTGGAGGCCGACTGCTAGATTGACCTTCACCAAATGAAACTGCAATGTTAGCCATAAGATCTTAACTCAAAAGATAGTTAATCTTATAACAGAGTTCTAGCTTTGATACCAATTATTGCCCAGATGACTAACACAAGAGGGGGGGGTGAATTGAGTTGTATTTAAAAAAATAACAATTATAAATCAAATATATAATATAAAATATAAATAAAATATGAAACAACAATAAATATAAAAAGTAAGGGTAAGAGAGAAGCAAACTCAGTATGTTAACGAGATTCAGCCTCACTGCCTACGTCCTCGCCTCAAGCTACCCCTTGAGAATTCTCGAATTCACTATTCAATCTCTTTTAGGTGGAAATAGAAATCTATTACACTTTTGAGCAGCACCGCTCCAAAGAATCTGTGTAGAACACCCTCTACACTTCCAATCACCTCACACTTGGTGATTTAACTATTCCCCGTGTAGAACACCTTCTACACACACAAGGGTTATACACACCCTTTTACTGATACAAGAATTGATAGTGGGTAGGCTATCAGAAAACACTCCTCAATGAGTGAAATAAAAACAATACAGCGCAAACTATATTTCTCAAAATGAATAAAGGTTAAGACTCAATGCTTAGAGACGAGAGAATGAAAGATTTGAATGAATGTTGTATGCTCTTGGTGTTGTAAATGTGAAACTCTCAAATGATCTATTTATAGGCATATGAAACTTCATATTCAAATTTAAAAAGATTCACATGTCAAAGACATCATCATTCACTTTTCAAAAATTATAAACTTAATCTTTTTACTTTTTACATGTGATAAAAGGAACATACTTTACTTTTCAAAAATTTCAAATCTAATATTTTACTTTTTGCATATGACAAAAGAAGCACACTTTTCAAAATTTTCAAATAAAGACATCTACCTTTTGCATAAATCAACAAAAGCATCCATCACTTTTGAAAATATTCAAATAAAACATGCACATGTGAAAGATGACAATCAATCATCTTAATATTTTCAAAGTTCAAACCTTTAATCATGTCATGCACATGTGAAAGATAACAATCAATCATCTTAATATTTTCAAAATTCAAACCTTTAATCATGTCATGCACATGTGAAAGATGACTATCAATCATCTTTCAAAATTTTCAATTTTCAAAATATTCATGCACATGTGGAAAATGTATTTTAATACTTTATGATAAAATATTAATTTTGAGCCTTAATTCTAATTTCGAATTTTTAAGAGATTTACAACATTACTCTATGACTTTAATGTGAATTTACTCCCTTCTTGCTTATGCTTGGTTCCTTGATGTGCTTGATTCTATTGTGTGGACAACTTGAGCTTGAAACTCCTTTATTATTTGAATTCATTTGTTATCATCAAAATCCATATGTAAATTTATAATTATACGAAACTTGAAATTTTGGGTTCAACATACTTAACAATACTCTTGCAGTAAAAATGAGAGAAATCTTCATCCTAAAATTATAAATGCATATACGTGTAACTTGTAAGATACTAATTAGAATACTTACATTGGCTTATGCATATGTATATGCAAAGTCATATTTGCTAATATGAGTCTAAATTTATATACATTAGATTATACATCTCTAAATATTTGTATAGTTATAAATAATATTTTTTCAAATTTGAAGAATTACTATTCATTCTTCAAATATTAATTATTATTTGTTTCTTTCTCTTACTAATTAAAATTGATTTTATGAAATTGATTTTAAGATGATTTTGATACTTGAAATTTGTATTAAGTTGATGATATAAAGTACTTGCTAATTATGCATATTTGAGATAAAAGCCAAAGTGTAAGCTTTGCTTGACATATTGGCTTTTACCCCACATTTTGGTAAAAGCCAAATATGCATAAGTCAATGCGTAAGTTTTGCTTGAATGACAATTTTTAAAAATAAATAAATAAATAAATAAATTTGTATATGTATATGTATGAATCAATATAAATATTTTTATTGGGCTAAACTCTGATAAATGCCCAGCCCAAATCCTGTGACCCAATTATTGAAATACTTTTTTTAAGTATGTGGGTGACTTATCGTGATGAGATCGGTTGGTACCAAATACAGCCATATTTTCTATGTTACTCGTAATTCTATGGAAAGGAAAGTCATCAATTTTTATAGTACATGGTAATAAAACTCAAATATAACCAGTTTTCGGATGATAGACAAATAAAGTCCAAGTCTAACCATTTCTCTCGGGTTGACAAAGTCGGCCCCCTTTTCAATGTCCAAATTTCGCCGTGATGAAAATAAAAATTCCAGTTATTCAATTACTTGTCAGAGTACTCTTATTAAATGGATTAAAAATTATCTTTAAAAATATATATTTTTATATAAATATTAAAAAATAAATATTATATTTAATCAAAAATGATAATGAAATATTTAAAAAATACTTTTTATAAATAATAAAACTAAAACTTTATTTAAAAAGTTAAAATAATTGCTAAATTTAATAATTATTTTAGTTTTTTGATAATTATTTTAGCTTCATTATTTATAAAAAATACTTTTTGAATTTTTTTTCATACATTTTATTAATTTTCATATATTTTATTATTATATTTGATTAAATATGATATTTATTTTTTAATATTTGTATAAAAATATTTTTTTTGAATATAATTTTTAACCAATCTAAAGGGATATCAAAACTAATGCTTTATCCGACTACCAACCGGCAGTGATAGCCCGATGTTTGCTAGCAGACTTTTGCCAAAAAAGTCAATCGTCAAATTAACATCGGAATATACAAAATGTATGGTCAGATGTGGCTTCAAATAAAGCAATTCATATGACAAGAACCTCTCGACATAAGAACCAAAAATTACTGAGTGAAGAAGAGCAAAACGGTTATTGACTTTTCAAGTTACCTTCAACAGGAAAGTCCAACAGCGTGTTACCTATAAAGAATGACAAAATTATGTCTACATAATTTCTGAAACGACAAGTAAATTTACCCCCAATTAGTGTTTGAGGGAAAAAACCTGCCTTGCCCCAATTGAGAATACCGGGAGCCCAACGGCTAGGGACTGGCTATACTACTACCCTCAAAATCCCTCTCTCCAAGACTCTCTCAAACTTCTTTCACATTTCAAGAAGTAAAGCTGGGACGAGTTGAATCCTACCCTCTGCATCTTAGTCCAAGTTTTTATACAGTTCCACGAAGTTCTCTTTAATTAGCCATGCGCCATGTACCAGAAGATCATGTTTTCAGTAAGAATTGAGACCGTCTAATAGTCAGCATGTAGTCCTCAGCTCATCCTATATCTAAGATTAAGAAGAATCCTCCTCGGATGGCATCATATTAAGATCAGGTAGCATATTTAGATCGGGCAGAAAGCAGCTGCTGTCCCTTGTAGAGGCAGTGGCCTTGTCTGTCGTGCAAGGTTCTGATTGCATTGTATCATCATTTGGGAAATCTTCGCGTAATCTTGGAAAAGTATGGTAAGGAGTAGAGGCCTGAAAGGGTTCTCTAAGAACTGCGATCTCCGGTCCGCCGAAGTTTGCATTCGGATTCTTTGCAGATTGCAAAACCAAGTCAAGCTGCAAAACATAAAGAGGTGGTTCTCAGAAGATTCAAAAGGAGAGCGATCCAAACATAAGGTTATATTGTTTTTTGCTATATTGGTTGGCAAATTTGTAGACTGACGTATACACACAGAAAGGTCAACTAACCTTCATTCTCTTAAAGCTCTCGTTTCTGGCTTTTTGTTCCTTGAAAGTTGCATGTAATGTTGCCAACTCCTGTTCCGTGATGCAGGATTAATTTTTAAAATAGTTATCTTAAATATAGCAAGTCAGTAAGAAGCAGCAAGAACACACCTTTTTCAAATATATCCTTTCCTTCAATAGGGAATTCTCCTCGTCTTTAAGTTCAACAAATGTCTACATAATTTGAGATGCACTTCGGATCAGAACACGTTAAGGTTTCACGAGAATATTTGGCAGATGTAATAGGATACTTAATAACATGGATCTTACCTTTTTTCTTCTTGACCTTTTGGTAGCGGTGGATTCATTTGCAGCAATACCCTGAAAAGAAAATATTAGTGAAACACACATCAGTGGAATCAAGGATAAGGAAAGCCACTCATGCAACGGAAGGCAAACGCTGCGTGATTCCAATAAAACCATTCATGCAAAAACATAAAAACTAGTACTGCCGCCAACTCCGACTCAATCAAGAGTAATTTAGAATTACAGGGGCTCGTTGTTGCAATCCGACTCGATCACAAAAATGATGCCACAAACACGAGTTAAGGGGGGCAAGTGGCGACAGATTATTACACAAGGACGGCACTATATAAAACATACCCCAATCCTAATCCTAAAAGCTAGCAACTTTTAGCGATAGGAATGGAGACTTTTGTCGATTTCACTGACAAATACAATGTCAAAAAATAAGACAAATGTATAAGAAAAATTTGCTATACGTAAATAAAATCAACAGAAAGATAAGAAAATAACATTAATAAAATAATAAAAGGGCATCAAATGGGTTTAAAGAAAAAACAAAAGCATAAACAGTTGGCAGATTAGGACATGAGCTGGACCCACGATGGAAAAAGGAGGAGCAAGCCTCTGACTCTGTGAATTATCTGGGTCATTAGTCGAATTGGAAGCCGGGAGTTTAGACCGGTGGTCGTAGTTAACAACTCAAAAGATAAAGAATATCGGACTCGTCATCGCGAGAGCCGTCACGCGGTGCAACGTGACAATCTCTGAACTTTTTATACTCACGTGACTCGCTCACATGCATTGCCGTTTTTACTCAATCTCGGTTCCCACTTAACTTGCTGACATCTCTGAAATAATCAACGGCCAACAATCTTCCGACAAGCCTTCCTTCCATCCGCTCCTCTACATACCGCGACCTAAAACACACACACGCACACCTCCCCCCCCCCCCCCCCCCCCCCCTCTTCTCTCTCTCTCTCTCTCTCTCTCTCTCTCTCTCTCTCTCTCTCTCTCTCTCTCTCCCCTACCCTCCGGACGCCAACTCCCTGTAGATAGGGTCCACCTAACCACACCATGCTCCAATTCATGACAAAAACGCCCTCTGGCAGGATAGGAACTAGGAAATTTTTTAGGTAACATAGTGGGCATTTTCATCCAAAAAGCGACAAGGAAAGATCCTCTGAATGAAGCTTCCGGGACGAATGACCATTGGCCATTTTGCATCTGACAAAACCGTCCCTTCCTGGATGTGCCATTCCACTGTTCCAGGATCTTGGGCCATTTTTTGAAAGGATATTTTGATCAAATCGTATGCCATCAAGAACGATAGGTGACCGTATAAGAGGCGAAAAGAAAACGTGAAATTGCGTTTCCTCTCTCACATTTGGCTCCCCTCACGCGACCGTAAATTCAGAGATAAGTGCAATCCTCTGGACTTTTAACAACCGACTACTCGTCGCCACTAGATCGGAGATTGAAACACAACTGTCAACAGTACCGCTAGTAAAGCACTTATGTTTGCATATTTGACGCGAGGTATTTTTGTTCGCCGGGGAAAAAAAAGGATTACGTGATGGACAAACGACGACATCGATTTCGACAAAATACGCTGAGTAAATAAGACGACAAAATAAGGTCAAATTCGTAAAATGACCCAAAAGTGCCATCTAAAGAGGTTTCTCGTCGACGGACAAGCGACCACCCCACCCTCGACCTTTAGCTCCACCATTCAGACGTAAATTAACACAGTCCAAGGGTGTTCTCTTCAAACAAATCGATATGACACGTTATAAATCAGGGAGCCAGCAGCCACTCGAGGTCGAGAAAGAGGAGAAGAAAGAATAAGAAGAAAAAAAAAAAAGAGAAAAAACAGATATATTCAGAGAGAGCACCTTGGATCTGAAGGCGGCAAAATAAACGCTGGCGTTGACGTTAGACTCCTCAAATCCATCAGCAGTTGCGGAAGGGGAACCGTCGCCGCTCCAGGAGAGAGGCGTGGTGGGGCTGCATCTCCTCGAATCAGCTTCTTTCCTCCGCGAAACGGCGTCACATCTGAAAGCAACCAGCCTCGAACGTGGTTGCCTCAGCCCCCATCTGAGCGGTATGACCGCTCTAGGCCAAGATTTGTGAGAAGAAGACGCAGCTTGAGACTGCTTGAGACGCACCAGGAGCTCGGCCACCAAGGTATCGTCAGTCATCGCCGTTCTCACCCACTCTACCTTGACCATTTTCTCGCACCGTCAAGAAACGAAGAATCTTCGGGAGAGATTGTTTTATGCGCGTCTCTGAGAAAGAGAGGCGTTAATCTAGAGAGGGAGAAGGGGAGGGGGTGGCGGAGGAGGATGAAACAAAAGTAAAAAAAGGGAAGAGAGAGAGAGAGAGGGGTGTATATGGGGAAGAAGCGGAGTAATAGCATTATAATTTATGTATAATGTGTGGTGTGGTGGCGAAGGAGTAGATTCCAGTTATTCGTTTTTGTTCGTCGTCGTAGTTAGGGTGGTGTGGGTCCCAGTACGTCTCCTTTTCTTATATTTTTCTTTTTCAGTGTTTAAGGAGGGCGTACGCCTTTATGAGGTGTGAGCATGGGTCCACAATCATACGTGGAACTGACAATTTTAATTTTTAATTTCCAAATTTCGGTGGGTGCAGTAATGCTTCGTCTCGGTCTTCCTAAACCGATTACCGAACAACGATTATTGGTAATGATAGTATAACCCAACCCAACCCAACCCAACCCAACCCTTTTCCTCTCTCTTTCAGTTCTTTGTATCTTCCACTTTGTACGATTCTGATTCTACAGTTCCTCCTTCACTCTTTTTTGGTTTCCATGGAGAATGCTCGTTGCAGCGGAACATCTATTGTTTTTGTTCCCCCAAATTAATGGTACCTTCTTTTTTCCATTCACGATAAAATCCAATGCTCGTTGCATTTAATTGATTTTATATTTGTTAAATCTGGTAATTGTAGAAATGATAAATTTTTGAGTTGGCTAGTTGGTGAGAATATTAAATGTTTCTAATTTTTATTTATTTACTAACAATTGAGAATGTGATTTGTTATATGCCAATAAGGTTGGAGACAAATAAGTAAAAATTTTATTTAAATTTTATGTCTCACACACTCATTTTATTAGTTTGAAATAGTTCAAAATCTTATTGGGTAATATTTAAGTTATGAAGGGATAACACTCGTATAGTTCAAAATCCTAAGAGATAAGATTAAATTTTATATTTTTAATTATAGTCAAACACAAACTCATAGATTTTTTGATGGTCGGAAGTTTATAAATAGCACTCAAAGGTTCAAGGGTTCTCACCTACAACATTAGAGTGTCTCTAACCATCGGGAGACACTTGTGAGGCAAACGTTGTTAGGACGATCCTTCTCTCATAGTCAGATCAATTCTTCATCAATCAGATTGAGAAATGTACGTTTATCATATTATTGTTTATTATTATTGTATATCATAAGAAATCGAAAATCCATTTATTAATGTCATATTAAAATATTTAACATGTGGTATCAGAGTAATAGGTTACAGATTTTTATGATCTCGATATAATAATAATAATTTTTTATTTTTTATTGCATGGACTTCCGTATACGTGTAATTTTATTAAGTTGTAAAATTACGCTTGATATTCATGAGTCTGTACGAGGAAGAAAAATCTCTCACATTACCACGCACTGATCATCTTCTAGTTTGATTTTATTTTCTTCCTCTGTGTATTTTCCATCATTGCGTGTGAAGAAATCTATAAAGCATTTGTGTAAGGTGTAGCCGCTGGAAGAGGAGAGACCAGTGTATGTGTGGTGGTGATAGCTCCAAATGTTGGCGGCGTTAAAGGCTGAGAAGCCTACTCGCCAACGTCTCATTAAACAACGGCAGATGGCTCTAAAGCCCACTACTGTCGCGGTTCCCTGGTATGGACAATTCAAAAAAAAAAGAAAAAAAGGCACCGAGGAAGGTAATGAGAACATCACCGGCGGAAATGGGATGGAAACTCATTGCCGTTATTCCTCGCCGGCGACGCCCATCGTTGCAGTACATGATGGCTTGATGTGTGGCGGCTGCTGAAGGAAGAAGATGAATTTAGGGTTTCTGTTATGTTAGGCGGGCCGGGCTGGGGGCTCTACCCAGGTCAACCTAAAATAGGTTGACCAATTATGATCCGGGTCCTAACCCGGTTTCCTGACCCAACCCGTTTCCGACCCAACTCAAATTAAATAATATTATTTTAATATTATAATATTATTTCAAAAAAATCAATTAATTAATTAAAGTTTTATTATATGCATACCTTAATGTTATATGTATGCATTTAAATTATGTACATGTCATTATGATTATCTACATGTATGTATGAAATGTTTATTTAATTTATATACATGTTATTATTATGATTTTCCTGTAAAATCAATTAATGTTTAAACATGAAAATTCCTTTTTAAATGAATTTTGCTGTGTGAGTGTGAATGTGTACAAAATAAGACGGTTCTGTTTAGGAAATTGAAAATTTCAAATGTGTCCGTTGTAATCCTTCAATTTTTCCTAGGAACTTTGAAATTCTGTCTAGAAAAGAATATTCTATCCTGGGAATTTACTTAATAAGTATTATTCACATCTGTTGTAAGATTCAACAAACATTTTATTTCATGCATATTATTGCTATCCACATTTGTATGCATATTATTATTGTGCACTGTCTATTTTGGCTCTTATTATCATGCTATATATATCCAATGTGAGATAAATGATTTACGTCAAAATCAAGAAAATATTGGTTGCCCAAAGGTACAAGATTTTCTTGATTTTGGTGACAAGTCGTTAAACCCATAGTAAGGTGGATATGATGGAGGGAATACCTGGTGTGTCAAGATTTACTCTCAAAGGAGGGTCTTGATGACACTACTAGTTTATCCATCAAAGTAAGGTTAGAATGAACACTTTGTATGTCAGAGTTTACTCCCAAAGGAGAATTCTGAAGATACAGCTAGTTCATCCACATAATTTAATACTAGATGGAATACCTTGTGTGTCAAGATCTACTCTTAAAGGAGGATTTTGATGACACTACTAGCTCTTCCATAATTGTTTAAATTCTGATTATTGGTTATAAGTGTCTAACTCAAAGCATAATGTTATAAAATTTTCTTGCAGTAAGCATACCCACATCACTATACTCATAGATTTTATCTGTTCCTGTTTTGAATGACTCCAATTTTTCTGAATGGGTTGAGAGAGTTAGATTCACCTTAGGAGTCCTTGATTTAGACTCATCCCTTATGAGTCCAAAACCATCACCTATCATTGAAACTAGTACTAATAATCAGAAAAAATCTTTTAAACAGTAAGAGAGATCAAATAAGCTGAGGTTAATGTTTATGAAAATGACCATAACCGAAAATATTAAAAATTCACTCCCTAGTACTGAGGAAGCCCAAACCTTTTTGAAAAATGTTGAGGAAAGGCTTAAATCTGCTGATAAGTCTTTAGCAGGAATACTGATGGCTAGACTCACTACCATGAAATATGTTGGTGCTAAAGGAATGTAGGAGCATATCTTTAAAATGACCAATATTGCTGCCAGATTACAAACCCTAGGAATAAAAGTAGATGAATCTTTCGTTGTTTAGTTTATTCTGAACTCATTGCCACCTCAGTATCGTCCATTCCATATGCATTACATTACTATAAAAGATAAATGAAATGTGAATGAGTTGGCAAGTATAGTAGTTCATGAGAAGGCAAGATTGAAATAACAAGGACATCACTCTGTCAATTTCGTGAATAAAGAAGCTGGAAAGAAAAAGCACCATTACGGTAAAAAGAAGCGAACTGGACTACTGAAAGGAAAAAAAACCGTGAAAGCTAATCAGGTTTAGAACAATAGTAGCAAATGGTACTTTTGTAGGGAACATGGATACATGAAAGCTAAGTGTCCAAAACGTAAGACTTGGTTCGAAAAGAAAGATAAGCCACTTACCTTTGTATGTCTTGAACCAAACCTTATAAATGTTCCTACTAATTCTAGGTGGCTAGATTCAGGTGCTAATGTTCATGTTTCTATAACCATGCATAGATACCTTACAAGCCAAATACCAAGTCCCAATGAGCGGTTCATTTTTATGAAAAATGAGAATAAGGCTGAAATTTTAGCCATATGAACCTTTCGTTTAGTTTTGAGTACCGGTCATTGTTTAGACCTTTATAACACAGTATTTGTGCCTTTTGTGAGGTGTAATTTAATTTTCATTTCCAGACTTTATAGTGATGGTTATTCTTTTTCGTTCCATAATGGTAGTTTCAATTTGTTTAAACACAGTTTATCTATTGGTTCTGGGTCTCTTTTCGATGGTCTTTATCAACTTTACCTTGATAATACATTTATTAAAAATACCTATACCCAACGCCATGAAATATGTATTGGAATGAAAAGAAACATATTGAATGAAAACTAATATAACTTGTGGTATAAAAGGTTGGGGCATATCTCCAAAGAAAGGTTACAGAGATTAGTAAAAGAAGGGATTCTTCCGCACATTGATTTTACTAATCTTGAAGTGTGTGTGGATTGCATAAAAAGAAAACAAACCAAACATACTAAAAAATGCACCACAAGAAGTAAAGAGTTTCTTGAAATAATTACACAGATATATGTGGACCATTCTCCATAGAATGTTTTGGTGGACAAAAGTATTTCATCACCTTTATAGATGACTTTTCACGTTTTAGATATATCTATCTGTTATATGAGAAATTTCAAACTGTATCGGTACTTGAAGTATCTCTCATGGGGGTGGAAAGACAGTTAGATAGAACAGTGAAAATCATCAGGTCGGATAGAGGTGGAGAATACTATGAAAGTATGATGAATCGGGCCGTAATCCGGGCCCATTCGCCAAACTTCTTAAACAGCGTGACATTGTTGCACAGTATACTATGTCCGGTACGCCACAGCAAAACAAACTTGCTGAAAGGCGTAATCGAACCTTATTGGATATGGTCAGAAGCATGGTAAGTAATTCTACTTTACCCAAATCATTGTGAGGTGAAATCATTAAGACGACAATATATATCTTAAACCGAATTCCCAGTAAGGCAGTTCCAAAAACTCCTTTCGAGTTATGAACTAGCAGAAAATCAAGTTTGAGACATATGCATGTTTGGGGTTGCCCAGCTGAAGCCAGACTTTACAACCCACATGAAAAGAAATTGGATCTTAGAGCAGTAAGCAGGTATTTTATTGGTTACCCAGAGAGATCCAAAGAGTACAAATTTTACTGTCCTAATCACAGTCTGAGAATTGTGGAAACAAGAAATGCCAAATTCATTGAATTTGGCGAGATCAGTGAGAAAATTGAACCTAGAGATGTGATCATTGAGGAAATACGGGTAGATATCCCTATACCTACATCCTCAGAAAAGATAATAGTTTCTCTAATCAATCATCACGATGATACCGTGGAACAAGTAAATGATCACTCATCTCAGAATGATAATACCATTGATGAATCAAGTTCGGAGTCACCAGAACAGATTGTCTTGCGCAGATCTCAGAGAGATCGGAGACCTGTCATTTTGACAGATTATGTGGTGTATCTCAAAGAATTTGAATTTGACATTGGGATAAGAAAAGAGCCACTAACGTTTTCACAAGCCATAGAGGGAAGTGATTCTAGTAAATGGAACGATGCCATGAAAAAAGAATTGAAATCCATGGATCAGAACCAAGTCTGAGATCTCGTTGAGTTGCCTGAAAGTAGTAAAAGAGTTGAGTGTAAATGAGTTTTTAAGCTCAAACGCGACTTAAAAGGCAACATCGAACGACATAAGGCCAGACTTATTGCTAAGGGTTTCACTCAGAAAGAATGCATTGATTACAAAGAGACATTTTCTCCAGTATCTAAAAAGGACTCATTTAGAATCATTATGGCATTGGTAGCTCATTATGATTTAGAGTTACATCAGATGAATGTGAAAACAACATTTTTAAATAGAAGTTTGGATGAAGTGGTCTACATGGAGTAGCCAAAGGGCTTGTCAGAAAAGGGCAAATATCACCTAGTATGTAGATTTAAGAAATCAATACACGGACTTAAGCAAACTTCTCGACAATGGTACTTAAAGTTCAACGATACCATTACTGCCTTTAGTTTTAAAGAGAACATCATTGATCGATGTATATACCTAAAGGTCAGTGGGAGTAAGTTCATAATTTTGATCCTGTATGTTGATGATATCTTATTGGCTAATAGTGATCTTGGCTTACTTTATAAAACCAAGACTTTTCTCTTTAAGAATTTTGAAATGAAAGATATGGGTAAGGCATTATTTGTGATCGGAATCGGAATCTTTCGAGATCGAAAACAAGGACTGTTGGGATTGTCTCAGAAGAGTTACTTGGAAATGGTTCTTAAGAAATTTTGTATGAAAATTTGTTCATTACTGGATACTCCGATATCAAAAGGTGATAAGTTTAGCCAATTGCAGTGTCCTAAAACTGAGTGGGAGCGTAAAGAGATGACAAATATTCCCTATGCTTCGGTTGTGGGAAGTTTGATATATATACAGATTTACACGAGACCAGATATTAGCTTTGCAGTTGGCATGCTTGGGCGCTACCAGAGTAACCTAGGGATGTCTCATTGGAAATCAGCAAAGAGGGTATTGCGATACTTGTAAGGAATTAAGGATTATCAGCTTATTTTCAGAAGAACTGACAGTTTGGAGGTAACTGGTTACTCAGATTCTGATTTTGCCAGTTGTCCTGATAGCAGGAAATCTACTTCGGGTTATGTTTTCTTGTTGGCCGATGGAGTTATCTCAAGGAAAAGTACGAAGCAAACAATCACTACTTCATCAATAATGGAGGCTGAGTTTGTGGCGTGCTTTGAGGCCACAGTGCATGGTTTATGGCTAAGGAACTTTATCTCAGGACTTAGGGTTGTTGACTCTATAGCCAGGTCGCTGTGAATTTATTGTGATAATTCCTCCGCAATCTTTTTTCTCCAAGAATGATAGGTATTCTAAAGGTGTTAAACACATAAAACTCAAATACCTAAGCGTCAAGGAGGAAGTACAGAAACAAACAATGTCTATAGAACATATTAGGACTTCGCTTATGATAGCAAACTCATTAACAAATGGTCTGATAGTGAAATAGTTTAAAGAACATGTTAATAGTATGAGTCTTCTGATGTAAACATGTTATTGAGTTTGTGAATGTTATGATTCTATTTTGACACTTAATGATATCAATTATAGTTATTTTGTTTCTATTTTCTTGTCTTTCCACTTTATATGTACATTGAATGGTGTGGATGAATGATGATAAGATAATGTCTACAATAGACATGAATTGGAACCCAAAGGCATTACAATATTAGCCTCGATTATCCCAATTAAAAATCTTTTAAATTAATTACTGGTGTTGTGGTACATGGAAGGGAATCTGTTGATTATATAATAGAGGACTGTCGTGACTTGCATTGGTAGTTAGTTTAACATTGATATTATGGAACTCATGAAATGTGTTTTGAGTTATGAAAAGTTCAGGAAATAAATTTGCGCAGTATGATTAATTTCCTGTGATAAACCCATGAATGAAAAATATTATTTTATGGACGTATGGGCCAAGTGGGAGAATGTAAGAGTTTCATTTAAACTCTGTGTCCTACACATCCATCTTATCAGTTTGAAATAGTTCAAAATCTTATTGGATAATATTTGAGGTATGAAGGGATAAGAATTACTTTTAAGAGATAAGATTAAACTCTATATCTCTAATTATAGTCAAACACAAACTCATAAATTTCTTGATGGTCAGAAGTCTATAAATAGCACTGTAAGGTTCAAGGGTTCTCACCTACAACATTAGAGTGCCTCTAGCCATCGGAAGACACTTATGAGGCAAACATTGTTAGGCGATCCTTCTCTCATAGTCAAATCAATTCTTCATCAATCAGATAAAGAAATGTACATTTCTCATATTGTTGTTTATTATTATTGTAGATCATAAGAAATCGAAGATCCATTTATTAATATCATATTAAAATATTTAATAAAATACTCATCCTATTCAAACGAATGGACCATGTCTTCGTGGAAACCATCCAATAGTCTGCTTAATGACTACAATTATTCACGATAACGATTCTAATTTGAATTAAATCCTCCACAGTCGGGTCCCTAAAAAAATTCTACAAAAAAAAAAAACGTTCAAAATAGACTTAAAGTTGCTTTTGTATAGACACGGTGAATATTAAATGTAAATTAGATATTATTAAAGTATTTTTATTAGATCGTTTAAAGTTATTATTTTAAAAATATAAATTTACATATTTAATTTAATTTTTATTATATAAAATTTAATTTTACTATTTATAAAAGTACTTTTATTCCATTTTTTTTTAATTTTATCTCTTCAAATGATAATTATAAAGAATCTAGTAAGAATACTCTTACTCTTCCAGATTCTTTGGGTCTTATTAAACTTATTTTCTCCAGTTTAAAATTAAATAATAATTTTGTCATTATCCATAATTATATGTCAATATAAATGAAATATGCTACATTTACCTTCATTTAGCACTTTTAACGTTTTACTTTTAAGTGAAGGAAACATCTAAAGGTTTGTATGTGATCTTAGGCTTTCAATCTATGAACTTCCACCAATCAGGGAAGGAACAACATGATCAATATTATTGCTTAGGGCATGAATATATTAGAAATAAATTGTATACGTATGATCTAATTTTTATTAAACGTTTAAGATTGAATGATTAAGTTTCTCTAAGAGCACTTTCAATGATTAGTCTATTTTTTCTTTAAAATACATTGTTAGAATTCACATATTTTATTTTACCAATTCATTTTTATAATATACCATTCATAAGTTAATCTATTTTTTCTTTATACACAACCTTCCATATCATTCAATGATTAGTCTACTTTATATATTCATAAGTTAATCTATTTTATTTTATTCTTTGTTATTCATTTAAAATTCCAAACACTACCTTCCATCTTCGTTCTCTTTGGCCATCCATGTGAGGGGGTAATTGCGATAAAGGATAAGGTAGTAGGTGCCCTTCGGAATGGCGTCCACCTATTACCCTTCTTCCAAAGATTTAGGAGGAATTGTATTCGATAAAATTTCTTTAGTTGGATTCTGAGTATTTCCTACTCAAACTAAACTCCTCCTTTCATGAATTCTTATTATACGAAGACGATAAATTTAGTCTAGTTAGTTCGTTATAGTTACCCCTGACATATTGATAGTGTAGTGATCGGAGATCTTATAAACATTTAATGCCTGGCAGGGTGGCATGTCGTATTAAATATGAATTGATGTAAATATCCAAAGATATCTATTGATCGATCGGAGGTAATCATATTACTAGAGATATTATTGAGAAGAAACAAAACCAATAAATGATCTAAAGAAATCTATGATGGGAAGGAGAGTAATCTGTTTTCCTATATTTCCGAATGATTACACATGTATCTGATCAATATTTTAGTCCATATAAAAGAAAGAATAGATCACTCGAAAAGGGATGAACATCTATCTAAAACTCATTTGAATTATTGTTTGGTTTTTTGTTCCACTATCATCTCTAACTAAAATTTCGGAGAGTTCTGAGAGTCGAAGAACCTAACCCTCTATTTTTGTTGTTGCAAATTAGGACTGGAAGTTGCAATCCAACTCAGGAGTACAGAACACAAATCAACAATCCAAACTCTAGCATCTATGAAACATAAATTCTTGGCTTAAGCTTCCTCATTATATATCAGCAAACACTAGCTTTGACGACTTCATTTTTCTCATTTTCGGCTTCGTCTTTCCTATTCTCGACATCGAACGTTCTCGCATCGAACACTCACGCAGAACCTCCGTCCTTGCGCAACTACTCCGTCTTCTCTAATTCGATTGAGTCAAGCCCTTCTCATGCACAACCTTCGATTTGGGAAATCACTAAACTCAAATATTATATGTTTATTGGGATGAATAAGATCCCACTACATATGGTAGGTTTACTGTAGCTACATGTACTTTTTTGTCTATTTTACGTGATCCAATAGATCGTGCTTTTTGTAGATTTTTACTATATTTTGAAAATATATGTATTTTACAGGCACTATTAGGACTATTCTAACATATATTGTTGGGGATTTTGTTGATGAAAAAGAGAATCTAAAAATAATAAGGCTTTAAAGCGTGTAAATATATTATTTTTAAGATGATATTTGCTCATACTCATTAAGAGTTTGCTATTAAAATTCTAGCAAATTGTATGCAGAATACAATAAAACCTTTAACCTCTTTAAAAAGAAATTTTAAAAAATTTCTTAAATTTCTATTGAGAATGACAAAAACAAGAAATATGAAGGATTTTTCGTAATTTAACAAGTCTGTCACAACACTATTTATAAAACTAGAAAATATATATATGAAAAATTACGTTTAGTAATTCAACCGTTTCTCGCTCGATCGAGAGTTGAGTGAGATAACTGTCAGGACCCTTGTTCATGGAACACATCGAGTAAGTATCGAGTGAAGTTACTGCCTGACTCTCACTTAAGTGATTAGTCGAGCTAGGTCAAGCGACTAACGGTTATGACACAGATCACTTCGATTGAGACGTGTCTTTTCGTCAGACGTTGCACAAGTTCATTCTAATAGTTCCGTGCTCGAGCGAGATATCAAGCGAAATTTGAGTGAGATCATTGCCTGAAACTTGCTCGAGTGACAAGTCAAGCGAGATCTTGATCTTGACATAATTTTCAACATTTTTATAAATTTTCTTCCTTCAATATTTTAAATACATATTACAATCTATTCCAATATATATATTGTAAATTTTAGATAAATGCTACTTATCATTATTTATACTGTATACTAATATATGATTTGTTATTTTTATTTTTTTATTTAAACAAACAAATATCTAACCTGAAAAACAGATTATAAATATATGTTCCTACAATAAAGTTTAAACAGAAAATAGATTGAACTTGAAAAACAGAGGGGGTCTTACGCACGTGCTTCGCATGTTTGAAGGTCGTTACACGCACGAAAGGTACGGCACGCAGCATGATTAAGAGCTAGGGTGCGTAGCAAGGTTGCTCTTTCGGCGAGCACACGTTTCAGACCTCACTGTTGATTGTGAAGAAGTGACGGATTGAGTCAATATTTTTTTGAGGAAACAGAAGCTTTACGACGTGGAAGTTTTTATTTGAGGAGGTTGAACCTTAAACGTACAGAACCGTAGCTGATCATAACTCCTTTTGGTTTTTTTTTTTTTTTTTTGAAATTTTGAGATTTATTTTTTCTTTTGTTGGGATAAAAGAATAAGAAGATCAGTTCAGTGGGCCCCACTAATAGTAGCGGGGCCACGGTCCACGACTCCACAGAGAGCGGGCCGTGTGGAGTTGTGGTGCAATATTTAAGGAATCCGTGGGTGACAAATATGGCCATTGTCAAGATGGTTTTTATGTAATTAACAAATGAAGTTGCTTGGTTGATAATGATATAAGATGAAATAGATAATCTTTAATAAAAATTAAAAGTTAAATAAAATCTTATTAAAATACTTATTTTATAATAATAATATTATTTATAAATTTAGAAATATTATTATATTTTATATATAAAAATATAATAATAAAATAAAATAAAATAAAATGAAATGAGATGATTTTTGTATCCAAATAAAATCTGACAAATTGAATATGTTTAATAGACAAATTTTTTTATGCAGATGAGTTTGATCAAAAGAGTAGAATAAATTCGAACAACACAATAACGTATTACAATTAAAGAAATTTCAATATATATTGTCAATTTGGTAAAAATAAAAATAAAAAATATTATAACGGCAACGGGGTCTACCTATGGCCAATTAAGGGGATAACTTGATATAATATCTCTTCAACCTAAGGGAAGAAATTCTTTAAATTACGAGCTATTTTTATTATTTCACTCATCGATTTTAAGTTTCAAGATTTTAATAAATACAGTTTAACTTGATATAACGGCAAAAGGGTCTACCTATAGCCAATTTGGTCATTGACTATATAAGAGTAACTCGTGGACCGTTTCATAAACTTGAAGAAAGTGGTGTACCGGCCAGGCATCTGAGGCTGGGAAATGCACTAAACTTCTCTCGATGACATTTTGGGGACCCTCCTGGCCCAATCTTAGACACTCTGATTTAATTGGTATTTTCTTTTATGGTTCATATCGTAGTAGTACCAATAATGGCATTCTCACTTGTAGCAGTAGTTGTCATTCCAGCAGTCTCCGTATTAGTAGTCCTTGTCTCGGGTAAGATTGAGACTATCCGTCTATTTTATTGCCCTTCCAAAGCAATCCCTTTTTCAAGTTGTCCTTTAAAAGCAAGTTAATTTGAAAGAAGTCCCGTTTCCATCTTGCCCTATCTCCAATTCATTAGTCCCTTTTAAAAAAGAGAGTCCTAAATAGGAGTATGTCAAGGCAGTTACTTGTCAAGCCTAAAAGAAAGATCCAATTTCTAGTCCTTCGCCTTTTGGGCCAGTAACAAAGTCTCTTGAACTTCCTTAATTTCTGAAAAGGAATGAGGGAGCAAGCCATTAAGTTAGATGACTTAATCTAGTACCAGTAAGTAAGGAAGCCCCTTTGAAAGCATTATTCATTATCTGAGTGAATCTCGTCTTGTGACAAATTTAAAAGAAGGACTATTGAAAGAGGGGATAACGGATTATCTTCTTGGGAAAGCTAGCAAGCCATCTACTTTCTTTTCCTTTCCTTCACCCCTAAAGTAGTAAGGCTTTCCATCCGCCCTGCTGGTCCTAATTAAAATAAAGATCTTATCCGGCTGGTCGCTTTATCAAATCTTCTCCAATTAGAGAGTAACTTACGACCATTTTTCAAAGAAAGATAGTATCACTCCCTTTCACGGGGAACAAACTTGATCTTTTCCACTTTCCCTTTAGCCCGATGTGATGACAGTATTGTGTCCGGACCATCACATTAACTGAAGTTTTTCCCATATTGTTTATAAAAGTGATGACTGCTTCCATTAGTATGCCAATCACAATTCCGGTCCAATATCCACCAATGTGCCAAACCTTTCGACATCGAGTAGTGATTACCTTAGTCTATCTACTACCTTCACTTCGGTTCAGCCATACCAACCGTTTCGGCCAAAAGCCATAACTTCTCCCTAAACAAAACTAAGTAGTAGTGCCAATTTGCCGGCCCAACCATTATCTTAGTATTAGCCCACATTTCGACATGCCACAAACATTCCGCACAACCCTCTGAATTCATAACTAACCTTAACATAACAGATAAAATGGCACCTAGATAGACCCTGTCAATTAATTACTTTTTTTCTATATTTTTTACATTCTTGAATTTGGAATGAAAAGAGGAGTAATGCTTCCTAGCACAGGACACGTAATAAGACCACTTAGATCAGAATAGCATTCGCAGAAATGTTCTAACATAGAGTAGGATCGAACATTGAAAAGATTAGTTGACAACATGAAAAAGATGGGCGCCTAATTCCAATACAATAGAGGTATATTAGTGCAAGTCAGCTGAACACCATGATTGATGAGTGGGTAGGTGGGTTAGGTGCACCTCTCGCTCAGTGGGAAGTAATGAGGCTAGTCCCCCCCCACCTGAATGAAGAAGTAGTGGGGCTCCCTTCCCGCGTATGCGCCTTTATTTAGATTCTTTCTATTTTTGAATTATTTATGGAGAATATTTCTAAAAAAATCTCTCTAGCAAAATTCACCGAATAGAACGCGAAGCCAACGAGTTCAGTCGAACAGCGTAACAAGTCTAAGGGCGGCTTGAAAGGAATGGACGGGCATAGGCTTAATAGTGAACGCAGACCCCCTTGCTTATAGATATGAGATCAATGACTTAAATATGCTGAGAGAAACTACTAGACTTCTGCGTTGCGAAGAAAAATCGAAGACGAAGATTTGCTGAGGCAGTGCGGGCACTGGATGAAAAAGATAGAGACTACGAGGTATTTTGAATGATTTGAATAAGAAACACTGCTTCCCATCGAGTGGGATCAGAACGATCTTGTGTCTCCGTAGTAAATGGCCCAAGATCGATCCCTCACAGAAGACTTTAAGGGGAATGGACCACTCGCAAGACTCAAAAGATAGTAACGAAGCACATTAGGACTTTACGAAAAAAGAGACATTAGATAGAGGAAAAGGCACTTGCCTCTTAGCCGATTGAACAGAATCCACTACTTCGACTACTCGACGGGCTGCTGGAAGGGCCGATACGATTATCCTCCAAATGGGCTCATACCTCAAGAAAAAGCAATGCAAAAGGCAAGAAAAAGGCCTAATGCTAATAGACCTCGTTGAATCCATTTCTGAAGTCTCACAGCCTTTCCTTTGAGATTGCCAATCTCTTCGCAAATCAATGCAATGACATCAAACATAAGAGATGAGGTATTGTCACCCAGGTTGACTCCCATAATCTCCACTGCGTTTACAGCCTGATCTCTATCTTCAAAAGGAATTTCACTCACTGCCAGTAGAGCAAAAGTCTCAGGTTCAGTACCTTTCATGATTGGAATGTCTGGAATATAAGATACCTCATGACCAGATGCAGGTGATTTGTCTTTGTACTGAGATGCTACTCTACAACATTATCTGGATATACCAAGAAAGATGTACAGTCTAACGAGACTACTATGAAATATTTATTCATGGGTGGGACAAGCTCTTCTATTATGATTCATAGTTTCTTTTGGCTATATGGTTCATCTGTGAGAGAGATTGAGTTTCAAAAAATAGTGAATAGTCTTATCAATACACAAATGTATAACTCCCCAACATGAAAAAGAGAATCTCGGATTGGAAAAGTAAATTGTTGTCCGAATGAAAGTGTGGATGAAGAGGAAAATTTTTTCTTTTTTTCAGAAGTATATATAATTGGCCATAAGAGCCGTACGTTTTGATGTCATGGAATTCAGTAATATGATTGTACATTATTTATTATTATTTATTATAAACATCAATAGTTGGTGAAACCGAACTCATTACCTGAATATGGAGCAGGTATAAGTTATAACACTAATAAGTTTGGTTATAAAATCTTCTCTAATTTATTTTATTTTATTATTATAATTTTATTAAATTTTTATATACGTATTTAAATTTTTATATAAAATATAATAAATAATTTAATTTTTTTAAATTTTAACATACTCATAATATTAAAAATTAATATTTTATTCAACTTAACCTAATATTCAAACTCACCTAAGGCATGAGACCAAACCCAGTTTGGCATAGGTCCATAATAAGTGAGGCTACCAAAGGGAATTGATGTACTCATTACGGATGGACCATCCCCCTCTAATAGCCCCGCTCATTTTTTTCACGCTATATACATTTAAGGTCATTTACAACGAGAACAATGTCAGAACTTGCCATTCATTCATCATTCATCATAAATTTTAACAAAATGGTGCACCATCTTAGAATACAATATTTACGGCAACACCATATCATTACATCTTTCTCATTTCTTTTTCATATCAAGAATCTATGGCAAGATTCAGAACTTGTCACACCATGAAAAGGAAAGGTTGAGGTTTAGGAGGATACCCAAACTGTTTCAGCTTTTGACATTGGACAATGTTATTTATAGTCCAAAAAATAGATTTATTTGTAGTTTAAATAATAAATAAATAAAAAAATCTCTATTTTAATAAAATTAGTTAAAATATTTTTATTTATAAATTAAAAAATTAAAAAATTTTATTTCATTTAATCATAAAACAAAAATATTTCAATAAAAACTATAACACATACTATTAAATATGGACTATAAAAAAATTTATTCTTCAAACATTTGCCTTCGTGGCCCAAAATACCAGGCTCAAATACGCGCATTTGGTAAGAAGGCTCAGGCTCCAACCCCACCCACCTGCCGATGCAATTCACTCTATTCACCTTTACCATTCATTACTTCCGACTTCCGTCGCTAGGAAGTAGGAACCAATAAATGGACAGCCACCCTCTCATAAATTACAATAAATAAGAGCAAATTTTCGAGCAAATTTTTTTTAAGAGGATGACAAATCTTAAACCATTTATATAAATTGTTTAAGTGGACGTATATGCTTTTCTTGACCAAAAGTTGTTTAAATATAGTTGGTTTTCTTTTTCTTTTTATGCTTTTGCCATCGCCCCAAACCGCATCAATCTCCATCGAAACTTCATACAAACTACCCATTTTTAAAGCACCAGTTTTAGATGCAAAGTTTTGGGATTGTAATATGAACCTCGGATCTATAATGCCTTTTCTCATAGATTTAAACAAGTTCATACAAAACAGGGTATGTCAAAAGGATCCACTCAATCAATTAGGCAATCTACGTTTTCGCGATATAAATTGAGAGCTCCAAATAACACAAACAGAGTCCTACTTAATACAAACCTGTAAATTATACAAAGTTACAAAACTTATAAATTTAAAATTAGACGGACAAGTACTGTTTTAACATAAACCTGTAAATTACACAATCCTATATTTAACAAAAACCTGTAAACTAGACATACACAGATTATACACCAATCTATGAACTGCCACCCGGGAAAAAACAATAAAAAAAACCCTGGACATTCATTCTCGCCAACCAGCTCCGAGTAAAAGCTGAACCGATCATCGTTGTCTGAACTCTGACTAGAAACCTTTTCCTGAAGGAAAGGTCTTTAAACTACTTAAATACCATGACTGCTTCTGGGTCACAAGACACAAACTCAACTTTCGCCTTGATAAAAAAAGTAAGGCAAGGTCGAGAATCATATAAACCCAGACTCCAGTGAATCAGATAAACCCAAACAACTCCTCCCACATCCACGGCTGATGCCCAACCATCCGACCACGACAACGACCACGACCACGACCACGACCACGACCGCGACCACGACCACGTTACCCTAATCAAGCCGTAGAATCCTACGCAAGTCGCTAGCGACATCTTCGTTCTTTATGGGTACGCACTTTTTCAAGAAGAAAGCCGGTAAAGGCAGCGAACTAGGTGGCGGAGATTCCGCAAACACCGACGCCCCGGCATAGAACCCAGCTACTACGTTGGAGTCGGTCGTCAGTCGGATCAGATTCGGGTTATATACCGGATTTGGATCCAGTCGCTCTGTAAACCCCAGATCCACCTCTTCAAGGCTCTCCTTATCTGCTTGGCTCAGATTTTCGCCGCGTTTAAGGATCTTGACCTGGCCCATGATGAGGTTATTGGACGGCGTTTTCTGGGCCACGGTTCGGCTCGGAACCTGGGAGGAGCTCGGCCGCGTAGGGTTCCTTTTCCTGCGATTAGATTGTGTACGGTTAACTCGGTTAGGGTAAGCGTCTCGTGGCTTCTTCATGTGAGCTGGAGAGAGAGACTCCTTGAGACAATCTTGGGGATTTAGAACTGCCACACCACCCATTATACTGAAACCCAGAAATAAACTTAACTTACGAAAAAAAAAAATACAGAAGGAAGGGGTTTGACCTTTGAAGGGAAGAATTTTGTTTACAATTAATAAAAAAAAAAAAAAGATTTTAAGGCTTCAGAATGAAAAACACGTCAAGATTTGGAGGTCAGAGATAAAAGGGTAGAGAAAAATAAGAGAGAGAATATGAAATGTGCAGAGACTGTGTGGAGGGGACAGTGGGAAGTTATAGGACAGCAGTGCAAGTAATTAATAGCTATCTAATATCTATCCGAGAGGCAGGTGCGAATCTTCCACGACCACTCGTATTGCTGCAGTTCTGTTTCTACGCAATTGCCTAGCTCCCCCCGTCTTTGACTATTGAACTAGCGTACCTCTTCTATACGGTTCGGCTGCATTAAGAGGAGTGGAGCCACTTAATAACATGCAAACACTACATATATTTTACTAGAATAACAGCAAACACGAATATATGGGATGAAATTACCAAACGCAGAGCCATCCTTCTCTCCCTCGCCCTTTCTCTCTCCCTCAATTTTTGATTCAAGCGATTTTCTCTCATCGCCCTTTCTCTCTCCCTTATCGCCGATTATTGATGGAAAACAAGATCAAATAAACTCACAAAATGCATAATCTTAAGCATCAAATTTACAAATTTTAATTCTTCGCATGCCACCAAATGCACAGTACAAAAATATGATGCAAAGTACATCTTTTTGTTTGTGATCTCATTTGATCTTGTGCATGGCCACCATTCATGTAAAAATATGATGCAAGATACAACTAAAGTAGAAAATGACATAATCGACCAAAAAAGGACGATTAGGAGTGAAGTTTCTCCGATGTGAAAGCTTTTACAAATTTCTTGCAAGATAAGGGTTTGAGAGGAGTGAGCTCTTGACAAAAATTCAGAGCTTGGATTTCTATAGAGTTGGCAGCGAAAACGATGAAGTTTCTCGAAGTCCGATGGCTTTAGAAATTACCAAATGCTGCAATACAAAGGAGAGGGAAAAAAATGAAGGGGGAAGGTGAGGGATGAAAGATATGACGCTGCGAAGGGAAAATAGGTGAAGGGTGCGATTTTTGGGGGGGGGGGGGGGGGGAGAGCAACAAATCGAACTTCGAAAGGTAAGGTGTTGGGGGGGGGGGGGGTGGGGGGGTTCGAATGAGGACTGGATTTCACGTGGTGCTCGACCAAGTGAGTGCAAATACAAAGCTTGAAATGATTAGGGGGTTGCACTAAAAAAGTTTGCAGATGATTTGGATAGAAGACATTCTTATTTAACTATTAAGCACTACAAATAAGACTCTAGTTGAATATAAAGTTCTCTAATTAATTTTAAAATAAAATGAAAGCAGAGACGATATATGTGTACCATTATGCTTATTTCTAAATTAATTCTTACGAAATTTACGTGTTATTTGGTCATTCAATATTTTGATATAAAAATAAATAAATTATTACAAGACTAAGAAAATAGATATTACACAGTGAAGAAAACAACATAGAAAAAAGAGGAGTGATAATTGTCGAATAAAATATTTTTTATAATTAGTAAGAAGAGAAAAAGAGAGGAGAGGAGAGAAAAGGCTAATGGCATGTAAAATGGCCGTACAAAATGGCAAATAATTGTAAAAGATAGATGAATGGTAAAAAGGAAATTATGGGAATCCAATGGGTTAACACCTTCGGCGAAGGCCCTCTTCTCTGGGCTATGGGGCTATGAAGCTCTCGGACCCTCGGTCGCTTGAATGGCCCTTACTGGGTCAAAAGATGTTCTACTTTAACTTCTTTGTTTTGTTTTGTTTTTATTTATTTATTATTTTTTTTTTTTGTGGGCAATTTTCCAAGTATCACGATAAATGTTAAGTTCTCAAAAAATTAAGATTATTGTGGGGGCCTTACCATATATTACAATTTGACAAATACTGAAATTTGTTATTACATTTGTTCAACCTGAAATATGTGATCTTCAAAAAAAAAAAAAAAACCCTTAAATATGTGGGTTCATTTCAAAGTTTTGAACTTTATTGGCAGCACTTGGGGCCCATTTCTCCTATGGCTAAAGCAGCCCATCCCCTCGATTGGCAGGTGGGCCTGCATTAACCCGGTGGACTTGATTTGTCTGTTCCGGCCCTGAAACGAAAAACCTACAAAAACAGTGTGTTTATTTTCTTTCTTTCCTTTTAAAAAAAGAAACCATTAAAATTGGACTGACTCACTGAGCACTGAGCCGTCGCATGCGGACCCATTATCATTCCAATCTCCAGCTCAACTTCCAGGTTGGGATTTTTGCATTTTTAATCCAGAACTCAGATATCGCCATTCCCTTAATTCCAAACCAAACCGGCCTAAGTCCAACCACCCCGCTATTCCAAGATCTAACTTACACGCTAAGAGCATGTTTGGGATTGCGTTTCAAATCTTTAAAAGCGCTTTTAAGCAGTTAAAAGTACTTTTAAAGAAAAATGTGCTGTTTGGGTAACTTTATTAAAAGCGCTTTAGTCAGTTGAAAAAACTAAAAATCAGCTTTTTCAATAAGTACAAAATTAGAGCTTTTATCAAAAAGCTCCTGCAAATAACTATATATTTTTAAAAAACTATCATAACTAACTTTAAAAGTGCTTTAGACATATGCATTCCAAACAATAAATAGCTTTTTAGTAGTAGAGCTTATTATATTAAGCTTTAAACTATAAGCCTTAAGCTAAAAGCAATATTTCTCACCACAATCCCAAACATGTACTAAATGCTTGCTAACCAACATTTATATTCTCCTTTTTAGTTTCTTTATTATTAATTAAAAAAACTTATATTTTTTGAGTCCTATCTTTCTATAAAGGTGGAAGTTTAATCTCTATTTTGGTAGCATTGAAGAATAAATTTCCAATTACTTGTAGATAAAGTTTTGAACATATTTATAAAAAATAAGTAATCATTTTTTGTTGAAACGATTTTATGAATTAGTCTAATGAATTTTTTTATGGTATCAGAACTTACCACATAATAAATGAGGGCTTAAACTACTTACCTTGTAACAATGACTAAGAAAAACACTGGCCTATAAGTGAGAGAGGATGTTGAGGAATAAATCTCACATTATCTATAAACAAGATTTTGAACATATTTATAAGAAATGAGCAAATCTTTGATTTTATTAAATCGGTTTTATAAGATAAGTTAGATTTATAAATTTCTTTATAGAATCAAAACTTACCATAAGATGGGGACTAACTCTTGTGACAATAATCAGAAAAAATATTGATTTGTACGTGAGGTAGGTGTTAAGAAATAAATATCACATTGGTTGTAGAAAAAGTATTGGACATGTTTATAAAGAATGAACAATCATCTCTTGTTGAATCAGTTTTATGTTTTATAAGATAAGTCAGGCTCATGAATTTTTTCATAATATCAGTACTTATCATAAGACAAATGAGGGTTCATACTATTTATCTCGTGATAAGGACCTGAAAAAATATTAACCTGCAAATGAGTGAGGGTATTGAAAAATAAATTTCATATTACACGTGGACGAGATTTTGGACATATTTATAAAGAATGAGCAAACATCTCTTATTGAATTAGCCGATATAAATTAGATCCATGACTTTTTTAAGATAAAGAATATTATTTTTTGGACGTTTGTGGTATCAATATTAATAAAAACAAGATCAGTAAAAAAAAAAACATACTAGTGGAGCTTCAAATACGTTATTTAGATTTATAATGCCATGTTTGATATGGAGATATTGCACAATATATTTTATTGGATGCAAGTTTATATAAGATGAATGAATGATATGTTTTTCTATAAAAGAATCCATTTATATTTTCCTATTCCGACAGTATTTCTGTGGAGATTAAATATTAGAATGTGAACAGCTTTAATGGATGAACGGCGACGAATGGAATAATATGTCACTGCCAGTTGCATCCGCGTGTTAGAATGTTGTATTTGTGAATATGATGTTGATTGGACTGTCGGTTAATATGAACCCTTGGGGGTAGTCTAACGACTGATAACGCACCATATCATATAAAATAAATGCTGTGGCAAGTCATAAATTACCTAACACTCATTCACAGGTTGGTTTCGTCCAAATATATCATTTTGATCATATATAATGATACTTAATTGAGTAAATAAAAAAACAAAACAAAACAAAACAGCCGCACGATTTACATATGAATATTATTACAAAGAAGACTGCTACTAGACTGATGATTTACTACGTACACAATTTGACCGATTTATGTAAATGTATTTTTTATATTTTTTTTTTCTCTTTTATTTCAGTTATTTATATATCTTTAAATATTTCTAAAAAATAAAAAAATACCAATATATTAATAATCATTTTTTTTAATTATTAAATAAAATTAATAAATGAATAAATAAATTCAATCGGCCATAACTTTCATCCGTAACTTTTTATTGGTCAATTAGTAGCATTTTTTCTATTATAAAATAAATATTTTAACTATAAAAATTTTTATAAAAATAAAATTTTAAAGTAGTGGTATTATAAAATTATTTTTATTAAAAAATAAATATAATATATCACATAAAATATGTCAATTTCTGAAATATTTATCTGATTATTCTCTTACTATAATTATGATATTTTGTAGAGTGAAGGCATTACAGCTTAGCGATATCTCTCTAGATCATTGCAAAACGCATCAAATTAATAGGTGTCCTCGTGTGCGTGCAAGGTTAGCTGCAGGCATATTGGCCCCACTCTAATTAATTGAAAGACCAACGTACACTTTAAATACGATCGATCGATCGATCCATGTATTAAATTTAAGTATATACTAAACATTAATGTGGCTATAATTTCAATTTGATTTCAAATATTTAAAAAAAAAAAGGGAGAATTAGCATGGAACTCCAAATACTATATATACATAGTTATTAATTGCATGATCATTAACATGCAAAAACTAATTATAAAGCTATATATAGGGGCCCCCATTGTTACCGAACCCATCATAACCTTACGACCACCTCTCCACTCTTTTCAATTTTATTGGCCAATCTAGGCATTAATTAATGAGCAAAAAATAAAAAATAAAAAATAAAAAATAAAAAAACCTACAGCTAATTATTATTTAACCATGTGTACGTTAATTGTTTATCAACTTATAAATCCTTCGTACGGACTGGGCTTTAAGAAAGTCCAAGAAGTTGAGGCCACAGAGTAAATAAAAAAACATCACATAATCTTTAAAATGGCGAGTACGGCTAATTTATATAATTCTTGAAGCCCAAAAAATGGGTAATCTTGCCTGTCATGTAACTTATAAAACTGATTAATGGTTTAGCACATGATGAACGTGACGCCCGTCCGTTCCTCACCATGCATGGCCCGACAATATTGTTTCGTGATTAGCTGTAAATCAATGTCTAATATTAAAGCTGAAAAACGTCTTAAAATTATTAGCATGATGGGTCGTTTGCATTTATCTTTTTAATTAATTTGTTAAAGATGGTGCCTAACGATTGTGATTATAATATTGTATCCTTGATCAATTTAAAGGGCTTTATATATATATATATATATATTTCTGCAGCTTTTTTTTTTGTAATTTTTTTAAAAAATAAATATTTAGCATTTTCCATATATAATAAACGTGGGGGGTATTAATTAAATAATTTTGAAAAAGTATGATATCGATGCTTAAAATGTTTTCCAACTTCATGCATATTATATGCTTAAGAAATAATTGCTAATTCGTCATTATTTTATGCGCGTGAAAAATTAGCATAATTTGTGGTCTGAAATGCCTGTTTAGAAAAATTTTCTATCTTAAAATTCTCATCTCATTTATTTTACAAACATTAATAAAATACAAATATTTTCAAACTAATTATTATAATTTTTTTAAAAAAAATTAACATTTTCAAATCTCTACATAAAAAATAGAATTACAAAATTTATATTCTCACAAAATTTTATTTTTATAATATTTTTTATTCAACTTTGTATCCCTCATTTACTAGAATCCCATAAAATATAACTCAAATTATCTTATTAATATTTATAAAATTCTCAAATCTCATCATCTTACTCTCTAAGCTTATCGATCATAAGTATGATTAATATTTAATATCATCTTAAGTTCTTGTTTGATCAGAAACGTACAAATCCTAGCTAGTAACCGTCATTGAGTATGTAATTTTGGTATGATCAACATAATTCACAGAATAATACCCAATAAATTAAAGGCCTAAATTTAGTATGAAAACGGATCCTCAAGTACCTGATCTCTTTGGACTGATCCTTCCTTGAACGACAGTCGACAAGTAACATGTCCCGTATATAAGCTGTGACTAATTGGCTTCTGATTAATGTCGATTTCTGCATGCAAACTTCTCTTAATGCCCTGATGATGACACTCTACTGCCATTTGACCGTAACGTTTGATATCCAAGTGGCCATCCTTGATCCTCGATAAACTTGTAGGTGTTGCTGCTATTGGCCAGTGATGTGCTGACGTGGGACCTTAGAGAGAGAGAAAAAAAAACATTTCATAAAAACTAAAATAAAAGAAATGAAAAGAAGACGACAACGTTGACCACCGCTACATGCATACATACATGCATGTATTTATAAGGTGGGGGTATAGCTGTTGAATGGGAACGGGCCCCGTGGCGTACGTGTTCTGGACAGCCTCAGTTTCAAACCTACATCTCACCTACCACGTGAGATTACTTCGTTTTTCTCTTTAGCAGCCGAAGACGGGGGATGCTCTACTCTACTCTACTCAACTTCTTCGAGCTACATACTCAATTATTTTTGTATATTTTCCTTTTTTTTTTTAATTTATTCATTTTATTCATTTTTTTTTTGTGTGAGTGTGTATGTCTAATATCACTCGCCATTTAATTTCAAATTTTGAATTTGTGAGTTAAGATGTCATGATTCCTCTTTTTTTTTTTTTTTTTTTTAAATGTTGACCATCTTGTGTAGGCCGTATTACCTCCAATTACTCTTACTATAATATAAATATATATATATATATATATATATAGATGTGCGTAAACATATATGTATTAGTATTATCATAGGAAAGGCAAATGCAATGGCATACATGAGGAGTTTTTATCGAGAAAAAAGGAGAACAAAAAGGGTGTGTCGTAAAGTGGAGTACTGCTTGTGGTACTCCAGTCTCCATCCACCTCTAATTTCCTAAAGGTATTGGTTCTTAAAGCCTACTTTTTCTACTTTATAAATCTGAAAGAAAATTCAAGTTACCCGAAACATGTAAGAAATAATGTTCCGGGCCAACTTTGTGTTCCCCCATATTTTTCTCCTTTTATCAGTCATTTTAGTATTATTATTGGTTACATCATTTTTGTTTTTAAATTTGATAAAAAAATATAAATTTCATAAAAAGTTAATACTTTCACATATAATTTTATATTGAATTTATCATTAGATTATTCAAAATAATAATATAATATATAATTTATAAAACTAACAAATACATTTATAATTTATTAATCCAACAAATATATTTAAAAATAATTTAAAAATATTTTGATAGGTGAATAACAACTCTTTAAATATAAAAAATGATGGATAATTACTGTAATGTAAAGTTTGAATAGATAGAATTTGATATATTTAATGTAGGATTATTTTTTAAAAAAAATCATTAAATTTAAATTTTATGAGTCTGTCGATTAATCTAATGACTTTAACCGTCATGGGTAATTCTTCATTATTGCAAATGTGAACAACTTTTCACTATTATCTGTCTTTGATCATTTCCTTACGTAAATATTATTTCTCCTGTTTTAATTTAGAAAGTCTACCCACCAAGGGAGTCTATAATATTCATTACTTCAAATTATTAAAATGTTTAATAAATATCTTTAGATCTATATATTTTTCACACACACACACACACTCTCTCCCTCTCCTTTAATAACTCCCCACGATTTTTATGCACTTGTCCCCACTTCCGATATAAATTAGCTTTTCCGTGCGTTTCTTTTGTCCACTTCTGCCTTATGGGATCGGAGATGCTCTGAGAGAGAGAGAGAGAGGCAGACAGTTACAGGGGAAAAAAAGGAATAGAAAATTAGAGAATTCAAAAACAAAACCATCTTAGGCTAGCTTCTCTCTCTTTGTCCCCTCTGAAACCGCGAGACCAGGATTTCAACATTTCTATATCTATCATGTGTTCTTAGTCCATAGAAACAACAAACAATGAAGCTTCTTCTAATCTCTATTGTGCTGTTTTACCGTCTTCGTAAACCCGTTTGGGTTGGTGCTACACCGGACACTCTTGTTCCATCCATTTCGCCTTCTGTTTCTTCCCCAGCAGTCTCACCCGTTTCTTCAATTTCCACATCAATGGCTGCTTTCTCACCAGGTAGTTTAATATTTGTGCGCGCTTCGTGGCCATGGGTACTTGTTTTTAAATGGGTCATGGCTCAAACCATTTTGAAATTTCAAAAACAGCGACCAAGATACAGTATTTTAATGCTGTCATAATGAAAGCTCATTCTTGTTGATTTTCTTCATTTATGGTTAAAAATTAAACTCTTTTCTCCGATGTGAATTCTTCTCCATTTTTTCTTGCAATTGCATGTAAAAGTAAAACCCGGTTTAAAAAAAAAAAAATCATTTTTTTTAATTGACGAGATTTTGCCGTTTTGCTGAAGCTAATTTCTTCTACACGTCTATATTCCATATGTAAACCAGGAATTGAGGAGGGAATTGAAGACGATCATGTGGGTGCACACAAGAAAATGTTAATTGCGCTTATCGTTGCTTGCGCTGCTCTTGCTGCAGGCATTTTGTCTTTGTTTTGCCTGTGGATATATCGTAGGAAGTTCAGAGGCAAACCCCACAGAAGAAGCGCCCGGAGCTCAGGTACATCCTTTTCAACGAATACCCATTACTTTCTTCTACTTTATTCATTAGTGGCGTTTTAGGTGAATTCGAATAAATTCTGATAACGGTCTGAGGTTCTTTATTTTGTTTGGTTTTTGAACTTGAAGATGCTGAGAAGGGACTTGCTTTACCTCCGTTTTTGACTAAATTTAGCTCCGTAACAATTGTTGGAAAGAAAGGATCTGTTCCATTGATTGACTATAAGCTTCTAGAAAAGGCAACGGACAATTTCCGGGATAGTAATATCTTGGGAGAGGGCGGATTTGGATGTGTTTATAAGGCTCAGTTGGATGATACGTTGAATGTTGCCGTCAAGAAGCTTAACTGTGAAAGTCAGGACGCCGAGAGAGAATTCGAGGTAATTTTTGTTTCTAATTCTAAACGGGTTTGTGTTTCATTGTTCTGATTTTGAATTTTCTTTTTTGGATTTGCAGACTGAGGTTGATTTGTTAAGTAAAATTCAACATCCAAATGTAATTTCCTTACTGGGCTGCTGTATTCATTGCGATGCAAGATTTATTGTCTATGAATTGATGCAAAATGGATCTTTGGAAATTCAACTGCATGGTAAGACATAACTGAACTTATTCTCTGCTTTACAAATTTGTGAAGGCGCAATCAATAATGCTAATGTTTTTGTCTTTCAAATTCTATTGATATGAACTATGTAGGACCTTCTCATGGTTCGGCATTAACTTGGTACATGCGGATGAAAATAGCTCTTGATACAGCAAGGTAAGCTTCTTTCCCCAGTTTTTAAAATCCTTTTACTGTTGTTCGAGACTTGAATGTTAACGATTTGAAATATGTTGACCAGAGGATTAGAATATCTGCATGAGCACTGCAATCCGCCGGTGATTCATAGAGATCTGAAATCATCTAATATACTTTTGGACTCCAACTTCAATGCTAAGGTAAAATATTTTAGAAAATTGTTGAAGTCTTTGATTTCTTTTATAATATTGCTGAAATTATCTTTATATATTGCTACTTTACATTCTTACCATCTTCCATATAATTAACAATCTCTCTTTCTCTCATCAGCTTTCGGATTTTGGTCTTGCCGTAACTGATGTGGCCCAAAACAAGAACATCAAGCTTTCAGGCACTTTGGGTTACGTAGCCCCGGAATATCTTTTAGATGGTACGTAAAATTATAATAATTTCTCACGGTATTCATATGTCTGACTGCTTGTTATCTCTCTAAATATGTAACTTCTCTTCCCTACCTTAAAAGTGTAAATATGATTATCCTTTTGGATCTCTGACACCGCAATAATGTTATGAGACAGTGCTGATTTTGATATGCATTTTCACTAACTGTGTCTTTTGATTAAGCCATCTTAAGCACATGCACATGTCCAACCACTTTAGTGCCTCTGGATCAATCATGTTAGGCTTTTTTTGTATAGACAACCACTGAAAACTATTTCATCTAATTCTTTTTTTTTTGTTTTTTGATTCACACCGGGTGTCCGGAATAGCATCCTCATTAATCCAAGGGGAAAATCCCCTAATCCGATAGCCCCTAAAGATTGTTTGCACTCATGGGGATTTAAACCTTAGACTTAGGGAGAGCATATCCCTAAGCCCTTGGCCTTTATCACTTGAGCCCAACCCGTAGGGGTTATCTATTTCATCTAATTTGAACTGATTAAGTGTGTTTTAAGGCTGATGTAGTTTTAATTTCCAGGTAAATTGACGGATAAGAGTGATGTCTATGCTTTTGGAGTTGTGCTTCTAGAGCTTCTGTTAGGAAGAAGGCCTGTGGAAAAACTGGCACCAGCTCAGTGCCAATCTATTGTCACATGGGTATGCCCAACCCCCAAATCCCCCATCCTTTTTTATTAGTTGGTGTGGATTGCAATAAAAACCTGAACTCCAGAAGTTAATGCTATGGTATTTATGGATGCAGGCCATGCCCCAGCTCACAGACAGATCTAAACTCCCAAACATTGTGGATCCTGTGATCAAAGATACAATGGATCTGAAACATTTATATCAGGTTTGTGAACCATGCAAGTGTTTGTTCCCTAGTAATACTTTATTTCCGCACTTTAAAATAGTTAACCCCTTGTAATTTTTCATCTTAGACTGGCTATTACACTGATATTCTACCATTCTATTGGGTGGAACTTGTATACTTCAAATCAATAGCTACTAACCAAAACTAACTTTTGCTTGGTCTGGTCTCACAGATAAAAATTGATCTTAGTTTTTACCAGCCTTGATAAACTTGATCATTGTGGCTGGCATGTGTAGCAACTTGAGACCGAGACTGAATTATTTCTTGGGTGTTCAATCACATTTTGAACTGATTGCACCTATAAATATGAAATGCTCGTGCAGGTCGCTGCTGTAGCCGTGCTATGTGTGCAGCCTGAACCGAGCTACCGGCCACTAATAACCGATGTCTTGCACTCTCTCGTTCCTCTCGTCCCCGTTGAACTTGGCGGCACGCTAAGAGTTGCACAAGCAACAGCTCCTGCTGATTTGGTGGTGATACCTTCTGATCACTGATACAGAGCGACTGTATGTTTGTTCAAGTAATGCCCATGCATTATCGCTGATGTCCTCCATTGCGTATCCACGTCGATTAGGTTGCTCTGCTTGCAAGTACCTGATGGTTTTCTCAGAGAATATAAGTCAATGGCATGATGGTGAAGAGAAGTTTGGCCTGGCTGAAATGGAAGTATTGGATTGTTTCTCGCATTTGTAAATTGGAGCAATTTAGATTTCGTGTTTCTGAAAGTTACTTGTGCATACGAGTCCATCTAGGAGAACATTAAAATTTTCAGCCGATTCCACTTTTAACCCATTTTCTGGTGTATGGATTAGCGAAATTTGCAAGTGGTATTATCTCTGAGCTCTGTTTTCTTTCAAGCGAGTATTGCGGGAATGTAAAACTCTTCTTTTTCTTTCACATATTGCTACAGTATAGATATGAAAAGCTCCAAGTCTTTGCTCTGTTGGAAAATGCTGAAAGTGAAAGTGAAAGTGAAAGTAGACTTCTCATAGAAAACGTAGGACGCCATAATTCCCATTTGAAGATGTCCTAAATGCAATATGTGGAGCCATCTATCTGGACAACCGGTCCTAAAGAGAAATGTTGAAATGCACAATTGCTACACAATTTCTTTTAAAAACTGAATAAATAAATGATTCAAATGATAAAAAAATTAATTTAAAAAAAATAGATTCAATTCTTTTTTAAAATGATTGTATGGCACAAATTTAAAAGATTTACGTAGCATTACTTGATCCCAAAATACAGTTCAACCGTATTCACATGAAATCGCATGCAAAGGCATGTGTGCGCACGCAGATTTTGAATAGGATGCTGCTACTCATTCAATATAACCAACCACATTATTCCCGAGCTTTATCCAACACCCCATTTAAAGACAGTTTCACAGTATCAATATAAGCAGTCTTTATAGATTATTTATGTGAATTCACATATTTCGACTGAAATCCCTTTTGCAATAACAAATCTACCAAATCACCTTAATGAATTTCAACTACAAAAGATTTGCGACATGCCAAAACAGCACAAGTTATTACACGATATCTTCAATCATACTCAGTAACTAGGTTACATATCGTATTCCCCAAAAACTCTTAAAGCTATGCTTCTAACATGGAGGTCTGTATCCACTCACTTCAACTGACATTGTGGAATGAATCAACAATGGCATCAGCAAGGTAATCACATTTGGCCAAAGATAATCCAGCCAAGGATATCCTTCCATCTTTTGTCATGTACACATGCCACTTACTCGTCATATTCGCACACTGATCAGACAGGAGATATAACGTTAACAACAAAGAAACAGCTACGTGCATCATTGTGTTGCACAAGTGCAATTTCACAGTAGTCACCAATATACGGTATTGAGGTATTAGATATTGCAATTGGTTTGAGGTATGTGTGCAGACCAGTGGACCAGTCAAACTCAGACACGTGACATGATGCAAAAATTGTTTGCGACAAACATGGAAGCAGGTTCTCAATGAATATAAAAGAAAAGTAATTGGTGTAAAGGGAATATACACATTACGTAATGCTTCAAAGGGAGTCCTAAATCACATTTTCCAAATCAAAATTAAGCCTATATTTCAAAATGACTACTTAATTATACAATTAGAACCTCATTGAAACCGTTATAGAGAGTAAGAACTTCTTTTTCCCATGCAATGTGGGATCCCATACATCACTTACCTTATCAGTCAATATAGGGTATCACAATCTCTTCCCTCCTTTCTTTAAATTCCCGACGTTCTTGGCCAATCCATCTTAGGTAGCATTGCTCATCCCACATAATACATTTATAGTTGAGATAGACTTTGATACCATTTATAATACTACAAGGGAGGCCCAGTCTACATATGAGCTTATACTCTAAAAGGAATAATCAATGATACAGTTGCAACTCTATTGGAACTATTATATAGAGCAATAACTTCTCATTTTCAAAAATATGAGATCTCATATACCACTTACCCTTATAAATCAATTTGGGATATCACCCATTATATTTGACTATATGCCAGAGAATTTGCCTACAAGTCAGCACTTACAGGGGAGAAGAATCAACGAGTGGAAATGGGGCAAATATTACTATAATTAGAAAAACAAGATCTAGGAACAAGCAATTTTATAGGCAAAAACTTCGAATGTTTTGATGGAAGGTGAAAAGAGATTACCTGATCTTTGTTCAGGCCAGTGAATGAGAACATGCCAATCTGCTTAAGTATAAATGACCAATCCTTCCCACTCTTGTCTTTTGCAGAGAGGCTATCAAAAAGTTTCTGTCTCACGTTCATTATCCTCCCAGCCATCATTTCCATTTCTGTTTTCCATTCACTGAAAAGAGCTAGGTCACCAACAACATTGGCAACAATCCTTGCCCCATGAATTGGAGGATTGGAGTACATTGGTCGAGCAAGCCTTTTCAGTTGGCTTTTCACCCTGAAACCATATAAACTATACCATCAGTTGGTCTTCAATCAATACATTACACTTTATTTCCACTTCAAAATTATAAGGCTTTGGGAGCTATTCATCATGTTATTTAGGCACGATAACCCTAAAGGAGCCAGACGTGGATGTTTTACTGAAACAAAGTTTACTTAACCATTTGTAGAAACACAAGGGGGAAACCAATTATGTGAAAAACCAGTTCTTGGCATAACAACTGCCCACCTTCTATTTACTTTAGTAATGTAAAAAAAGACCACCAGCATTGGAGTAATGTGATGCATTTTAATGAGAGAATTCCATTAATTACTTCATTAATTTTTGTTTTTTCTATCAACTCATGTCTATGCCAATAGCATTATTCAACTCCATCTTCATTTAAGACAATTATACTTGGGGCGGGGGACCGGGATACAAGTTTATAACACCAATATGCACGGGCAAGCCTGTGCAGTTTTCTGTTATGCCAAGTGTCATTACTTATATAGGTGACCTTGTTAGAGAGCTAATTATGCATTTGTTCATCATATCAGGCACATATCTTGTGGGAATGCTAATTTAACTATGGAGCATGAAGAAAAAACCATAGGATATCTGGTTCACTGGACCTTGCTGCCGCATCTGCCGATGAGCAGACAACATTGATTGCTCCAATCCTCTCTGCATACAGACCCAGATTTTTACTATATGACTGGGCAACCAGAAGCTCCATACCCCGTGCAGCAAATAATCTCACTGATGATGCATCTGCATCAAGGCTTCCACTAGCAAAACCCTAATGCATTGAAAAGTATACATTTAAACACACAAAGCAGAAAGTTACCAATTATAGGGGAAAAAAAGAAAGAAAAAGACCTATGCTGTGGATGAAAAAGAGTTTAATATATAATAAAATGAAATCTTGAAAGTTTCCTTCACAAATAAAAAATTCACAACTTGGGAAACCCTACAACCATGCCTGATATGCAACATCAAAAAATGGTATATGGTTCTTTGCTTGAATGACATTAGCAATTTTTTCCCACTGTTCAGGGGTTGGATCAATGCCAGTTGGGTTGTGAGCACAGCCATGAAGTAACACAAAAGACCCTTCTGAGGCAGCCTGAAAACAGAATAAAATATTATTTGCAACTGGATTAAGAGAAGTCAAGTTGAGACAAATTAAGGGAAACAACTTTTAATTGAAGCATGGATGTTAAGATAAAAGATTTTAACACCTTAATTGATAAAAAAAAGTCCAAAAGAAAAAAACAAACTACACCAAGATGGAACCTTTATGTCAGCAATCATCCCCTCAAAGTCCAGACCAACTGTTTTTGGATCATAGTATCGGTATTCAGACCATGGAACTCTAGAATCATTGAAAATATTCTTGTGATTACCTGCAAGACAATTTTGTTGACCATGGAAAGTCAGTACCATACCCTCAAGACAAATTTCACGTAAAAGTGCAAGTAAATAACTGCACACACCCCAACTTGGAGATGATATCAGAACTTTAGCTCCAGGAAAATATCTTTCGATCAAAGCAGCAGCTAGTCGAAGAGAACCAGTTCCAGAAAGACCTTGAACAGTAGCAACCTGAAAAAATAAATAGGGGTGGTTTATTCTATATATAAATAAGAACCAAAATAGAATATCACATTCTTTGAAAAAAATCAGGACCATCTAAATTCCCACATACCCTCTGTTGCTTTATTACAGGGTTGTCTGCTCCAAATAATAACTCAGCAGTCACCTTATTGAATGCAGCCAAACCTTCGATTGGGAGATACTAAACATTATCATCAAACTATAGTGAGTGATCTGAAGCGAAAACAATGACTGCAGGTCACCAGTATACATTTGAGGAAATAGAGATACCTCTTTGTTTTCTCCCCTTTCCACCATAAGATTCTCTGCCTAGAAAAGAAAAGTTTCAATATAATTAATTTAAACTCAATTTGCTTGTCAAATAACCAGTTCTAAGCTTTGTCAGTAAGAAGACAATTTTCAAATAGAATAAAATTGAGCATACAGAAAGATAAAAAAAAAAAAAAAAACAGAGAGATTATAGTTATGAGATATATATTAATATGTGAGGGAAAAAGTCAGACCTTCTTGACAACATCCAGAACATAAGGTTGCAGCTCTTCCGTTCTATAGGCCCCAACTCCGAGGTTGAGCTTGTTTTCGTGTGTGTCCGCCCTAAAAGCTTCAGATACTCCAAGAATTGGATCAGGGGGAGCCATTGTGACACTCTCAAAACGAGAAGCATTAACGGCAGCCACCATAGATATCCGACAAAAAGACTGCATGCCAGAAATGATGAACTCAGATCTAACAAGTAACAACCAATCATGAAATATATATACTCCTACAGTACTACTAACTGAGAGTCTAGTTATACAATCGTGAAAAAATCATACAGTCAGAATGGAAAGCAAATTGAGGCACGAACATTCTAGAAACTACTAACAGAACCCAACAACTATGAAAGAGAAAACCGCAGAGCAACTTGATAAAAGACTAGATAGGAAAAGAAAAAAGATATATTCGATGTAAACACCTAAAAAAATGTGTGTTTTTTTTTTTTTTTCATGTGTGGCTGCAAGTCCATGTTAGAAATGCTAACTGTTGATCAGAACGCGCAAAGCATAATTCAAATTAAGAACTAACTGACCCACGATTACATTGCCAGGGCAGGCGACGGCGTTTTATACCTTCGTGTTAACAAAGAGATTGCCTTTCGCCTTGTCGGAGATCAGGCTAGCACTTCCGAGCTTCAATTTCCCCTGTTCACATTATAGCAATATGTTAATGATGTTCAACATAATAATGACGCCAGGATACCGAGAAAACATAAGAAGAGAATTAAGGAAGAGGAAATTCCTTTCCATTATTCTCAACATTGACCTTTATATCTTTGTACATACAAACAACATGCCCGTTCCCCTTTTTGAATGTCCGGATCCTAAAAATGAAACCCCAACTCTGATTCATTTTATTTTTCAACCTTCTAAAGGCAACCAAGATGAAACATCCCCTTCGGATATACAAAGAATATAATACGAATTGAAAACAAGCAATACCTTGAGATTCTCAAGCGGCGAGAGTGACGCAGATGGGAATGATGAGGCTACAGAAAGCATTGTTGAAGCCATCTGGAAACAACAACTGTGAAAACAGAACGACCAGACCAACAGCAAAACGAGAGTAGCCAAAATAGTAAAATCAAAGCGTCCGAAGAAAACCCAAGCGAATTGGCGAAGTACAGATACGAGAAAAATACGATTCAAATGGGTTTGATTAATTAGAGAAGCCGAAAGGGAAATCTTGGAATTATAGGTATAAAAAAGATCAAAACAGAGGGCGATGAGCACGAAGGAGAAGCCCCAGGTCGGGTAAACCAACGTTGGGAATTGATATCCAGTTTCACGCCACGTGTTGGTGATTGTCTGGATAAAAAGTTCGAAAACGACGAGTAGTGCAAGTTCGAAATTGACAGTTGCAGCCCAAAAACAATCCGAAAGTAAATTCACTTGATGTCTAAATTGTTAAATATTTAAATTCTGCTTTCATAACTTTGTCGAGTTTGGTTAAAAGTGGTGTTTATTAGCCTACTATTAATACATTATTAATGTAGAGACTTATCACTTGATATTGTACCTTATATCATACGGCTGAAGTTATTTCCATAAATATTGTCATATTATTGTGAAGAACTTGTTTGGGGGCAATTTTGGCAACTTTTGATAAACAAATAAAGTGCCAAAGTACCAAAAGACCATACTGAAACCTTTATTTGTAAATCATAACAGAAATGAGGGGATCACGCACACTCAGCGCATCCCCCTCACATGAACAGTGCATGGCCCTGTTCATTTCATGACACTGTTTATGTGAGGGGGATACGCTGAGTGCTGCGTATCTCCCAGTATTACTCAAATCATAAATATCCAAGAATTTAAGTATATTTTTTGAAAGAATGACCGTATGCAGGGAGTCAATAACCTCCTTTATGGCCTGCGGCCCTGCTGGAGAAAGGTAGGAATTTAGAGATTCTACCTCCCACCGGCTGATTTCGGCTTTTCGTAGTTGAATTGAACAGTTTTGTAGTAGAAATCCTTTTAAGGATTTTAGGTACATTCCCACCCAGAATTCAAACATCAATATATAAGAAGATTTGTTTTACTAATAAAGAGAAAGTACTGATTGAGTTATCCTCAACTGAAATATCTTATAAAAAAAGCAGTCCAGAGGATTGGCCCTTTTTTTCGTTTTTTGATCTTGGCAAGCTCCTATCATCATATAAACTTTCAATGTAAAGAATTTTTCAGATGAATAACACATATACCAGTCGCCCATCGTCACCCGTCCACCGTTTGCCCTCATCTAAAAAACCATTATGCATAAAAAATAATTGAATCGATTACAGAACATCTTTACCAGCTGTTAAGAGAAATCTCACAAGTGTGCAAAGTTTGCAAACTCTTTATACAGATGAGTATACATTCTCTTCTCTTACCAAGTTTGAACGCTAAATCCATATGCAAAGAAAGGGGGGATACGAAATTTGGTTTGAGATAGGCATAATTCAGCCCGAGAAAAGCTGGAATTGAATCAAAAGGAACCATAATTCATAATGAAATAATCATGGGCAGCTCTTACCAGTTTATTCGCGGACAAGATAAAAATATGAAAAAATCTTCTCGACTTCTTACTGTTCACACATCCCCTACACACTACACTTTATTTTATTTTATTTTTTATTAAATATTTGATATATATATAATAAATAAAAAAATTAATTTAATTTAAAAAGAACAAATTCAAAATAAAAATATTAAAAAATTAAAAAATAATAGTGGGTGGAAGTTGGGTAGATCTTTCCTAAAAATATATAGAACTAATGTACTGGATCAAGAAATTCTCAGAACTAAATCTAAAAGCGGTTGTGCAAACAAAAACGCAGAACTACCGATAAAACCAGAACGAAAAGGAATGATCCATCATCAAAAACTTATGCATACATAATTCGAGATTACTTAAAGGTAATAAGATCGTACCATGTCAAGAAACCAAGATCAACACTTCATTTCAAATTCCTCAAAAAAGTAACCTTACAAAAAGGGTACTTGGAAGGAAATAAAACACCGAATCAAAATTTCAATAATGAAACAAAGGCATAAAAGTATCCGAAATTCTCAGAATCCGAGCTTGGTACGACGCCAGTGCCTGCGCTTCGCATTGTACCTGAAAGAAACCAGAACGATAGGAACCATTAGGATTTAGGATAAAAGGAGAATCGAATTTAGAGAGAAATAAAAAAATAGGAATGGTGAGGAAACAAACCTGATCGTGTTGTCCGTTCTCATCCGGATCCAGTGTGGGATGGGCCTGTTCTGGCGCATCTTCTTCGCAAGTTTTTTCTTTATCATGAAAGTTTTGTGAGACGGCTGCACGTATGCATAATCATCAAAATCCAAATCAAAATCTCCGTGTTTTTAAAATATAGAAATGCGAGAGAGAGAGAGAGAGTGTGTACCATTTTCGATGTCGGAGGTCGCGGCTGCGAATGCTTGGAGAGAGAGGAAGCAGCGAAAACCCTAGGTTAAGGAAGAGATACCCTAGGGCTAGGATTGGGAAAGATGGGCATTTTATATGAAACGTGGAAAGAATTAAGAGTCACAATCTTTTAGGTCGGTTGGGCAATATTTCAATTAGGCCCAGACCAGTCTATTTCTTCAACATCGAAATGGGCTAACCCTTTACCCTCGAGGCCCAATTCCCTATTTATAACGATACACATATGGCTTTATAAGGGCATTCTCATCTACTTAACTTTTAGATATTAAAAATATTTGACAATGTTTGTAAATAGTAATAAAAAATAATAATAAATTATTAAATAATAATAAAAAATAATAATAAATAGTAATAAAAGTAAGTAAAAAATAATAATAAAATAACAAATAATAGTAGAGGATGTTGAGAAACTTCCACTTGCCAAACCTGTCCTATATCTAAAATTTATTTGTGATAAAAACACTCCACATTAGATTAGTTATATCTAAAATATTTATATTTTATCTAAAGTGCTTAGTTAAATATAGAAGACTAGAATTGGTTTTTCAAACATTAAAATATTAGTTTCTCGCCCCAACCAAACATGAAAAGATTAGTTTCTCACTCTAACCAAACATTAAATCTATTAATTTAATAGTATTTTATTATTATATAGATTGTGAATAATTAATACAATGTGAAGATTAAATTTAAATGGAAGAGACAAATGCAAAAAGAGTATCATTTTATTTAAATTTTAAAGATGGATTTGACCAATCCAATAAGGATGCTCTAAAATAATGATCGAGAGGATGTATTTTTTATTTGAAGAATGTTATTTTGTCTATTTATTTCATCCCTTATATATTTATTTATTAGTATATTTATATTGTTTTATACTTTTTAGAAATATTTTAAAATAAAAAAATATAAAACAAATTAAAAAGATAAAAAGATAAATTTAGCCTAGCGACACAATTCCGTAGATAGAAGCAACAGGCTAAGTAATTCGAAGGGAAAAAGTACTTATATTTCAAAACCAAGTAATTTTTAGTTTTCTTTGGGATTAATTAATCATTTTTGTTTTGAAAAGAACTAAATTCTAAATGTCATCTAAGAACCTCATCATTCTATTTTTATATCCTTCACGTTTCTATTTTCTGAAGAAATCATAAATTCATATTTAATCAGAGAGAAATAAAATTAATTTTAATTTATTGAACTTTTAATAGCTAGTCTGTTTTCAATCTAACGCTTCAACGACCATCACATTCAAACAACATAAGAAAATAAACTCATTAAATGTATTAATTTTGTAAGGGATCTGGAGAAAATTATATCGATATTATGCTGCTTTCTTTGATCTCATTTGCGGGTCAATTGGATCTTTGGGCCGAAAAGTTTTTGGGGGAAATATACATATCTGCTTTTTCTTTTCTTGGGTAAGATGTGGGTACGACTGTGATTTCTATGCGGGCTTGGCTTTAAAGCAATTGTTTTCCTTGAGAGGCCGAACCCAACAAAAATGATATTTATAATCGTAAAATATATAAATATTTTTTTAATTTTTTATAAAAAGAGTTAATAAATATGAGATTTATATTAAAAAAAATATTTTTTAATAATAAATTTATTATTTTCAAAATAATTACGCAATGATTGCCACACTCCCGTTTAATTAACCGTATATTCCACCTTTTTCAGCTCTAATTTGTGATAAATTTTCTTCAAATAGAATATGCGATGGAATCATTGAACAAAGTTGGATCTGAGTTGTTTCACTTCTTTATATAAGCTGTTAATTAAGATAAATCGATTACAGACAAACACATCTGATTAGAATAAGCAACACTTTTTTCCTCGGGTGAGATCAGAAGCAACCTCTTATTCTTTGATCATAATTTGTTAATTATTCTATGCACATGGCACCAAAATATTGTTATTTTCTATTAGTTCTTATATTATATAAATGTAAGAAGATGCCAAAGTCACAGTCACTGCATAATTCTCCAATATTGGCCGTCAATGTCCATGCTTTTAGAATATTATAATGCGAATTCACGATCGAAAAAATTTATATATACACTTGAATATTACAATATTCAAGTGTATATATAAATATTTTAGATAGTTTTGTGGGTAAAAGTTTCATTTCGATTTCTACTTGAAGCGCGCTGTATTTTTTGAGTAATTAATGGTGTTATATTTTCCTAATTAATTTGTCTATGGCCGAGATTCAGATTTTCATCGTAAAATGTCGTACTCTAATTGGAGACGTTTTAATTAGTTGGAGAGAAAACAGGAAGATGCACATGGATGATCTTGGATACATCGTTTTCATGGCAAGATGATGATGATGATGAGGTTGTGGTCTTGTTCAAAAATTCAAAGGAACAGCCTGGGCAAGATCCCATGGACTGCGGGCTGGAACTTGGAAGACTCTCATTCATATCACATCACCTTGTTCACCTATTTCTTGCTAATTACGAAGGAAACCGCGTCAAGAATATTAATAAAGTTTGTCTGAGAATTGTTATCTGCTCTCATTGACTAATGCTCATCCACAAGGAAAGAAAAAAGAGTTACAAGGAAGGAAAGTTAATATATATATATATTTTTGCACTTTAATAATTCTTTCTCCGAAATTTCTGGACATACAAGAGTACCATATGTTTGCGTATTAAAGAAAAGAAAACAGAAGAAAAATGCTTGTTTTAGTTTATCATGTATCTTCAAATTCAATGTTCATCATTACATGTTGATCTGTTCACTCAAGAAGATATACACACTATGACAATATGCCCAAATTCTAGAAAACGTGTCTCCTAGTTCCAACTAGTGTAAAAATAGGAGTTTCGACAACAGAGAATGCACCTACATGGACGTATTCAAGTTGAGTAGATAAATGTCATCCAGTGATAGAGATATCCCATGTTCTTCCATATTCTAAGCTCTATATCATACGTTCGGTTCAATGGATTGGGTTTGCATGTGACCGTCAGACCAGAGAGAGAGAGAGAGAGAGGATGAAACCGTGGGAGGTTTTCGTATACACAGTTGCACCACACAGGGAACAATTGTTGCTATCATCACCCATGTTAGATTTTGGGGCCCATTTCACGCGTTTGTGTTATGTGGGTCCACCTAAGACATTAGACTTGTATCCTTTTTGACCTTTCTGTTGATTTCAGGCTACCTTTCTGGTTTAGCTGTAATCCAAAAATGGGACAGTACTAGTGTTTCTGTTCTGTTGACATTCCAATGTTTTACCGGTAGTTATTTACCTTCACTAAAACAGCTCCCATTACCAGTTCTTGATTCTGTTAACAAGGAATGAGAGGAACCACCGTTGAAGATCCGATAAAGGATCGGAGAAGATGGGTGATCACAGTCTTAAATGGGTGGTCCAACACGTGAATATTTAATTAATTAAAATATAGTACTCTAAAGTTAGAATCTGAACTCAAAATGTCTATGATAACATGCAAAATCACCAACAATATTGACAGATGACGGATGGGGGCATGTCTCTCCTAAAACTACACGCCATATAACTGCGTGTGAATCAAAACCCAACTAACTTAACATAAACTTTACTCTCTCTCTCTCTCTCTCTCTCTCTCTCTCTCTCTCTCCGCAGCATGGGGGAGCATTCTTGGCATGTGGGTGAACAGCAAGGGATCATGGCCATCTAAAAAAAAAAAGACGTAAGGTTGCTTTTGTCCTGTTCTACAACGTAGCGTATGCTCGTGTTTCCGCTTCTTAGCACCACTAACATGAGAGATAGACACTAATTTGTTCACGGCAAAAACAAAATGCAGATAAAAAACGTAGCCGCTTGTTATGAACTAACTTACTGCTATTTCTAGATGTTGCATTGAATTTTTGAACGCTCCAAAACCGATACCACTTGAGCAGCCCACCTTTTTGTGGCATTTGTGCACCAGACTAGATATCCATTAATGTACCCTGTTGCATCATCGCCACGCTTTTCATGTTTTTTAAAGCTATTCTCACCAATAAAAAAAAACTAACATCCAGTTGATAAGCAAAACATCATGCAAGTTGGTATGATCACTCTGATTAAAAATTGATCCGATAATAGTAAACAAGATTTGAGCAAATGATTTGGATAGTCATTTGTAATTATTATGATCCAAGAATCTTTTAATCCATGCGTCCCAACACAAAATTGACCCAATCATGCATATTTGTGCCCAGTTGCGTTCAGGACCTCTCTACATGATCAACCATTATCAAATGTATAATCAATTAATATTAATTTGGGTCGTCATTAATTTATTATGAATGTGAGAAACTGAGAATATGATACGTTCAATCATCTTTCATTGATTTTTGTTCAGAACCACGGGAGTTCTTTATTTTCATTTTTTTATTCAGTATAAGAACAACTTAATTGATTGAGTCATTGTCTAAACTCAAGAACATGATCACATGAGAAGAATCTATGAGACTATGACCTTAGATTTTTCTTGAAGAAAGAACGGACAAAAACGCAAGAGAACAGAGTACTCTGTTTTTTTTTTTTTTTTTAAAGTAATTTTCTTATTCATGTGAACTGAATTTGGTCAGTTTGCAATTTCCCTTCACTTGTGTATGCCAAAATCTTCTAGTGCAGGTAACTAGCGGATACAAAGAAAAGAAGTTACAACTTACAACCTCCCTCAAAAACTCCTGTGGGACCCACTTCCTTAAATTGGTTGCCAGAGAAGACACAGAAAAGAGCTCTCAAGTTGCCTATATGTAGTCAACAAATGCAGCTACAAAGTCCCCCGTTCTCCCCCTCCCTTCGTTGGCACCACTCTCCTGCCTCATTCCCTTTCAGGCATTTTCACAAACACCTTCTCAAAGAAACGTCTCTTTTTCATCGACGACATGGCCAGACCGCAACAGCGATTCAGAGGTGTTCGGCAGAGGCACTGGGGATCTTGGGTCTCCGAAATTCGGCACCCTATATTGTAATAAACATACACAACTTCTTCATTCACGTTTACGGATGCAGTTCCTTGCTTGAGTACTAAACGAAACGTTTAATTCCTTTTTGCAGGAAGACAAGAATTTGGCTAGGGACATTCGAAACGGCCGAAGACGCGGCACGAGCCTACGACGAAGCCGCAAGACTTATGTGCGGCCCAAGGGCTAGAACCAACTTCCCTTACAACCCAAATGCTCCACAGTCATCTTCCTCGAAGCTTCTGTCGGCGACTTTGACAGCTAAATTACATAAGTGTTACATGACCTCGCTCCAAATGACAAAGCCATTAGCACAAGAGCCTCTAAAGGCAGCATCACCACTTGTCATAGCCACCAATTATGGAAAACCAATAGAAATGGGTATGCGGTTGCCTGAAAAGAGACGCGTGGCCGAGCTAGAGCAAGAGCCGAATTTGGTTTCGAAGAAATTAAAAGTGGAAAGTAGCCAGCAGGTGCAGTTCAGGCCTCTTGAGGACGATCACATAGAGCAAATGATAGAGGAACTTCTCGACTATGGCTCTATTGAGCTTTGCTCTGTTGTCCCAACTTCGGCTCTTTGATGTTAGCCACCAAATATCTTCTCTGCTAATGTCACTCATTGACCTAATTTAACCTATTCTTATCAACCTGTCTGTGTCTTGGACCCAATAGTTCCTATCCCGTTCATAGTGATCTGCAGGCGATCCATCTGAATGGCTTGATCACATTCCGAAATTCAACATATATATTTTGAACTCATGATTATGTCGTGATATATTAAGCTTCCGCTTTAGTTTCGATTGGCATTGTACTCTAGAACAAAGGTACTGCATGCAAGATTTACACTTTTTTTATTCATACATCTTTTATAGTGTGTTCTGAATTTGGTTAACGGTAAAAATTGGTCTTACCCCACTTCATGGGAAGCTGCTCATTTTCAATTCGAAAGGCTCTCCCCGTCTGTTTCCACCTTTAAATAATGAATCCAAGACCGAAATAAACGACGTCACCTCATCTATCTCTATATGCTAATCATTTAATTAGTACAGCATTAACGTTAAAGGGTTACTTAAAAGATTTTTCTTTTTTCTTTTTGGATCATGGGAGTACCAAGGAATGTCTCTCTCCCATTTAACTCCCCTTTTGGTTTCATTTTTTGTGATATTTTGTATTAATGGTGTTGCAGGAATCCACGTCACAGTGGGACATTGATATGAAACGACCCCATTTTTTGCTCTAAAAGGAAAGGATTATGATCATCCCATTACGGAATAAGCGTTAATCGCGGGGGAAATAATGAAAAGACACACAAACATTAGCCCCGAGTAGCCTTATCTATGGTCAGCGCCTTATATATGTTTGATAAAATCTCCCAGCAACCATCTCTTACCGCTTCATATATGGGATCTGATCCGGATTTGTTTGTTTGTTTAAAGAAAAACGCTCAAACTACTTACTGAAAAAGAAATAAAAACCCCCCTTGCATCTTGGAACTGGGAAACTCACGTCAAGAAAAATGTTAGAGATTTCTATTTTTGAGATTCTTACTTGTTTTTTATTTTATTTTATTTTTTATTTTTATTTTTTGGTTTTTTTTACATGATTTTTATGTAAGTGTTTCTAAATAATGTTGTGATTTTTCTATATATTTTTTAAAAATATTTTAAGATGTTATGAAAATCATGTAAAAAAATAAGTCATGTAAAATAAATAAAAAGATAAATCAGTAGGGATTCCTAACATTACTTCCCACGTGAATATGTAAGTTTTTTGTAAATCTTCTATGGGGATAATTAGCTAATATTGCCCATATTTTATACACTATGGAGAGATACATCATACATACAATGTGGAGTCCACAATATTAAATGCTATTAGTGATCAATAGTGTGGACACTAGAATTAAATATATTATGAATTCTATATGCTGTTTCTATATTTGTCCAAATGTGTAAAAATGATAAGGGTAGATAACCCTAGAAAATTCTTATAGGGATATGAATCTTCGCAAAATTTCAAAATAAATCAAAGTTTAATTTTCATTATATATGAAATATAAGATCATATTATATCCATGATCCAATAAAGCGCGTTAGTTATTAACAATATATATGCATTTCTATGATTTTTGTCCTATTTTTAGTACATACCGTACCGTAAAAGTGTAATTTTTGATAGTTTTTTTTTTTTGGGGGGGGGGGGGGGTTTGATTATCAATGGTTTGGGAGTTCATTACGAATTGAATAGTAATTTGACGGGCGGAGTTTGTATAGTTTTTTCAAAAGCATGCTAATTATGATTAGTTTTTTCTTTTCGTAGGATATGATACATTATGATTGATTCAAATTGGAGATATGACTCCACTGGCGATTCCTTGTCATTCTCCGATTTTAAGCACTTTTTTAAATTAAGCAATAACAATAACACCACTTAATTACAATCTCATGAATGACAGCCGCACTATGCTTTTCAATTATAAATATATTTATTATTTTTTTTTTTTAGACACTTAGATGACAAGGATTTAGACACTTAGATGAGAAGAAACATTTCTTCTCATCTAAGTGTCTAAATCCTGCCTAAATTGTCAGGTCGGATTATATTTTGAGGGTTTTGGAGATTCGTATGATCTAATCAGATCAGCTCTTTGATAGTGAGCGCTACACTGGGCCTGATCATCTTTTCAATGACACCACTTTCTATATATTTGGCGGTCTGGGTCTTTTTTTTTTTTTTCTAAAAAGGAATTATAGGACAGTACCAAATTACCCAACAACTATTTTTTTGGTTACTGAAAGACGTTTTATGCAATGCATATTGGACCGAGTCTGACTCGCAAGGGACAGACTCGTAATTGGATCGGCTTCTGTCTCATTCTCCGTATCATATGAAAGAATATAGGAGGTATGAACACAGCATAGGGTCCAAACAACTACTTCAACATACAGACAAGCAAAAATGGGTGCAGAAACAAAGACAAGAAAGAGGGAGGTTCGCCTTTCTTGATCCCTGTAAACTATATTTAAGCAAATGGACACACATGATATGTATTGATACCACAATCATCGGAAGATATTGAGATAACCTCTTGTGTTTTGTTGAGATTAGCGTTGACAAAAAGGTATATTATTAGTCATGTGAATTAAGTTCTATCTAATGGTAATTAATTCAAAATTTCACTTGCAATAAGCGAAAAGATAAAAGGTAGTGATGACCTAAAAACCCAGCGGGACCCAATTGCTAATTGGTTGCCAGAAGGCCAAAACAAAGTGTCATGCAGTGAGCCAATGTCTTTCAAAGAATCCAACTACATAAATGCCCCTTCCTTCTCCTCCATCCTTCATTTAGGACCACTCCTCGGCCTTTTCCCCCCCGATTTCATTCAGGAATATCACAAACACCTTTCAATCAAAACATTTCTCTTTTAGACTAAGCATGGCCAGGCCACAACAGCGATATCGAGGAGTTCGCCAAAGGCATTGGGGCTCTTGGGTCTCCGAGATTCGCCACCCTTTACTGTAAGTTTATTTCACTATCAACTACATAAGTTTATAAACCTACGCAAATGTTACACCCGACACGTTTCGGTGCGTGCTGACAGAAACGTTTCCTTTTCGCAGGAAGACTAGGATTTGGCTGGGAACATTTGAGACGGCGGAAGACGCGGCACGAGCCTATGACGAAGCCGCAAGGCTAATGTGCGGCCCAAGAGCTAGGACCAACTTTCCGTATAACCCAAATGCACCACAGTCGTCGTCCTCAAAGCTTCTCTCGGCCACTTTGACAGCTAAACTGCATAGGTGCTACATGGCTTCACTCCAAATGACCAAATCATCATTACAGGAGCCACAAAAGGCAGCATTGCCGCCAGCTAACACATCCAACTTCAGTGCTGGAAACCACTTAGAAATAGGTACCCGATCGCCCGATAAGACGCTTGTTCCTGAGCAAGAAACAGAGATCAATTGGGTGATCAAGAAAGTTCAAGTGGAAAACCAAAACCCCCAGCAGTTTAAGCCTCTCGAGGATGATCACATAGAGCAGATGATTCAAGAGTTGGTCCATTATGGGTCTATCGAACTTTGCTCTGTTGTACCAACTACCACCTCAGGCTCTGTAACCTAGGCCAGGACATCTCAAATCTCCAATTCTGCCAATATCCCGAACTGTCTTGCTAATTTAACCCATTTTCTCCGCCCCTTTCAGACATTTTTTCCATGTTTTAGATCCTTGCTAGGTCATAGAACTAGCTGTAAGTGACCCAATTGAAGATGCTATTAGCTATTTGTACAGTCAATTCTGCTATAATGTACGACATTAGTCTATGCTTGATGTCTTTCTTTTACGATCTAGCCATAGTTTCGAAGTTGCAACGTGGGTCTGTCGAGTCTCTATGGCGAGATGAATGAAATGGTAGCTTCAAAAACGCTGGCATTTCCTTCAGGCCAAACCACTTAAAATTGAAAAAAAACCAAATGCAGTATTTACTTCAGTTTCTAGTCTGTCTGAAGCTGGTAAAGGAAAGAAACCCTGAAGTGGCTTGTCACTGAAATATTCTCAATAGTAGCACTTTTGTTTGAAATCCAACGCTTTCGATCAATCCTCTTTGGTGATGAGTGTTGGGTCAATATAGAGCATGACTCTTACTGTCAAAAAGAAGCTGACAGAAGGGAATGCACTTTTTCTTTTTTCTCCCTTTGTTCGTCAATCGTCGGTAGATGAGTTAAGTAGAAAGGCTGAAGCGCATGAGGTAGCAGAAGTCCACTAGATGCTGGAGAAATGATCGAATCTTACAGACCAAGATTAATGCACTTGAAAAAGGCCACCAGGCAAACAAAAAAGAATCCTGGCTTATTCTTCTTTTTTTATTTTATGTGGGCAAGGAGACGTTATACAGGATTGAAGCTTCCACGAAACAGAGTAATAAATTCGATATGGGGATATTAGTAATTTCGATATCTACTGAAAACCCAAATTATAAAACTTTGAATATCTACAAAATCGAGTAGACAAAGAACAAATTGGTATAAAAGAGAGATGTTCTTTGTCTACCCGATTAAATATCTAAAAAAAAAAAACATGGGTTTGTGGAACTATTAATATATGATGGCTTTATGAACCAGAAAAGATTTGTTTCCACTTGCTACTGGCAGGCTGGCATGGTGTTTAGGAAATAAAGGACTCTTTTTGGAATTGTGGAATTAAAACTAGGAGAGGATTTTGGATGGATTTCAACGCAGGGGAAAACTTTTGGTTTGGGATTGCTGCTGTAAAGAAAAGGGCCGGGACACTGAATGCGACTTTGAATGAAAATTAATGCTTTTCTAGTGTTCCAATTTTTTGATTTTCCTCCTCCCTTAACGGTGGAGGAGGTGTGTTGCTAATGCTTTTGACATGCTACTTTGTGTATGTTTCATTTCATGCGCTTAGTTAAAGAAAGAGGGACCAAAAAAAGGTCTTTCCCTCGGGGCCTCAGGCATGCTCTCCTTCCAATCATTACTTATTCCCAAAGAGATTTTCTTATTTGAGGGTGTATCCAACACTAGCTTCTCTTAGAGCATTCTTAATGGAGTTTTTATTTATTTTTTTAAAATATATTATCAAAATCTATTTTTTTTATTTATTTTATCTACTCATTTTTATAATAAATCATTCATCAACTAATCTATTTTTTTTTCTTCTGTATCATCTATATATTCTTATTTTAATTCTTTTAATTCATTTAAATATTCATTTTAAATAAACAAAATTGCAATCCCTAACTTTTCGATCGTTTTTCCTGTTCTCTTGCCAAACCCTAGAAACAAACACTCCATCGAAAAACCAATAGCAACGACATCGACAAGAACAACTATGAAAACACAGCAAATCCCAAAACAAAAATCTCAAAAATCTCATTTTCTCGACCAAAGTCTCGAGAAACAAACATTCCATCAACAAGAACCCACGATGAGATGAGACGAGATGAAAACCCACCATCGACGAGACGAAAACACACCAAAACCAAACTCCATCATCAAGAATGTAAATCAAGCTCCTTCGACAACAATCCAACGATAAGACAAAAACCAAACTCCATCAACGACAATCTACGACTAGACAAGACAAAAACCCACCATTGGTAAAATCAGAAGACAAAGAAATAATAAAGAAATATTTATTTTTGTGAACAGTGACCCGCTAGATATAATGACTCCAAGAGAAAACAATGCAGATATATCACTTCAAAATACAATATTGAATAGAGGCTCCGTTGGACGTGATTTTGGCTTCAATTTTTTCGAGAAAATGTATTAGACACAGTCCATTGGGACTGCTCTTATAACCCCACATTTAATGATTTTGTGGGTGTGCGATTCATATTATATAAATAAATAAACCCACATGTTATGTTACAAAGTCATTATATACTAGAAATTTTGGAACATAAATTTTTTTTTTCCAGGCATCACAATGAAAGAAAAGACTCAACAGATAATTAAAAGCAAATTGCTCATTTAATTTCAAATTATCAATGTTGCGTTGTGTAGCTTTTAGAGATGTACATATGCAATTACTTTTTCCTGTCGTTACCATTTTTTTTGTTGAGTGCGTTTGTTTCAAATGAATTTCCTTTTAAGAAAATGATTTAAATTGATTGAAGTTTTCAGAATAGAATTCATTTTCTCATCATTTTTCATGTCATTTTCTTATCCACGTCTGGATCTTATCAAGTAGAAGACAATAAGTAGATAATTAGGCAGTGCGCGTGTGGCTCGATCCTCTAGTACTACATCAATTGCAAGCTGCTGTGGTTGGTCGACCCTGCGAGAAATTTGCAGCAATATCAAATAACGTCACCTTTTCTTGCTTTGAAGGGGAAAAATATTGTCTATTATAATATTAAATATTTTAGACTGAGAATGAAAATTCCAATCAAAACATTACTATTTATGAAAAGCTTATTAAAACATCGTATATGAAGCTCACCCTGTTTGTTTTATAATAACCTTAGGTGACTTGAATTCATGTAATATTGATGGGAATATTTTCATAATGGGATTTATTGGAAGGAACACGTGTGTGCATGCTCATGCTCAAGCTCAAGCTCAAGCTCATGCATATGTATCATGTATATATGGCATATGTGGTTGACTCAATATTACAAATAAAATGAGTATTTGTATCAATTAATTATAATTAGCATGACTGTTTTTGGCATAAATAATCATATTGATTACAATTAATTAGTCACAAATATTCGTTTTTTTACAGTAACTTAACGCGGTTTCCAAAGGCATTTTATCTCCTTGATCAAGTTCTCATTTTACGTTTAGACGTTAAATTTAATGTTTGAATTTTTGGGATAATTTCTTCCGTAGTAAAAAATACTGATAAAATAAAATATAAAGCATTCAAACAATTATTAATAGGGAAGACATTTTGCGTCCCTAAATAACCCATTGAACGCAATATTTATTGTTCAGAGAGTAAATGACAATTGTCAGTATTTAATTAGAGCTAAAATTTGAATTTTATTTTAAAATAATTGTTCCAAAAGATAATTTTGTTGTGGAGAGCTTTGTTCTAGTTAATTGTATTCCATTTATTTTCAAAACTACCCAAATGTTTTATTCCATACTTAAACTCTTGCAATTAATTATTTTTTTAAAAAAATATATGTTTATTTTTTGTATTTTGGTGTCCCATCTTTGCCCATTAAAGTTCATGATTGTTCACCTGTTTGGGAATTGATTTTGTTCCCCACAATTAAAGTAGTTTAGTCTGATCATTATTTGTTTTACTTTTGATTCAGCAAAAGGTGTTTAAAATCATGGCATGTTATTGAGTTTACCATCATTGATAGTTTGAACCAGTGTGACTTTGGGGACACACGAAATTTCACCTGCCCATCCTCGCAACTAGCAACTTCTCCAATTACGGCCACAGGACCAGTAACTTTTAGAGAGAGAGAGAGAGAGAGAGAGAGAGAGAGAGCTGGCCGAATGCTTTACGGAATACTCTTGTTTCCTAGGAAAACTCTTGATCAAGCTAGCAAGTTACTATTAGCTAGCATGACGGACAAAATGCATTTCAACTCACATGGACCGACCTTCTTTTCTTAATTTGGGTGCATCCTGCGTTTAATTTCCTCCTCTTTTTCATAAGGACAACTTTGAATTCTTTTGTCTTTGTAGAGTAAAATTTTTGAAAAATTCTAAATGTAAGTAATATTTTATACACCAATATGCACACTAATATTAAAATAGAAAGATATAATTTAATAAAACATTTATATTTAAAATAAAATATATAAAAGTAACCAATAAATATGTTTAGGTACGCATAAAGATGCATAACATTACTCAAAATTTTTATCCTTGCTTTGCATTGTCATGAGGGTTGTTTTTTTTTTTTTTTTTGGGGTGGGGTGTGCTGTTTTTTGAGGCTGGTTGTATTTACTGGCCGTGAATGAAGTGATAACTTGATAAGATAGTGAATTAGACATGTTTTGGCTCTTGACTTATCATGATTGTTATTGTTTTCACTTTTGATTATCAAAAAAGCAATATTTCTGTAAGAAATCATGAAGTGGGGAACTCGAGATTAACAAAAATGTTCAACAAATTCATCACTATGGTTAATTGTTAAAATCTTTTCTCCCATCACTTTTTTCTATTTTTGTTTCTTGTGTTTGTTTTCCTAATCTCGGTTCATGCATTGATTTTTTCTAATGATTATCTATATTTTTATTGAATTCTCAAACTGATTCCCTCACCACATAAGATAGAGGCTAGAAGATCTACTAATTCCTAGCTACGACCATTTATTAATCAAGTGGATCAAACAATTGCACAGAAAAAATAGATGATAATAATTAAGGGATAGGATAACTATGGGATCTGCAAAATCTTTTTCTGGGCTATAAAGGCTGCACTTTCTTTTTTTTTTTAGTGGTATAAGGTGAATTTGAACAAAATTGTTGATCAGATTTTGCCAACTTTAGGTGGTGAATTAGCAATTGGTGATTATACATCAAACTAATTTGATGTGTTTTGATGTGGTTTGTTATATTGTAAAGTTGATTTTATCAATGTCATGCAAATTTGACAATTTACGAGAAGTCATGTTCATTTGTGCGATTAATTTTGTGTAATTTCTTGATGTCGCACTCCTCTTAACAATTAATTAGTGGTTGAACCTAGAATTGAATTTTTTATTTTAACGAAATATTGTTTTGTACATAAATAATTGCATAGTAAAAGAACATCTCCCTTGATTTGCACTCCACAATTAAAAACGAGAGAACCTCTAAGTCAAATGATAGATCTTCCTAAGAGAAAAAAGCGGTCAAAACCAATCATTGTGTATCCTATCGTGGTTGTATGGAATCTCAAGAGAAAATGTTGTGAAAGTAAGTAAGAATCATATGGTCTGATCTAACTTTTTCATGAACAATTATTTAATAAATGTTGCAATATATATATATATATATTCTTCTTAGTGGTCGGGGCTTGATTTACTATTTGTAAATTTAAGATGCCTTTTGGATCAAAGGAGTGATGCAAAAATCCAAAAGGCAAAGAGCTTAATTTGTTTGGGAGTGTGAAAGATAATGTTGTTGGTGGCCTACTCTCTGAAAAGCCAAAATACTTTCAACCTGATTTGAAACACCAAAATATCTTTTTTATATATAATAATGTTCAGTACTGGAAGTGACATTTTAATTCATTTGGTGTTTCAAAATATAGACAAGACCTGAACCAGACCATTTCTATCTCATTAGGTTAATTAATTAGGGTACCAATTACCATGCATGGCGCATATATTTGCTTATAATAGCTAATGTCTTTTTTGTTTTTCATTTGCACAACTCTCTTCACATGCGATTATTAACATCCACATGACCTTAACCACCCCCTTCATCTTATCACTGCTATAGAGACAAAGTAGGGACGGGACCCACCCACATTCCTAGTCAAAGATACGTATCTGCATGCTTTCAACTTAGGGGCCGGACTGCTACATTCATCGATAATTTTCTCAAATGATCTTTTTTTTTTTTTTTTATCATAAGTAAAGCATGATTCTCAGTAGGTATTCTTCTCTTCAGAGATGAAATTCATCAGGAGTACTACGTACCAACCTCCCTTAATTGCCAAGATCAATAGAGCTAGCTAGCTAGCTAGCTAGACTTGTATGATCTTATAAGATGTTGAGGTAAGGTTTAGACTTTTAGTCCTTTAATTAAATAGTATGTAGGAATTAAGTAGTGTTAGTTCGATCGTGGGGAATTAAGGTTCCCTTTTTAGTAGAGCTAGCTGGACAAGTAGAAAGAAGTACGTAGCCAGATCAGGACCAGGTCATCCCGCATATATGCAGAAAACGACGAGAGAATGTTTAGATATATGACAGGCAGGCTGCAGCTTTGAGCCGCACGCATCAACCTTAATTTGTTTCGATGCTTTTTTGTTAATTCTGCAATTCTAGCAGTTACTAATCACAGCACTGTTGCATCACGTGCACTGTTAAGATATGGTCGAAATTGTAAGAATATCGTGGGGACTGGTGCACCTGGTCATGTGGGTGTCTAATACATGCCATCAGCCCAGAATATATATTAGTGAGTCATAATTAAGTATAAAATGTTGGGTTGCATGTAAAGATTAATTCGAGAGTTAAAAACTAATTGTCAGAAAATTGACTTGACACTTCGCTCAATATCTTGATCAAACGAGATTTAAAGAGAAAACTCGTCTGACACTACTCATTCGACATTTCAATTTAGCGAATATCATAAGAATTTTAAAATTAGAATTTTCAATGCCCTTTTTGTTATAAATGTGATATGTTTGACTTGTTTTACATTAGTTTCATCATATTTTGAGAGAAAGTAATTATTAAATGAGTGCATATTATGTGAAAGAGCAAAAAGTCTTAGAGAGAGTGAGTTAAAATTAAATTATTAAAATCTTCTGGTTAATAAGATTTTTATAACTCTGTGAACGTAGGCAATTTGTCAAATCATTTATATTGTGTATAGTATATTTGATCGTATTTATTTTTACTTTTATTTATTATTGTTAATCGTATGATCGTAGTTAAAATTGAGTTAATATTGCTTGCTTGCCAAAAATAAAAAAAAATTGTACTCTTGATTGGCTCACGACTCGCCTCTTTTTTTTTTATTCGTTAATTTCATGCAACTATGTGAACATTGTGTGAACCTCACACATCATCTCTCTCTCTCTCTCTCTGTGATCGTTTAATCACTATTTAAAAAAAGGACCCATTTATCTTCGTTCTAAGGGTCAATTAGCAGCCGAAGTCTGATCCCGATCTTCATTCGGTTGAGGTTGAAAAACCTTTCCTATCCGGTTTAGCCTTTGCCTAACTTCTTTCTGCTTCGAGTCCAGCTCGTGATAAGGCATTTTTGGTCATATATCTCTTTATCTTGCTTCTTCTTATTATATTCAGTTCCTTTTTCCTTCCCCCCTCGAATTCGGGTTCACTTCAACGATTTGATAACGTGTGGCCCAGCTGAGTGGACCCATTTTCGGGTCTACTGTTTTGGACTAATTGATCTTCCTTTACCGGCCTAAAACAAGGGATCCTCCTCCTCCAGCGGGCTAGTCCACAAGAAATTCAAAAGGATGTTACCATCACTAGCCTATTTAGCTATGGCCCAGATGCCCCAATAAGAAAAGAAGTCTTATCCTGCTAAGTATATTTTTCACTTTTACATCACAATTAACGGTAGGCCGTAAGATTTGTAGACTTTTCTTGATTATTATTATTTTTATAAATAATTATAGTCATACTATTTATATACTACTCTTTTACTATTCTTTTTATTTATTATTATTTTTAATTTTCTTTTTACTTAATAATTAAAAAAGTGACTATTAGTAAAGTTGTATATTTTTAAAAATATTCATTAACGAGTAAGGATGTTAAAAGAATAATTAACAGAAAATAGCTTAAAAAAAATTTAAGTACACTAAGAATAATAAAAGAGTTGTAAGATAGTAATTTTTTATTTTTATTTTTAAATAAACCTCATGTATCTCCTATCATTTAGAATTCACTTGGTTATAGTATTTGTCCTTTACAACCATATGGTCACTGCTAGGGGACACATTCCATCCACTCCCTTTCTATCAACAAATCTAAGCCCAACTTGGCTAGACTATGTGCTAATTCATTTCCTTGCCTATGAATGAAGTTTAAATTCCAGTTAGAGCATTTTTTGAACTCTTTCTGTAAATCCCCTACCACTTGCCCCTCCCATGAATCATCTTCTTTATCTCTAATGACAGCATCCACCACACATTTGGCATCTCCTTCAAAACACACCTGGTCACAACCCAGCTCACTACACAGTTTAAGAGCCCTCTATAAAGCATAACATTCTACTAAAAATGGTGAAACCACAACCATTAAAGGTGAACTCAGGGACATGAGAACATCCCCTTGTCCATCTCTCATTACCACCCCCAGTCCAACTCTTTGATTATTTGAATCTACAACAGCATGAAAATTGATCTTCACATTTCTTCCATCTAGTGGTTGCTACTTTCTGCTCTGGTATTTCTTTACACTATGCTTTGACTGCGGCTTACCATCTTTACAAATTTCCTGAAAGTCAGCTAGCTCGAACAATGCCTTCCTCATTACTCCACTATGACTAGAAGAGTTTACTATAAAAAACCCAACGGTTCCTTCTAGCCCATATTGAGTACAGAATAGCTACAGCTCTTCCCAATTCTTTCTATGGGATAATGGGAGCACGTCAATCAACCTCTCCCATAACTCTCTAAAATTTCTCTGTGACGCTCCCAATTTACGTTTATAATTTAACGTAAATCAAAATGTCAAGATAAGTAACATTTGGCTACTCACTCCGTACTTATCAGAATTTAATGCAAATCGCAGTGAAAAAGTTCTGAATAATATTAATTTCTAGTGATCACATGGTAGCATAAAAATCACAATTATTCATATCATTCATTCTTAAAATAACATCATCTCTTTATATGTATAATCCAGTTAGTTTTTTCAATCAATATACAAATTTATCAAAATTTCGATTTAGGGCTGTCTAGGCCTTCCATGTTGATATTGGTCTCTACTACTACCAACTGGTCAAACACTTTTATAAAGAGAGTACTCCAGGGACCCCTTAGAGTTTCTCCGAATCTTTTGAGTAACTAAGACTTAGTCTATGACCGTTATCCAACTATGCAACAAAATCAATTTTCAAAAGAAAAGAAACATATAAGAATGAGATTTTTAAGGAAATATCGGTAAGTACGCACGTAATTTAATAAAAACATAAACATTATAAAATAATTATATACAGGCCAGCCAACTGGAGTGTGCATTTACGGCATGTTTCAAGTGACTCATGCATGACTTAGACTTATCTCTTATGTAGACTTAGACTTACAAACTTATTTCATGCATCGACTTTTCATTCTTATCTTAAAATTTATGTTCTTATAAGTCTTTACTTATATCCACTATTATTATTCGTGGTTGGGCCATGACACTATTATTATCTGTGATCAAACCATATCCAATATTGTTATCTCTCGTTGGACGCTGTATACAGTATTATTACCTCTGGTTAGGCCATATCTATATTCTCGTCAATCGTTCAGGCGCTACGTATCGCCGTCTTCGTCATGATGCGATTGACTTATTAATTTTTTCACTTGTAAAGTTTTCTTAATGTATTTTCTTATATCAAACGTCATGACTTATGACAATACTTATATGTGACGAAATGTAACGTAAACATAACCTTAAGCTCATGACATGCATTTTTCATGTCTTCATAATTCATAGAACATATAAAAATATGTCACAAGAACATATATCATATATATATGCACATACATCACATAAATTCGTAACGTTAAAACTTAACGAATAATACTTAAACAATTAAATAAAATATTATAATATTATAAAACTAATTATGGCCGAAAATCATAGGAAATTAAATCTTATTTATTTAGCTTATTTAGCTTATTTAACTCAAGCCAAAATTTACATATTCAATTTATCAAGTTTTCCTTAATTTTCAATAATCAATTTAAGCATATTTATTTGTTTTCTTTAGTATTTATTTAATAATTTTTAGCATAATAAATCTTGAAAATCTGCAAAGGAAATTAGAGTTTCTAAACTTACCATACTTAAAAAAAAAAGTCTCATTCAAATAATTCACTAAAATATTAGATTAAAAGAAATACACCAATTTTTGAAGTCCATATCTACTATGTTCTATCACTTCAAGTCCAAGTTTGCCCTTTGTAGAGTTCTTATCTCTCAAGACTTAAAACACAAAAGTTGTATATCTCTGTCTTATCTTTCCATATATTTTAAATCATTCAATTCCAACATCACACTAACAAGTTATGGCCAATTTATCATAAGTTGTTAAATCTGTCAACATTACCCCTTTTAAATTCGAAAGTTGCTAGAATTGATTTATCATTTTTCTTTCAATTCAAGACCTCATATTTTCACATAATACTCTTAATATAACATCATAGAATATATTTCTAAGGTCTCATAATTTTTCTAGTATTTTTCCATAGCAAAAATTACTCCAAAATTCAATAGGTTTTGATTTAACACATAAATAAAGATTAAATTCAAATAAATATCAAATATAATCCAATTACCAAACCACTTATTATATGCCAAGATTAAGTTAATATATGCACTTAAAATAAATTTTTTTAAAGCTAAATAAGTAGTCTTGAGTTGATCTTGCACCACACTTCTCTCCAAAACTCCTACTTAGCTTTCTTTTGATGTGTGTGTGTTGCGAGTGAAATTTTTGTATTTTTCTTAACTTTTTCTCAAGGTGGCCGAATGGTTTCTCTCAAGGAAAAATAAATGAAGCTCACACACACACACACACACACACATATATATACATATAAATGCATAGGAGGCGTTGGAGGCAAGGGGAAAACAAAAGTGCTCAAGTGTATGGGGAAAACACTTGAGCACTTGAGCAGCCCCCTCCTTGGCCGAATATGGTGATATGTTCCTACTCTTATAACTTCATGATTACTCTTAATCTTATAGAGATTTGCTGATATTTTGATCACATGGCTGAGGTTAATCTTCCTCTAAAATAATTTAGGTCAATAGTTCAAAGAATTACAACATATAAATATAAAAATAAAACAAAAGGCTGAAAAATCAAGGATAAGATCAATCCGCCACTTGGCCTCTTCTTGCACCCCAAGGCTTCTAGAACTTCTTACCCGTTCTTGCCACACGTTCCAGACCTCCTTGGCATACTTGAGATATTTTGGAAGGATTTACCTAAAGCTTAGTTAGCTACTAGTTGAGAACAAAATGGTAATTTGATTGATTTAGTTAGTCCTACACTAATCATATTTGTTCATACTTCTCCTATAGTTATAGATAAATTTTCCTTATTGAAACTCTTCCACCACAAAATACAAACATTTGTATACATATTTAGAAGATAGAAATGTAGAGAACTAGTTATCTTCCATCCCAAATACCCCATTGATAAACTTCGATTATCCAAAACCTCAAAACATGAAAGTTTTATAATATCCTCTTAGTAATCCATAGAATTTTGATTCACCTAAATAAGAGGTCATATGAGGGAGATATAAGCATTTTATCAAAACATGTCTTACTAATCTGAGAACCCAATTTCGAGCTAACTAGTGTTTTTTTTTTCACTCCACTTCCAATTTTCTCAATTTTTATATTAATCTACTTGATATAATTATTCTAGAGATGAAAACTAAAAATATTTTCAAGTAAATATTTTATCTAAAAAAAATTGGGTTATTACACCCTCACATTTGCGCTAGACTCCCTGTTTCTATCCATACATCAATGGATGCTGGACAGTTCCATTGTGTATGAGCCACACTCTTTTCATCTTGGAAGCAAATAGGGCATCTAGGATCCTGTATAACCCTCCTTTTATACAAAATCAATTTGGTGGGCAACTATGTAGAGCTTTCCAGATCAAATGTTTCCATTTACTTGGAATTACCAATTGCCATAACCTTTTCCAGCACTCATTTCCTTTCCTTGGAGTAAAGGCTTCTCCCTTCCCTTCTTAAAGCTTTTGCATTTTAGCATGATAAGTACTTTTTATTGAATACTTTCCATCCTTTGAATATCTCCAAATCATCTTATCTACCCCACCATTTTGACTTAGAGGTATAGCATTAATAACTGCTGCTTCTTCTTCATTAAAAACTTCTCTCATCAGATCTACGTTCTACTTTTTATTATCCCCAGCAATCACTAACTTTAGCTTCATGATTCAACACTTATATTGGAGATTGAATAGCAAAGGTAGATGGCACAGGTAGCCACTTGTATCCCTAAATCCTTATATCTTCTCCTCCCCCAACCCTCAATCATCTCATTCTTAATCACATCCTGAACAGACCACAAATTTCTCCAAATGTAAGAAGGCATGGTTCCCAATTTTGCATCAGCAAATAGATCATTCTTCAAACATTTTTACTTGTAAATACAAGCTACAAGTGAATTCTCCCCTCTCATTAACCTCTACCCTTATTTGGCAAGCATAGCTTTATTAAAAGTTTCCATATCTTTAAAGTCAAGACCGCCCACAGATTTTGACTCCCCCAACTTTTGTCAACTCCTCTAATGTATTCCGAAATCATTCTTGCCTTGTTTCCACCAAAATCGAGCCATCATGGCCTCCAGTTCAGAACATAATCTTTTGGGCATTCGAAACACACTCATTGAGTATCTTGGCAAGGCTTGAAGAACTCCTTTGATCATAATTTCCTTTCCAGCTCTAGATAGAAACACATTCTTCCAATTTTGGATTTTCTGCCATACTTTTTCCCTAATTCCTTGAAATGTATGGTACTTTGCTATTCCCACCATAGCTGGGAGCCCTAAATACTTCTTAAAATTATCAAATATTGATGCCCATACAATCTTCACCATATGTTCTTTCACTTGTCTCCTTGTATTTGAGCTGAAAATATAGCATATTTCTGCTTATTAAGTGTCTATCCTGATGTTGCATCGTATCTCCATAACATGCCTCAAATCTTCTCCACTCTTCAGGATATGCTTTATAATAAACTACACTATTATCTGTAAACATTAAATGGTTATCTTAGTAAATAATTGACACCCTTTTAATCTGTTTTTTATGTTCAGCTGAGATCAAAATCTAGCTCAATCCTTCTGCACATATTAGGAACAAGTAAGGGAACAAAGAATTCCCTTGTCTAATTCTACTAATGGGTTGGATCAGCCCCCTTGCTTCCCATTAACAATAACTGAGTAGCTCATTGAACACACATAAGCCATAATTAATTTTGTAATTTTCACTCCAAATTCCAACTTAAGAAGCATCTCTTTTAGGTAAGCCCACTCAACTCGATCATAAACTTTAGCCATGTCGAGTTTCACTGCCATACTACCATTTCTTCCCTTCATTCTAGTCTTCATAGGATGCACTAACTCATAGGTTATCATGATATTATCTGAGATTAGTCTCCCGAGAATGAATGCACTTTGATTCATTCAAATACATCCCTGTAAAACCTCATTTAATCTATTTGCCAACACCTCTGAAATTAGCTTGTATATCATATTACACAAGCTAATAGGCTTTAAATTCTTTACTGAAACAAAGTTCTTCAATTTAGGAATTAGAGTAATCGGTGTATGATTAATACGCTTAATCATACCTCCCCCATTCAGGAACTTCAAGACAGCTTCACATGTCACCTTTCCTCCCACCTCTCAATGGTTTTTGTAGAAACCAACCCCAAATCCATCGGGACCTGGGGATTTTAAAGTAGACATCTAAGCTAAAGTCCTCTCCACTTCCTCCATGAGAAAGACCCTTTCCATTTTACATCTTTGTTCAACGTCAATCTTCCTCTCAACCTGACTAACATAAGCTTGAACCTACTCTGGAGATGGATCAAAGGAAGAATAAACTATAGTTTTAAATACAGTAACGATGAGCATACCGATCAGGACACTAGAACGAAATATTTTGATATCGGTACTGTTTCGTGTACCATCTTGAAATAATCTATATATAAAAAAAATTATATATAAATACATATATAAGTTATATTTCAAAATAATAGTCAATATATAAATAACGGGTAATGTTTGGGTGTAGTCGGGCTACACCCCAGCGTTTTACAGCCCACTCCATAATCATTTATAATTTGTATAAAAATACAATAAAATATATTAAAAAATATAATAAAAATACAATAAAAAAAGAAAATTTAAAAAACACAAGAAAATAATAAAATGGAGAAAACATAATAAAAAACATAATAAAAAGCACAATAAAAAAATAAAATGAAGATGAATTTTTAAGGAAAATTTGGCCTCACCCAGCCTCCACCATCCCCGACAGTGATGGGCGATACCGCTCACCCAATCGGGATCGGAGAAAGCCGGCGACCCCACCCTTGCGATGGAGAGTCCCGGCAGCCTTAAATTCGAAAATAGGTCAATATTTGCCCACCGCCGCTCTTGGCGGCGGAGGCTGCAAAATGGGAGTTCGGTCCAATCCTAACTCGCACTCGCAAAGCTCATCACTAGCCAATGCCATCGTTAGTCATTTTGACCTCCAGCACTCTTCCTATTGAGCTTCCAACCTTTATTCCGGTGTTTTCATCCATGCATCTCAACGGCAGGTTAATCATTCAGATCCAGAATACTTTCGTGTCAAATACCATAGACTGTGATTGAGCACTTCCATCGAACAACTTGAGAGTGAAAAGATGATTATCAAATAGTCATGGGTGGCCATCCATTACTTTGTTTTTATCAGCATGAGTCGCGAAAGAAATCACGAACAAATTATGCCCTATCTTCTAGAATTTCGCCTTCCTATTAATCCGACATACTTTTGTTATTATCGATTCCATGAAGACCTTGTCAATCTGTCTATCAATCCATATCTTTCCAACTAAACTCGAATCTCCTTTCTCGTGCATATGTTCCTCCATTTCTCCAAGCTCGATCGTCACACTTTCCTCCTCAGGGAGATGTAAGTTCTTCCGTTGGTCAAGAAGCTCCTCCGTACCTCCCTCTAGTGCTGCCATTGCGCACCAGGAAGATTCTGGAATAAAAACAGTTACTACTCTTCAACAGCTTTTTCCTTTCTCAAAATTTCACCTTTGCTCTCATGCCAGAAGGGATACTCTTATCTTCCGTCCTTTAAATTCAAATAAAACTATAAAATTGAATTAATTGTAAGATAGTAATAAGTTATCATTGCCTTATTATTATTTTTTTCTTAAACATCGCTGCCTTAATATTATTAAGCAGGTGGGCTTGCTTTGGTGGTGTGGTTGGCACGTCCGCACTAAGGAATAAGACATGACCAAGATAGTAAAACGCAATTAATTAAATTTCACCAAGAGTGCGATTGCAGTTTTGGGAATATTTGCACATGGTGGGGTTTCATTCTTTTGTGTGGTCTTTAAGTTAGAAATAGCCCAATCGTGATAAATATCTCCCTTAGCCATTTTATAATGGGCGGTGCTATAGTTACCGTAAGCAAGGATGGACGTGTGTATAGTGTAGGGAGGACTACCATCCAATATTTTGAATACCGTACCGGTAAGTGTACCGATCAAGGTACTGGAACGAAATATTTCGATATCGGTATCGTTTCGTGTATCGTTTTGGAATAGTCTATACATAAAAAAAAATTAAATATATAAAAATATATAAAAATTATATTTCAAAATAATAGTCCTAATTATATATATTAATATATATGTAAATAATCTAGTCTAAATTAGGATTAAAAAATAGGAAGAAACGAAAAAAAAATTCTTAAATCCGGTATCGGCCGGTACAGGCCGGTACGACCGAAATCTGGGCCGGTACGAAACAGATCCCATTTCTGTACCGGCCACTGCTCCGGTACGGTATGTACCGGCCGGTACATACCCGGTACGAAATTAAAAACATTGCTACCATCCCCTAAAATTAAAAAATATATATATATATTATATAAATTGTTATATTTTTTTATATAATTAAAATTGCCCCCTTCAATACTCAGACCTCTAAAATTATTATTTAAATTATCTTTTCAAATTACAATACTTATGTTATTGTGTAGTATCATTCTAACTTTTTATTTTATTGACATTCAAATTTTCAACTATTATTAATAAATAAACCTCAAAAATCCCTTAAAAAATATGACTAAAAAAGTTTGATCTATCCCTCAAATAATTTGTTGAGTTGCACTAGGAATGAAAAATCCATATTAAAAAAAAAATTGTCAAGAATTTCACTTCAGAGCTAATAATAAATGAATTTTATTCTATGAAAGATAGTCATCAAACTTAATGTAAAAAAAAAATTTTAAGTTGATGTTTTCTTTTCTTTTCTTTTTGTAATGGTATCTAACAAACTCCAAAAATCTTAAGAAAAGTTATCTTATAAGATGATTTATAGACATATATTTTTTGTAAACAATTTCATGAAGTACCATACATTTTTATATAATCACGTGCAAAAAAATACATATTAATACTTATACTCACACATACCACACATTTTGTTAATCGCTCCTCCAAACATCAAATTCTAGTTCCGTCCCTGACTGTAAGAGAAGTGCTACTCGTCTCTTTGATTTTCATTCTGATGATTCTGTTTTGGGGTTTTTTTAACATAATTTTTAAGTAAGTATTTTTAAATAATATTTTAATTTTTTTTATATCTTATAAAAATATTTTAAAATGTTAAAAAAATTTATTTTACATAATTTTTTTTAACATTTTAAAAATTTTAGAAAAATAAAATATTATTTAAAAATATTACTTAAAAATCTTGTAAAAAAAATTTAAAAAAACTCTAAAATAGGATCCATCGAGATGGAAATCAAAGAAAAGAATAGTATTTTCCGTTATGGTCACTGTGCATCATCCATATGCAGAGTTAGTATAAATTTATTTTCTTGTTTTATTTTTATTTATTTTTCTATTTTAAATATTCTAAAACATTTTTAAAAATAAAGAAATTTTTTTAATATTATTAAATAATATTCACTTAATGATTAAGTTTAAAAAAATAAAACAAAGGCAACGCTGCAGTACGGTGTGTACCAAACGGTGCATTTAATATTATTCTTTTATAAATTCGTAAGGCTGGATATAATTTTGGAGTGTGTAATTCTAATATTGCTCATTTAAAACAAATACTAAAATTCACTATTTAAAAATTTATTCACTCTTTCTCTAAAAAAATATATACAAGTCATAAAGTTTAAAACTATAAGTATTTTATTTTTCTCAAATTATAACCCGGAAATAGCCTGATGTCTTTGACAAGGTCAATCGGAACTTCCTAATTATTGCATTTTTTTTTTAAAAGCGAGTTCCAATTTATTACTTGAAAGCGCCATAAAACTCTAAATTGGGAAATAGATTTAATGTTTGATTAGAGTAAAAAATTAGTCTTTTTATATTTGGTTAGAGTAAAAATTTAATATTTTAATAATCAATTTTAGTCTTCAACATTTAGTTAGAACATGTTTAAAATTACATTTCAAGACTTTAAAAATACTTTTAAACAATTAAAAATACTTAAAAAATATATATATAATATGTTTAGGTAACTTTATTAAAAATGCTTTAATCGATTAAAAAAATTAAAACTCAGCTTTTTCAAAAAGCATCAAATTAGAATTTTTATCAAAAAATTCATGCAGATAATTATATATTTTTAAAAAATTACCGTAACTATTTCTACAAGTGTTTTAGACATGTGGATCCCAAATAATAAATATTTTTTTAGTAATAGAATTTATTACATTAAATTTTAAGTTAAACGCAATATTTTTTATCGCGATCTCAAACATGCACTAGACTTTAGATGAAATCTAAATATTTTAAATATAGTCAATTTAATGTGAAGTATTTTTAACATATATTATCTAAATTTTAGATATAGTTAAGCCAATAAGAATGCACAGAGTACAAGTACTACAATTCTATCCATTCACTGTTTCACGTAGGAAAAGTCTATGCATATTAAATCAAGTTACATATTAACATGAAAAGTTATACAGACACTTCAATTTTATAATCAGCATCCAATCATTGCTTAATTTATAAAAAGTTATAAAAAAGAGTTGATCTATTAACATCAACATATCATTGGACTTATTAAGGTTATGTAAAAAAAAAAAAAAATCCAAAATAAAAATAGATTTTATTCCAGACAGGCAAGTACCCATGTGTAGCAAATTTTTATAAGAATCATTTTTATAATATCGTTTGAATATTGAAGTGATGTTAAATAATTTGAATTATTATGTGAATAGTAATTAATGTTTGTCATCTATATATATTGAAAATTATTTAAATGTAAATATATTAATTAAGTTGTGTTTAACTTTTTTGTGAAAAATTAAAAAAAAAAAAAACAGTGTTCATAAATAGTAGTGTGTTTTATAAATAAATAATTGGTTTAATGAAATGATTGACATTACTTAAACAACGAAACATGCATTTGTATTACGATTGTTTTAAACAAATTAGCAACATCTTGATAATTGATACAATTAATGGTGATGCCGCTGATCTGTCTTAATTAGTCCTATAAATTGGTTACAACTTATAATTAAGATGCCCTAATTTCACTATATATTTCCTCTATCTATTATTGATAACTATCTTGATATATAGATCCAACACTCGTACCAGTCCCACGTGCCAAATTGGCAACAATCCAATATATATCTCTCGATTTTTTTGGATTTTTTTTTTTTGGTAACGTAAACGTTGCGTTCGAGAAATAGATTTCAAAGCTCATCTCTCACCCAAACCACAATAATTTAGAGGAAAGGACTGGGACACGACGATACAAAAAGATAGTTGGACCGAGTCCGAGTCTCCAAGTCATACAGATGGTCAATCTATTTCTTTATTTTTATTATTATTATTATTATTATTATTATTTCCTTTGTCCATTTGCATTTACTTTGACTATTTGTCTTATATATATAGATATATATGTACACAACAAAGACTTTCAAACGTTTTACCCTTATAATCAGCGCAGTCAGTGGAAATCATGAAATAGTTTTCCAAAATCTATTGTATACGCCATTAACTCGAGATCACCATGACTTTGCATATATAGGTACCGATACAATGTTTGGTTAGCTACATAATTATCCAAAGTTTTATAAATATTATGCCGTCTGGTGTTACATTTTCTCCTCAGATCAATTCAAGTATTATCATAAGAAAGTTTTTATACTAATTACAACCTCGACCTTCTGCCAAATATTACAATCAAAACTCCCCATTTGAAAAGCTATATTCTCAGCCCATTTTTCCAAAATAGACAAATTACACGTGCATGTATAATATTCCTCCGGCATCGGTCCATCCAGAAATAATAATACAACCAATTAACCTGGCCGATACAGAAGCATGATTGTTGCTAGGTGTGTACAAAAAACCTTTTGTTCAGTTTTGCTAATTTTCCCGACTTGTTGTTGACTAGAAAACCTGACTCGATTAGCATGAAAATGGATATAGCATGAAAACTCGATTATCGGAATACCCGTTTAGCCGATAACTTTATCGGGTTGAGTAATCGGCCAAACGGCTAATCAACAGGCTATTTAATCAGATCAAATTGGCTTAGAAGGTGCCTTTTCGGTTCGGAACGAATCGAATGTCCAGCCCTAACTGTTGCGGGTATTTATTATGCCACCCAACTCAGAACATGAACTTTAAGATAAAACGAGCTTTCGTCTTTCCTTCCAGGAAATTTCATGAACACCATGATAGTACATCAATGATCACACACTAATTAGAAAACATATATAGAACAGTCCAATGTCGTACGTACAAAAGTACATTTAATTTTCAGACCAAACAAGTACGTACTAACTTGTCTGCAGTCTCGATCGCTCTCGCACGCATCCACAGCTGGATAATTAAATTCGAAACCAAACACACTCGCATGCTTTTATTGTCGCAGATCAGAGATCATATATATATATATATATATATATCAAATGAAGCAGATCATAGGATAGTGCTAGCTAACCTGCTAGCAATAATGGTCGTCACGTGTATATTGGAAAGTATATATAGGCCAGCGCGCGGGGTTGATGAGGACGACAAAAGAAACAACTGGGGCATCGCTGCCTGTTCCTTATTCGACCATGTTATTCATGGCCTTCATCAATTCATGTTATATATATATATATATATGCTTCTAATTGTCATGAATCCACGCGCGGGTGGTTTTCTGTTGTTTTCACCGGACGCACGTAATCATGTTTTTGAAAACTAATAATAATTAATCACTACAAGAAAACAAGACAGATATCACACTTCAATTACGATAAAGCAGAGTAGATATAAAGCTAAAGTATCAAATCTGTTCTGTATTATCGCAATTAAAATGTCACATTCATCATATTTTCTTGTAGTAAACGTAAGTTAGTTATAAACAAGAGTGGTTTTAATTATTGGATCCAAATCTCTTACACATAAATTCTATTCAGATTTTGGATCTAAATTGGGAATTCGGGAGAGCGAGACTCCAAATTAAAATGAATCTTATTATATTTAATAATTATTTAATGCTATTTGGAAAAGAAAACATACAATAATAATAATATATAATACACAATTCATGTATTTTTTTTTTTAAATGACGATCGCAACAAAAATTGACTAGAAAGTTCACATCGTCTTACTCTCGATCTTAGCTCGAATCATCTTGTTTGCAACACTTGCAGGGTGACAACTTTCTCGTACGTATAACGGAATATATAGTATCAATAGTTAAAGGGCCCTGCTGCACCTCTCGATTTGGGATCTCGATTTAGACTTTTTTTTTTTACATGTTTTTTAAATAAATATTTTAAAATAATACTGTGATTTTTTAAATTTTTTATTTTACATGATTTTTTTAACATCTTAAATTTTTTTTTTAAAATATAAAAAAATACAACATTATTTAAAAATACTTACTCAAAAATCTTGTAAAAAAAACTAAAAAAATAAAATAAAATACAAATTGGGATCCCAAATAAAGACATAGCATTTTTCATAGTTGAAGTCATACAATTTGACAATCATGAATTTTCCTCGTCAAACATTTCATTAAACCCTAATTAGCGTCGGTCAACTAATGCGGTGTTTTTTTTTGTAAAGAATACGTCAATAAGGTAATATGTACTTAGCATATATATATATATGAACCCTAATTAATCATGAGGGTCCTTATAAATCTGTAAAAATGGTACTCAGTATTACTTAATTCCTTATAAGAAAAATAATTCATAATTAGCATTCTTCAGGCATATTAATTAAAGCGATACTTGTCAATAATTTAATGATGATTAAATTCATGAATAATACTAAATATAATTTTAGGTGTGCAAGTCTCGGAAAAAATATATAAAAAAAAGTGTAGTATATTATTAAAAATAAATAAAATTCTCATGTTGATCATAAATTTATGTATTTCTTTTCTTTCTTTTTTTTTTTTTAAAAAAGCAGCGTCAAGCGGGACTAGTTGCACATCTAAAGATTGTAATTATTATTGAATAATGGCACTACTTATTGTTCATCTGAAACTTACTGCTCGAATATTTATAACCATGCACATTAATTATTAATATTGTAGAACCACTATATATGTGTAATGTCACGTGGCTTATTAGAAATTTTAAAATAACAAATTAAGAGGGCCGAGAGAACTTGATCAGTTTCAGTCTTGCACTTTTTTTAAGTAATTTTCGAACGTCTTTTGATTTGAATATATGATTTTTACTTTTATAAGGCCGCCACGTTGATGTCCAACGTCAAGAGATCAGACATGTGAAAGGTAAACTTCAGATGGCCCTCGTGAGAAGGAAAATTTTTACATATAATCATAAATTGCAAAATCATTTTGGAATATAGTAAGATTTATTATTAAAAGATTAAATTTTTATATAAATTTCATATTTAAAAAAAAAATTATGCGATAATTTCATAATTTATAATTGCACATGTATTTTTTCTGTAAAAAGTACTGATCAATATTATTTATCAAAATTAATTAAGAAAAAACAAGAATAGAGAAAAATTTAGGCCTAATTTGAATTTAAATATGAGTTCAACTTATCTCAACTTATTTTTATTTTATCGTTATACTTTTTCAAATTTTCATATAAAATATAAATTTCAATACAATTTTTTTAAATTTCAATATACTTTTTTTTAATTTCAATTTAATTTTTTTAAATTTTATAATAATAATATTAAAATATAAATTAAACTAATCTCAACTTCTAATATAAAAAGTGCCAATACATGCCATCACCGGAGTGAAAGGATCGGGTAATAAATAAACTCATTTTATTTGCGAAGTTAGTCCAGGGAATTAAATTAAAGTAGTGACTATGACGTGGAAGGAAGTAATTACGGCATCGTATAATCTACATATCATATGAACTTGCGGTCCTGCGGAGTAAGTCTAACGACGGTATAAAGTGAACAACGTGATAACTTGGCAGGAGAAAGAAAATGGAATATCCTCCACACAAAAAACAAAAAAAATAAATACTGCTTCTGGCCTCTTTTATTATATATATATATATATATAGAGAGAGAGAGAGAGAGAGAGAGAGAGAGAGAGAGAGAGAGAGAGAGAGAGAGTTGATCACACGTTTTGAGACTTTGGCTTTTCCTAATCTCTCTCATTCAAATTTCAAAGGAGCCGAAACATGCTGTTTACAATTCAAACATTCCATCGACATCTAGATTTGCCCTAGCTTGACTTTCTAATTTCCAACTTTTCATTTTAGAATATTGATAACAATGCGTCTGTATCACGTCCATGCACATCTATATCTATATAATATACATATATATATATATATATATAAAAGAAAATAACAAATTGATAAAGAAAAGTAAGGGTGTTCATTTAGGAGCTGATCTTGGATTTAGAAGTGGATTGAGCTTATCTCAACTCATTTCCATTTCATCATTATATTTTTATAATTTTTTATACAAAACACAAATTCCTATACACCTTTTTCAAATCTCAATACACATTTTTCAAATCTTAATACACCTTTTTCAAATTTTAACACACATTTTTCAAATTCTAAAATAATAATAATATTAAAAAATAAACAAAACTCATCTCATCTCCGAATCCAAGCGGGGCCTAAATTTCGGATTCTCAAATCCAGAACTCGGATTTAAAATTTTTTTCAATCTTTTCGAAAAAAAATTAAAATATTAAGAAATATATTAAAATTTCAAACCAGTTCGGTTCGGATGAACAGACCTAAAGAAAACATTTCTACAATACATGAATTAAGTGAGAAATGATTTATCATTTTGCATAACTGATTAATATGTTATTTATCATTTTTATCATTTTTATATAAATATATATTTATATATCAATATGTGTTTAAATAGAAAAAAAAAAACAAATGAATAATATATGAGATGATGAGTAAAAGTATTCTATAAAAAAAAAAAAAAATTATTGTCTTTGCTTAAGGTCATTGTTTGCAATCATGCATCTGATCATGAGATTGGTTATAAGTAAAACTTACGGCGCGCATGTGGCTTCACATGCATTAGAAGGCGTAAGAAAATAAATAAATTAATAAGCAACGTTTAAATTTAATTTCTCTTTAAAAAGACCAAAATGTACTCCACAATTCCAAAGTATCAATCGACACCTCCCACTAATTGCTAGCTATTAGAAGCTGGAAAAAAAAAACAAAAATTATACATATATAATCTATATGTAATAATAAAAAACTATACTGATTAACATTAATATTTATAATATATTTATAATACGCAGCTAGCGCTGATATTTTATTATAGAGAAATTGATCCTTTGAATGCAAGATATATAGATAGAGATATAGTATATATATATGGTGCGACTTGGGATTTTTGAAAAAGATCATAAAGCCAGCCGCGTTACATGAGGAGATAGCTGGGGAATATGTTGGTGCAGTTGCAGTACAACTGTACTGAATATTATCCAAAGGAAGGAGTTTTTGAGTTGGCATGGGGGGTGGTACTGGTGGCTGGTGGGGGCCGAAGAGCAGCGGGGATTAACATTAATCCCTACTGCTTTATAATTACTTTGACAAGGTAGCGCCCTCCCTTTCCCCCATATTGTTTGTCGACACGCACGCTCCCTCCGGGCCTCCCTCCCTTTCCAATCACTCCCAGTACTCTCCCTCTCGTATGATAATTAGATAATCAATCAAAAAAAAAAATATTTATTCATAAAAATAAAATTATAGCTGTGACTTGTACATATTATAAAATTTCAAATTACAAATCAACTATTTACGATTGTGACTCGTTAATATACAAATTCTTTTGTGACTAATATGGTTTAAAAACTCTAAACTTTTATAATTTTTTACAAACAAACTGTTTGAAATAACATACTCTGCTTAAAACAAAAATCTCAAATCTCATCATTTAGAAGAGGAGAAGAAGAGTTTCACTACAAAAGGTCCAAGAGACCATTTCTAATTAAAAGTTTGTCTTTAATTTTCTATATATCTCTGTGCAACTATATATATATATATCTTAAATATCATGACCAATAGACATTAATTTGACTATTCGTAATTTATTGAATGCAAACAATTTACCATTCGTAATTTATTGAATGCAAACAATTTACTACTTAATTCCCATATTGCATCAATTAATTTCTCATTTCCCTCCTGATTTTTTGTTCCTAGCTAGCAACCTATTTAGAAAAGTATATATATATATATATATATATATATATATCTGGAGAAGAAGTCTTATCTGTTCACCTCAAGATTAATATTGCTGTTATTAATTTGCTGAGTCGGCTAAAGACTATTGATTGATTAGGTGGGAAAAAGGAAAGTACCCAAACATTTATTTTTATTTTTATTTTTATTTTTATTTTTTCACATTTCTCTCCGAATATAAAAACCGACATCCTTCAGGCCTCTCATATATAGAGTCACAGACAAATAAAACAAAACCCTAGCTAATAATACCTTGTTCCGGTCCTTACAACTAAACCCAAAATATCTACAATGTCTCGCAACTCTTCCTCCTCCTCCTTCCCGTCTTGCTTTCGGCCATCCACCACCTCCGATGACCATCACTCTCCATCACAACCACCGCCATCGCCTCCCATCTCCGGCAACCCCAACCTCACCACCGGCCTCTACCAAACCCACCTCGGCCTCTTCTCCCTCACCTGGTCTCGTTCCCTTCTCGGCGGCCACTCTCTCCACCTCGATCTTCTCCACCACCAGCACCACCCATTTGACTCTCCTCCTTCTCTTCCTTCCCAATACTCCTTCCACCTCAACGTCAAACCGCTTGTCTTCTGGAAAAAACATGGATCCAAGAAGCTCAACTCCAACACCCAGATCTTTTGGGACCTGACCAGAGCCAAGTTCGGGTCCGGACCCGAACCCTACTCCGGGTTCTACATCGCCGTTGTTTTTGACAATAAAATGACCCTCCTCGTTGGCGATTACACCAAAGAAGCCTACTCCAAAACCAAAGCCCAAAAGCCTAAAAGTTCCCAAGTTCTAGTCTTGAAAAGAGAACATGTCTTTGCCAACAAAATTTGCGCCACAAGAGCAAGATTTGGAGGCAGAATGAGGGAAATACAAATAGATTGCGGCTACAACGATGACACCAGACTCTGCTTCAGCGTGGATAATAAAAAGGTCTTGCAGATAAAGCGCATAAAGTGGAAATTCAGAGGTAATGAGAGAATTGAAGTCGACGGGGTGCCCGTACAGATCTCTTGGGACGTGTACAACTGGTTGTTCGAGAAGGACAACGACGACGGGCGCGCTGTTTTCATGTTCAGATTTGAAGAAGAACAAGAAGAAAAAGAGGAGGCGAATGGGATGGCTTTGTCGGCGCAACAGAGCTGGGGTTACGGGTTGAGTACGGTGGAGTGGAGGAAGATGCGAAAGAGCTTGTCATCGTCGTCGATATCCATGTCTTCGTCGGCGGGGTCGTCTGGAGGAAGTTCTGTGATGGAGTGGGCCAGCGCGGAGGAGACTGAGTTGGGAGCCCCAACTGGTTTTTCATTGCTGGTTTATGCTTGGAAGAGGTGAAGATTGTGGAGATATTGAGGTATCCATTACAATTTAGTTGATTATTTGCTCTCACTAACCCATTTGTTCTTGGACCTGAAACAATAAAGTAGTAGGCGCTGGCGTACGGTCAGATAATCTGATCTCCATTATTTTCATACATATATACTTGAGCTAGATCTAATAACTTCGCCGATACGATGAAGGGAAAATCATTTCTTTTTCCTTCTTGTGGGTACTAATTCCAAGTTAGTTTTATAATTACATGAGTACTTTGATGAATTTTCTGGTGTAATTAATGTTGTCAAACCGATTGATCGATTAAGCAGTACAATATATGGAAGTACTTATTATAATTTTTCCCGTTGGGGTAGCTGTTCTCGTTTCAAATTATAATTATTCGTCACTTCTGTTAATTTTAGCTCCACATATATATGTGAATTCTTGGAAGTTTCAGACCATAGGACAAGACGCATGTGAGGTGGGTCTTTTTTCAAGATTCCTTGAGTTCTATCTGATAGGTTCATGATTTTTTTTTTTTTTGCAATAATTAATGTACGACCTTAAATCTACTCTAACCAATCTCAACCGCTACTTTGTTAACAACGTCTCGGATCGACAAAAGTAACTCATTTTGGACGGTAATTAAGCGTGGGCGATCACAAATCCATGATAAGAAACGGCACGAAAAGAGATGGGAAATGGCCCAAATTGGTGTGTAGTAGGAGACAGGCAGAAACTTGTATACGTTCGACTTTCGTGTTGACCACATGGCACTGGTTTCGTCTGGCACCTTTGTCCGTGGAAAATTTGTCAGTCCCGTGAATCTATAGAATTTACCTACCCTAAAATCATGAAACAGTATTGTACTTGTGACATATTATATATAGGCCACATATTACGCGATCGATCGATCCAAAACTTTGAAAAGAAATATAATATATATATATTTTAATTTAATAAGGTAATATTAATTTTAACATATATTAATCTATTCTAAAAAATTATATTGACTTTTTTTATAAAATTATTTTAATTTTATTTTGAAAATAAATTTCTAACAAATATTTAATTATCTATATTGAAAAAGAAATAATTAAGAATTTTGATTTAGATTTAATATTTGATGTTTTTATTTATTTAAAAAGAAAATAAATTACAATTTTAGACACTTTGTATTTCTTTTATTTAATATATATATAAGTATATTAATTTTATTTTAATAATATATTCTTTTTGATATATCATATATATTTTTTAATACATAGGTTATATTAAACGTATTTTATTTTTATACTAGATCTTACTATCAGATTATTCTATACTGTAAAAAAAATTTATATAGAAATAAAATAAAAAATATCTTATATATATTATTTTAATTTTATTTGAGCTCCCTAAAGCAAATTCTTAGTACCGTCACTGTTCTTAATTACTTTATTACATAAAGTAGTGGATAGAATTCAAGTAAATCTCAACTAATTTATGAATTAGTGATTTCTATATTTATATATTAAGTTATGCCGGACTTCATTTAAGAAAAAAAAAATAGTTATGCCGAACATAATTGAGATAGTTTTGAAGACTTGTCTCAACAGATGATCAACACAGAGAGAATAAGACATTTTGTCTAAAATATAAAAAAATATAACTCTGTGGATTATTAATTAATAATAAAATTTAAAATTATTTTATGAATCCCAAATTGGAAATCTTCATGATTTTCTCAAAAATGTAAAAATTGTATAAAAAATCAACAAGAATCTTACCAAGAATCTAGATAAAATCAAAATCAAAATCACTTTCAAAACTTGAAACTAAATATTTATTAACAAGCTTTTCTTTTTGTTGAAAAATAAATAAATTGCCTTGGTCCAAGAAAAATATTAACTTTTTCCTTCCATATTTGCTCATATTCATCTTCTTAAGGTAGTAATACTTCAATGCAATCAACGTAGAATTTGAATTTAGATACCTGATCATATCAATTAGGGTTTGCACCATTCTCATCGAGTTGGAGAGAATTCATCCCTGAATTCTAAACTTTCTTTCTTTGAGCTTTTGGATATCCAATTAGACCAATAATTTTTTTCTTTTGTTGTATTATCCCAATAATCATTAGAAAATTAGAATTGATTTGGTCGGCTCGAAATAAAATAATATTGAGCATCTTATATTTCAAAATGAGATTATGAAGAAATATATATTCAACTCCAAGAAAATCAAAAGTTAATCAAGACTCCACCACCATTTTCTTTTTTAGATTTTCTAGGTTGTTTTTTTAAAAAAAAAAAAAAAAAGTTACCACATCCACTATGTTAGCTTCATCAGGATGGGTATAGTAGATTAATATAGAGTTACACTTTATGGAAAAATATCCATCCTCAAACTCTTTCAAGCTCATCCAACAAATCAATGAAACATTCAGTTTGAAGAGTATTAGTACATTCTGGTGAATCAACTATAAAACTAAAGTTCACATGATGCTTCTACCTACTTGCAGGATACTCTCAAAATAGAGCACGATTGTGATATGAATTCTTAAAATTGGAATCAGAATCGTGATTTTTTATCTCACGATCACCAATATCCTTCACCATTAGATATTGGATTAACTCTAAATTATTCGTCTGTGCAAATCCTCAATGGTGTAGGACTTCCTCGTTCAAAACCTGTCCATGACAACCATGGCCATGACTACAATCGCGATCTCCAGCCACGAAAACTAATGAGATATAACTCAAAAAAAGATACTTAAACTTTAATGCCAACTAACACCGGATATAGTTGAGATAATTTTGGTGGCTAGTTTTAACAAATGATTAATACAAAGAAGATTAAAAATTCACTTAAAAGACAAAGAAGATTAAAACTTGAGAAATTATCAATTAATAATAAAGTTTGAAATTATTTTAAGAAGCCCACAAATTAGACTTAAATAACTGCAAAAGTCAAAATATTTATGAAGGTTTTTTTCAAAAGTTTAAAAAACTAAAATAATATATGAGAAACCAATAAAAAAATAAGGATCATTCCAAAAATTTAGTCAAAATCAAAATCAGAATCACTTACTCGAAATTAAATATTTAACTAGGCAAATATGTTTGGGTGGAAAAAACTAATATTAAGCTTTCCTTCTATATTTGTATAGATTTATCTTCGTAAGATATTGATAGTTCAATACATGAACGTATAAAAATCCAAGTCTAAATCTAAATACTTCATTTTAATTTGGGTTCGCAAAGATACTGCCGCTAAATCTGGTTTGAAAAATGGGTAGACTAGACTAATTAATACGTTCGAGCAGGTGCATGCGTAAATTAATTAATAGTCACATATATGATATATCCAAATTTATTGTCAAAAAAGCTGATCACATGCAAGTAGCTGATCAGTTTGTTCAAGTGCTTTAGGCCGGTAGGTTTGCATCTTTATAAGCACATTATAAAATGATTACATAATAATAAGATACTTTTGTCATGGTGCGAAGACTAGTCTTCATGAGCTGTTCAAAGAATAGGTTGTGGTAAAGTATAAAAAAAAAAATTGAATAGTAATATAAATAATATAAATAGATAAAATAATAATAATAATAATAATAATGATATAACAATAAATATAGTAGTAGAGTGTTTTTAGAATAATCTATGGAAAATGATAGTTACTACTCATTCATTATTTATTTTGTATTTGATTTTTTTAATTTTTATTTTATTTAATAATTAAGAAAGTAATTATTAATAAGATTATATATTTTTTAATTTTTTTCTTAATGATTAAAGATGTTAAAAAATACTTAAAAATAATAATAATAAAATTAAATATAAAAAAAACAAATAATAATAAAATAATAAACCTATCACTCTCCATAATCTATTATCCAAATGGAACGTTACAACTCTTGTGGGTTGACCAAGTCCCCCAAGTTGCTAATTACAGGTAAATCTGTGCCTTATCGACCAGAATTTGGCCTAATGTATTACCAATGCAAATATCTAAACCTGTCTTAATATGTCGGACCGACCACCTTTAGTTTTGCCTTGTCTCATGATCTGCTAGTGGTCCGAGTAATTGTATTTGTTTTAAGTAGAACAGTTGTTGTTGTTTTTTTTTTTTTCCCTTTCTTTCTATCTTCGATCTTTCTTTCTGGCCATACACGAACGTCGGTGCGATATTCTTCTTCTAACATTTCCAACAACATCTTTAATAGGTACAATAATTGTCATGCGTTTTCCAAGTTATTATTGACCATCGTACAAGACTACAAGATCGCATGTGGAGCAGTCTATTTCTTAGTGCGCCTCGCGTGTATATATGATAAATTATAAATAAATAATTTAAATGGCTATTTTTGTTTGAATATGTCTTCGATCAATAAGAGTTAATTGATGAAAGGATTAGTTAATCATTAAATATGTGTAAAAACGAGAAAAAAAAAATTCCACTTGCCTGACGGTTACGGCATCAGAAGATAATTACAAGGAAAATTAACCAAATGGGCTTTAAAATGGAGTTGCCTGAAAAAAAGGTGTTGGAAAAGGGGTTGTTCAGGATGATTAAATTTTTTTTTAAATAAAAAAGGAAAAAAAATGGGCCATATGAGTCATAGACTCATACGACCAAGTTTCCGGCCACATGCCTTGTCCGTTTGTGTAGCTGTTGTTTGTAGTGGGGCTTCTGCAAGCTCGTGAACGTACACCTTCGGTAGCTTTTGCCCAAACATTAGCAAAAGAAAGTCGGTCCGAAAAATGCAAATATTGTATATGTTAGAATATGTCGCTCTTATTTGACGAGAATATAGTAATAAATAACAGATGACGGAATGAATAAGCAAGTGATGATTGTATATCAAACATTTAATATAAATACATATGTTATAATTCTAATTATGATGATAGTGAAATTTATCGTTAACTCTTATAGATGTAGGAATATAATTGAAACAGGTGAATTTTTGTATTATTTTTCTCTTTTTTTTTATTATTTTGTATTATTCATCATAATTGTCGTACAATCACAACAATATATGTATAATATTGTTTATAATATTTTTTTTATTAAAGAATAATGTTAAAACATAATCTTCATTTTGGCAATGGTATAATATTGTTTGCAATAATTTTTATTATTGTCATGAGTGGAAGATTGTATTATAATCTTACTAATAAATAAAGATAAAAAAAATAACATTATTTTAAAAAAGATATTAATATAATTTTAAATTTTTTTGATATTAAACTTGTATGTAATCTCCTAAATGAGGAGTGTTTTAGCATTGCTCTTATCAAATTGTTATATTTGCACGCGTGAGGCAAGTGGTAATGTCAATACATTGATTAATGAAGAAATTAATTAATTAAGAGATTTTTTTCATCCAAATTGATCAATTTAAGTTTTACACGATCATATCAAACTTTAATACACAACATGTTATTAAAAAAAAAAAATACATCTACGTATAATCGATGTTGAATGAGTAAAGTAATTAACCTCGTAGAGGATCGAACAAGTGGTAAGTTTCCAAGGACGTCTGGGTTACGTGCGGATCATAATCTGTTACTCTATGCCGCTATTTATGACTTGAACGAGGAAAGCCTTTTTTCTTTTTCTTTTTTGTTTTTCACTCTTTACCTTAAAAGCAACCACCTAGTACTTTACGTGAGAAAGTTTATATAAAAATTATTAAAGTTACTATATTCTAATTAAATATGTAAGAAAAATCAGTCAATCACGCATGCATGATGGTAGTTTATTTTGAAGACCAGATTTTAACTGGTCATGGCATCTTATTGGCTTGGTTATATTTAAAATTTAGATAATTTGTGCTAAAAATATTTTACATTAAATTGGTTATATCTAAAATATTTAAATTTTATTTTCAAATACTTAACTAAATATAGAAGATTAGAATTAATTTTTTAAATATTAAAATATTAGTTTCTCACTCTAACCAAATATGAAAAGGCTAATTTTTTACTCTAACTAAACATTAAATCTATTAATTTAATAATATTTTATTATTATATAGATTGTGAATAACTAATCTAATGTGAAGATTGAATTTAAATAGAAGAGGGGAATGTAAAAAAGTGTCATATTAGCTAAATGTTGAAGATGAATATAACCAATTCAATAAAGATGCTCGGTTTAGGATTTAGGGGCTAATATACATCCAGCAGCAATATAATAACTAAAGGCCAGGTACCGTGTATGACGTGCCTCTTCTTAATTTGCAGCAGTCTACGCGGAATAAGAAATTGGCCTAATATTTTAGGACTAAATAGACAACATGATATCTATCCATCGAGACTTGGGATCATCTATTCCCATTTGCCCATCCGCAGTGTTTATGCTAATTCAGTACTGCTTCTTTAAAATCTAAAATATTACTAATATATATATATATAAGGTATTGTCAGTATCCATTAACATATAGCTGATTTAAACTTGCAATGAGATCAGTACTATTTGTTTTTAACGGTTAATGACTTTCATTTATTTATATTTTCCAGTGGAGTTATTATTTAATCAGACAAAAAATAACAATGCTACGTAGAATCGAAAAGTATGTAAATATCACGTGAACATTTTAAAAAGGTGTGAGATGTACAATTAAAAAAATATTTTTTTTCATGTAGAATCTATATTTATTCTTTTTTCTAAAATAATTATACGATGTTTATACATTTCACAATTACAAGTATTATTTTTTGACTAGAATAAAAAAAAAAAGCAAAACAAGTATGTATAATATACGTGTTTCTGCAGAGATGCATAAAGTTGTATGCTCCGTTCCTTAGTGGGACAGGTAGAAATGAATAATAAATATATTAGCCTTTATTTTTTCCAATTATTTCTAAAAGAGGTGAAAGAGCAGGGGAAAAAGTTACAAACCCATGTCAAATTTCTCCACAGACGAAAGGGCAAATGGTTGTAACGCTTTAGAAAAAAGAAGTCAATCGGAGTCCACTACATCATACCTTTTTCCAATCTTTGTAGAATTTCTCCTATAATATATATATATATATATCAATCTCCTATACTTGCTTCCACAGAAACAGCGTATTTCATTCGAGTTGGGTAAGTTTCAATTGCCAAAAAATGGTAGTTAAAACTTAGTTAAATAATAAAATAATCGAACGAGACAAATCAGGATTCAGGCCCGATGGGCCCTTTCAGGTAAAGGGTATGCGGTACGCTTTCTCGTACCGAAAAGTATGAAGTTTCGCTAACAAGCGTCGTACGAACTATATCTAACTCATAAGGAAAGAAATGGGCTGATTTGGAGGACCAACATCAAGGCCCACTTAAACAAGTCACGGGATGCAAATGATTCCAGCCCACTCTACACTGCCTCCTTCTTCAACCCTTTTGTTCAAACATTTTTCAGTCTCAACAGACACTTAAAAGTATTCTCTATTTCGTCTTTGGAGCTCCCTAAGCAAAGAGAATCGTAATATGTAGTCTATAAGTGAAGAAAAAGACTAACGATTTTAAATACATTACATATTTTCCATTAAAGCAAAGGCAGAGGATTTGGCGGAACTGCAATATTTTTGAGAAGCCATTTCCCTAACCATAAGACAAGCTCAGTACAATTAATTGAAAAGACAGGATCTTGCTATCTTGCCCATCATTTTTTGTTGTAGAATTCTACAGTACGCTATAAGTATCAAACCAGGATGCCATCAAAGTTTTATAGTCAAGGCCAAGGTTGAAGATGAATGGATCAAAGAGAAAGATTGAGGGAAACAACAGCTTTGTCTAGCACTTTTGATTGCAGCGAGAGGTGGAGGATTTGCAAAAGATTTATGTGCGGATAAAATATCTCAAGTAGGGCCCAGACCTATTATTTAGTGCACTAGAAGATGAAAACACGTGGGGTATAGGCATAAAGAATGTAGACTGACACACGTAACCCAAATAGTCTATAAAAGAACCCTAATCAGATAAAAAGAGAACTCTCTGGCTGAACAACAATTCCTCTATTTTTTCGAATCGCCTGTTTCGTCTTCTCAGATAAACTCAATAGCTCATACCAGTAAAATTATGTATATTATTCATGTACAGTGAGAGCCCTGAGAGACTGTAAAAATACTCATTATAATGGATTCCCTTCTCCAAATCCCGTGGACGTAGGTCTTACATCGAACCACGTACGTATGGCCGCACCAAAGTTTCACCGGGGGCCCAAACGACACCCATTGAAGCCCAACTCGCTCCAATGGATCGGGAATAACTCATTTTCCTGTCCTGACCTGTTGACCGATTTTTGTGGCATCAATAATTCAAACTGACTTGACTGGCTCCTCAATTTCTTCTTCTCTCCTTCATAAACCCTAACTCTAGAACTAAATTGCCCAACTTTCCCTTCACTAACATCTGCTGGAAGGACACAGGTGCAGAAAGAACCTGTAATTCATTAAGAAAAGGGGTCATTACAATATCATGCCACATCTGATCTTTGATCAGGTTTCCTAATCCCTGATATTTATCGGCAGAAAATAGCTGCTGATTAGATTAACTCAGGGAAACAATTTTGGTAGCAACAACTCAAATTGTGATGTCGGAGAGCAAAATATAGCATGAATATGCAATGGAAGATCATAAGGAGATCAAAGAGAACAGATAGATTGGCACCTACTGCGGTTTCTGCTCTTTAGGATACACAATGTTTTTCACTTTGTTCTTTTTCATATTTTCTGTTTTACAATTCTAGTTTTCTGCCATGTTTGGTCCAACTTCCAAACACCAAGGGCTTACCTTTTGGCATCTTTGTCAATAGAATACCTATATATTGTTAATAGGAATACTTTAGCCACAAATAGATTATATAAAAATAATCCCAAAAATTAATGTTGCTTCATGTGATTCGTCAGATTTTAAAGTTAGTTTTATTGTAAAGTAGATCTAACAGATCACATAAAACCATATCAGTTTGTAAAATTACTTTTGTATAATTTCTCTAGAGCTATAGCAGTCCAATCACCGTTTGTTAAAGGTCTTGGTTTTCTTTAATTTCAAACAATTTTCCCAACAAGCAATCTAATAATTCAGGCATAGAAACAGAAACAAAGAAAAGACAAGTCAATCTCTTACCAAGTCTAGCGAGTCTGTTGACCCAACTAGGAATGGCTTTCCCTGTCAACCTGATACAAACGTCATGGCAGAAGTGGTTGCAGTTCTTGGTGATAAGATGGTAAGCGTTTCCACAATACTCTTCAGCTAATTTCTCCATGAAGGACCGGACTTCTGTGGGACCTAGATCAGTTCTTCCGATCAATATCGATTTTCTGAATGTGAAACCAGGACAATGCTTTGCTTCAACTTCAAAAATCCCTGAGGTTGAATGCTCATGTGCTCCAAACCCGTATTCAACATCATGAACTGTATCGGATTAAACAGCAAAATAAGATTTTATCAAACAAATCCAGAACCATCATTCAGGTAAAATTCCAGAAGTGATAAGAAATGTAACGGAACAAACAAATAATTATATCTATTACAGAATCTTATACCCAATTTGCCATCTATTTGAATGCCGAGAAAACGAACCTAAGAAAAGTTTAGCACAAAATGTCTTGTTTGCTAGAACAAGAAGAAACTCAAACCGGCACAATTAAGATTTAAGCCACATAAATAAATTCATCAATTCTAAGAAACAATTTGAAAATTTAGAGTTTTCAGCTGGCAGATTCAACACAGAACCCGACCACATATTTGAAATTAAACACAAAACAGAGAAATGAAACAATTGCCATCTAATGACAGCCCCAAGTTCAATTAGCAGGTAAAGACCCAACTTTTATCTTCTTTCATTCAATTTCCTCCACTTCCATAGCTGAAAGCACCCACACAGACCCCAAAAACCATCGAAATGGCTAAAAAGATGAATAAATGAATACAACCTCCACATTCAAAGAATATAAACAAATAAATAGCCTATCTAATTACAATGAAATCAAACCTTGCACGCCGGAATGGTACACCCCAAGGCCGAGCCAATACGCGTACCCGTTAATCGGCGTCAGGTCGTACACGTTAAGATAGACCGGCGCTGCTCCGTTCTTCTCCTTTTTCTTCTTCGCCAGCGATACATTTCTACACAACATTGTTCACCCAGATGCAGCTGCCACCGGAATCTCAAAGAAACCGGGCACCAGAAACAGATTTCTGCGGACTTCTTTAGAAGATTAGGAATTTCGAGATTTGTCGTCGCCGTCGGGAATTCTACTAGTTTGTATTTTTTGGGAAGAAGAATCTTCGAACTTGGGCTGTTCTGCCGTCTGCGGCCGAAAGTGTCTGTTGTCCTCGTACTATGTGTCCCTGTTTTATACACAAGTAAATACCTTTTTTTTTTTTATTTAATACAAAACATTATAGCACATCCTCGAGTATTAATTCGCAACTCATTGACCATTGTGGGCCCGTGGCCCCATATTTTTCGTTCAACCTTTTATTCCCGTAATACATTAATCAAATTGAATGGTATAGATTGACGTGACATCTCATGTGTCGGAAAATCTAAAGTTGTATGAGAAATGATATACAATAATATATTTCATAACATTTTATACGTTATATATTATAAAATATAGATATTTTTATAATATAAATTATAAAAATACTCTTTATTTTAAAATATTATTATGTAAAATATTGTAAAATGTGATGTGTGTTTATTATTTTTCAAATTGTATCATATTAACTTTATAAAAAAAAATCTAATAAAAAACCAAATTTACTTACACAATTACCCCTCGATCCTGCCTAAATTAGAATTGAAAATTTCTACATGTCGAATAATGTTAGTGGCACTATCTATAGACTATAGTTTTATAAATTCATGGTTCACATTGAAGTGCAGTTGATGCAAATTTCAATGACCGGCCTCAAAGCAACGGAGTTACGTAAGGGTTGTTTATTGTTCTCTCCTTTATTCGAAAATGACTCCAAATCCAGTGAGTGTTGATGTGTTGGTACATTTAAGACTTGATTAATTTGGTCATACAGCATTTTGGTTCACTTAATAATAAATGACTTTTATTATAAAAATAAAAAAAATAAAAAAGTAAAGCAATCCACTAAAGTAAGGCATGAAGTAATGTCTAAGGTTTAATTAGTTAAAATAACAATTAAATATTAAATTATGTATATAATTGGTTTAGTGGTTTGCTCAAATTAGAGGGATTTGTGATGGGGGACGATTGGAACAAAATAACTTTATTTTATTTATTTAATTTAGTGATATTGATATTTTAATTAGTGCAGGAAGAATAAGAAGGCAGTGGCACCGGCCCTGACAGATGCCAGATTAGATAGATGCAGTGTAGGTCTGGTTTGGAATCTTTGGATAGTCTTTTATCTCATTTTATTTTCTTTTAATATTTAAATATTATAAATACAAATATTTTATTTTTAATTTTTAATTTTTAATTATTTATAAATAAAATAGAAAAAATATTTTATTTTTAAATTATAAAATAAAATTTATATTATAATAAGAAAAATTATACTATCTCTATTCAACTTTTTTTTTTAAAAATTTAAAAATAATATTTATGATCCGTTTAAATTTAAAAGTGAGTTAAGTTTATTTTAACTTACTTTTATTTTTTTATTATATATTTTTATTTTTTTATAAAAAATATATATATTTCTATATATTTTTTTAAAATTTTAATACATATTTTTAAAATTTTAATATATTTTTTTAAAATTTTAAATTTTTTTTTTAATTTTAAAATAAAAATAATATTAAAAATAAACTAATCTAATCTTAACCAATTTTATTTTCAAATAGGGACCTATGTTAACGTAGATGAGGGGTTATGGTTAGCGTAGGTAGGTGGAATCTTACTTGCTTGCTAACAACGACAATAATGGAACGTCCCATCATAAATTCATATATATATATATATAATGACCAATGGATGATATATCAAGTGTTATGAATCCACGCAGAAGTAATATTCGAAGGAGATCGGTCCCTCATTAGAAACAGTTTTTATATAAACTATAATAAATTTTTTTTTAAAATATAACAAAAAAAATATAATAAAATAATAAAAAAATATAATAAAAAAATAAAATAAAAATAATTTTAAAAAAATGTTCGATCTCAATCTAGATGGTACACGGGGGAACATGGGGGGCGGCATCATCCACTCGACTGCGGGCATCTGACGATCATACCCATACAATAGCGATGTATGATAACTTCCGGTGTACTCTACTAAAACTTAAATTTAATCTGACTGACCGAATTCTAAATATTTTTATATTGGAATTAAGTGATGATTATTTATCTGTATATATATAATTTTGATGCTGAGAATGAGTTGCATTAGTATTTAAATGCATGCGCGCGTGTAATATTAGTCAATCACCGGGATTCCTTTCTTGGGTTGTCACTTCAATTAGAGTACTTGACGTTACAACATGTCTAACAAACAATCAGGATTTAATATTTAGAAGGTTATCGATAAATATATTATATGAATGAATATAAATAATATTTTTTTATAAATGATTATATATTAAAATAATAATTATATGTTATAAAATTATATATAAAAAAGATATGTTTAAAAATTTACTAAATTCATTATCAACACAAATTAAATTTAATAAATAAGAATAACATAATTAATAATTTAAAATAATTAATATTGAAGTAACAATTGAGAAAGAATTAGGTTAAATATAGTGAATTAATTATTTTGAAAATATTTTTATTTTATAATCTCTTATTTTATTTTTTGAATTAATTTATATTTTAATTTAGCTTATAAATTTGGATCAAGTAAAAATAGAACATAAATATATGACATTGTATTTGGAAAGATATTACAAATATCCAAAAATATGAAGATGTCATTGATGGTTATAGAAAATATTTAAAATGAACAAAAAATATTAAAAAAAATATATAATATTCAAATAATATGAAGGAAAAATAGATAAATTAATGTATGGTATATTATAAAATGTAGAATGTAAAATAAAAAAATTAGATTTCGATGATGTATTTTAAAGAATAGATCTAGAATAGTTATTTGAAAGTATTCTGATAGTAATTATGAAATTAGATGAATTGAAAATTTGGATATTAATAAAATTAAAAATTAAAATGAAATTAGATAAATATTAGAATTTAAAAGATAATTTCAATACAAATTTTGAAGAAAAGGGGAGGGGAGGAGAAATATATTTTTTTTTTTATATGGGGGAGAATTTTTCATTATATATATATATAAATTATAAGTCTATAATAACATTTAAATTTTTTCAAAAATTTTGCGGGGCTACTTGGGCCCGCTTCTGAAGTTGAGGTTCAGAATCATGCGAAGCCAGGAATATCTATCATGTCTACGCACATGGAGCAAGTTAATATCAGGCGGTATACCATGTTCCTTGCTTTTGTTTCGTATTTCACGGCATCTGATCTGAAACAGAAACAAGTTTGCGTTTCATGTTCCAGCTTATTCGTTCTCTAGTAATTAATTTAGAGGAAGAGATTTTAGTTTTCTATTTTTAACGGTGAATAGTTTCTCAGACATTTGATTTGTAGAAATTTAAAAATTGTGTCCCAAATACTCTTTGACGAGTATACTAAATTTTTTTAATTATATCGATCATATTTATAAACTTCAATTTTTTTGATTGAATAAAATTTTTTTGAAAAAAAACTTCAATATTAAAGCACGCTTTCTTATACAATGGCGTTACTTATTTAAATGTCCCAGAAACGATGAGGTGGGGACTAGTATTACTAATTTACATATAGAACGGCATGTACCGCGACGAGTAAAGAACAAATATTAGAGTTAAAATTATAAGTAATTACTAATCATCGAATATTTCACGATCGAGATTATGAGGTGTAAAAAAATCAAAGTTTTGAATTCCGTTTTAGTGATCGTTCTGGTTGGGGCATTGGAACGAAATATTTTAGTACCGGTCTGTTCCGGTGTACCGTTTCGAGATTAATTATATATTATAATAAATATTTTTATATATAAACTAACAATTAATAGAATAAAAACATATATATGTAAGTGTGTATCGTATATATGTATACATATTAGAAGAATTAAAAATTTATAAAATGATTGGAAGTTGAAAAAATATAAATTTAAATTGAGATACAAAAATAAATAAATAGATAAAATATTAAAAATAATGATATTTAAAAAAAACGTATTTAAAATTACAAAGTATATAAATATATTTTATATTCTAAAATTAATTAAATACCATCTAAATTTAAAATTAAAAAAAAAATATAATTCAAACACAAAAAATTACAAAAATAATCTAAATCAGAATAGGGACCGGAACGGCCAGAATTTATATTGAAACAGTCGGAACGGTCGGAATTTGACCGAAATGGCCGAAATTTGACCGGAACGGCCGGAATTTAGACCGGAACGGAATAAGGTGATATACTGTTCCGGTTGAGGTACCGGAACAGAACATTCTGGCCGTTCCAGCCAGAACGGAACGAAATTCAAAATATTGAAAAAAACACTAACAAATTAACCCATATGAGTGGGTGTAATCGGTCTTCTTTATTCTGATTTTCAATAAAATTTAGAGTTGAAAATCGATTATGATTTAATTATCTCTCAAAACTATTAGTACTAGTTTTACGGACTCCAATTTTAATAAAATATAAAATTTTAAAAAATTAAATAAATAACTCGTTCAAAAAATTTGTTATATTGAAAATAGTAGTCTATTACAAAAATCTATTTTACTATAAAAAGCTGTTATATATAAAAAAAAAATATATAAATAAATTGCATTAAAAAGATTACGATAAAATAAAAATTATTATATAAAAAATCTACACTAATCATCTAGTTTTCAGGTTGAATTTAAACCCCTTTTTATATATAGATTTAAAATATATTACTAATCATAATATAGTATTAGATTATTAGTATTAGGTCATAAAATATAAATTATAATTAATATATATTATATATTAATATATAAAATATTATATATAATATTAAAAAAACTAATTAAAAAATATGTATTGTATTGTGATATGTTTGAGTCTTAAAAAGCTTAAAATCATAATCGAATCGATATCGACTGATTTTAATATTAAAAAAATCGATTCTAGACAAGACTGATCCAAAACCATTTCAACTTTACCTATTTGAAATATTAGATCAGTCTAATTTTTCAATTTTGTATTACATAATGAATGATATGATCATAAATTACCACATTGATCATACACTTATGCTTCGAGGGGATTTTAAAGTTCTATGATAACCTAGACTTTGTTGCTTAATTTTTGACAAGTAATCATATATTACTCAATTTACCTTTGAAATAATATATAATATAACATCACGAGGTCACAGTAAGGAAGATTGAAGAAGACCGTGCATTAGTATCACAAGATTCCAGTACCGAGGCAAATTAGGACTTGGCTTGAAATGTTATTTATCATCTTTACACTTCACAGTGCTAATATATAATTTATCATTTAATAATTACAAGACATGATATTTATACATCAATATGTACTATTTATTTGAATAAAAAGATTAAAATAATAAATCACATATTAAATTATAAGCTTTTAAGTTGAGATGAATTTGATTTATTTTTTAATATTATTATTATTTTGAGATTTGAAAAAGATGTATTAAAATTTAAAAAAGGTGTATTGAGATTTGAAAAAAAATGTATAGAAATTTATGTTTTGTATAAAAAATTATAAAAATATAATGATAAAATAAAAGTGAGTTTAAATGAACTCAATTGTTTCCAATTCATACATCCCCTCAAATGAAGTCAGTTTGGACTGAAGTACTACGAAAAACTCAAACATTTAAGTCTTCTGTACTGATGTACAATACCTCACATCACTAACCAAAATCCGTCCTGGACAGACATAAAACGTAAAAAAAAAAAAAAAAAATCAACCAACTTTAATCACTCTTTTTAATGCCAACGTTATACCCAAAAAAGAAAGGCTACAACCTTCTCATTCGATCATAATTCCCGAAAAAATCAAATTAAAGAGATCATAATTTAATGCGCTGCCAATTTTTTTTTAAAATAAAAAAAAAAAACTGTTTTGTACAAACATTTTATAAAATTAAGAATAAATGCGGGTAAACAGTCAAGTGATAAAAACCACAAAACTCAAAAATTGTTATGAAATTTAAAGAAAGGAACTACTATTGTAAAAAAAGAAATAAGAAATTCTCTCTAAAACTCTTAAGAACTGAAATTTTCATTCTCTCTCTATATTTTCTTATGAATTTCATTACAACTGAAACCCCTATTTATAGGCTTTAAAATTACTATGCAAGTTACTATACAAGTCACTATACAGAATTTAAAATAATAGTAGTGGGGTCATTCACATAATTTTAGTAGTGGAACAGGGGGCGGCTGCCAACGTTCGTTCATTATACTCCCCCTTGAATGACCGCCAATAAGGAATCTGCCTCGTTAAAACCTTGCCAAGTAAAAACCCAGTGGGAAGAAAAACCAATGGCGAAAGAAAAATAGTACAGTCTTCTTATGTATCCACAAATGCTTTAAGATTGCCTCATTAAAACCTTGCAGAGGAAAACCCAGTGAGACGAAACCTCAGCGAAGGAAAAAGAGTATAATCAACACATTTACTCCTCCTAAAAAGTGCATGACAAAAGATCTTTGAGTTTTCGCATTCCAATGTTATGCACAATCTTCTTAAATGTGGAAGTTGGTAATGCCTTTGTGAATAAATCTGCCAGATTATCACTAGATCGTATCTGCTTGACATCAATTTCATCTTTCTCTTGAAATTCATGAGTATAAAAAAAAATTTAGGTGAAATATGTTTGGTTCTGTCACCTTTGATATATCATCCTCTGATTTGAGTGATACAAGCAGTATTATCTTCATATAAGATTGTTGGGCTATTATTGATCATGGGAAGTCCACACTTTTCCTAGATATGTTGAATAATTGATCTCAACCAAATAAACTCTCGATTTGCTTCATGAATAGCAATGATCTCTGAGTGATTTGAAGAAGTAGCAGATAGTGTCTGCTTAACAGATCTCCATGATATGGCAGTATCTCCATAAGTAAATAAATATCCAGTTTGAGATCTACCTCTGTGTGGGTCTGAAATATAACCTGCATCTGCATACCCAATCAATTCTGGACTTGAACCACGTTGATAAAATAATCTCATATCAACCGTACCATGAAGGTAACGAAGGACATGTTTAATGCCATTCCAATGCTTTCGAGTTGGTGCAGAACTATATCTTGCAAGCAGATTAACTGAGAATGTAATATCTGGTCGAGTGCAATTTGCAAGATACATCAAAGCTCCAATTGTACTGAGATATGGTACTTCAGGACCAAGAATTTCTTCATCGTCATCACAAGGACGAAATGGATCTTTCTTCACATCAAGTGTTCGAACAATCATTGGAGTACTGAGAGGATGAGATTTGTCCATATTAAAATGCTTTAGGACTTTCTCAGTATACATGGACTGATGAATAAAAATTCTATTTGGCAAGTGCTCAAACTGCAGGTCGAGACAAAGTTTTGTTTTGCCAAGATCTTTCATTTCAAATTCATTCTTTAAATATATAGCGGTTTTTGAGATCTTTTCAGAAGTTCCCACAATATTTAAATCATCAATATAAACTGTAATAATGACAAATCCAGATTCTGATTTCTTAATAAAAACACATGGGCATATAGGATTATTCTCAAATCTTTCTTTCAATAGATATTCGCTTAAGCGATTATACCACATGCGTTCGGATTGCTTCAACCCATATAAAGATCTTTGTAGTCTGATTGAGTACATATTTCTAGATGTACTTGTAGATGCTTCAGGCATCTTATATCCTTCAGGGATTTTCATATATATGTCATGGTCTAAGGATCCATATAAATATGCAGTGACCATATCCATCAACGCCATTTCTAATCCTTTTGTAACAACCAGACTAATCAAAAATCTAAATGTGATTGCATCCATAACGGGAGAGTATGTTTCTTCATAATCAATCTCAGGTTTCTGCAGGAAACCTTGTGCAACAAGCCGTGCTTTGTATCGCACAATTTCATTTTTCTCATTACGTTTTCGTACAAATACCCACTTATATCCAACAGGCATCACACCCTTTGGTGTTTGGACAACAGGTCCAAATACTTCTCGTTTTGCTAGCGAATTTAATTCAGTTTCAATAGCTGTTTTCCATTTTGGCCAATCATTTCTACGTCAACATTCTTCGACGCTTTTTGGCTCACTTTCTTCATTACTTCTGGTAATGTTAAGGGCTATTTTATATGAAAATATGTTGTCGACAACAGTTTTATTTCTATCCAAAATTTCTCCAGTTTTCATGAAATGTATTGAGATCTCATTATTTTCAGGTACCTGTTCCTCTTCAGGGGAAAATATTTCATGACACACCTCTTCAAGAGGTCCCTTTTTAGGAGATTTATACTCTTCAAGAGTTTCCTCTTCAGTAGGTTCTGGAATAGAAAATTTAAACTCTTTAGGAACACCAATTATATTTGTGGCCTGTATTGTGGGTACGTGTTTTTCAGGAATACCAAATTCATTTTGTATTCTTTTCCTTCTGGGAATTTTGTCTTTTGCACCAATAGGTCTTCCACGCTTCAGGCGTGTTTTAGATTCACCTATTGCTATTTTGACAATTTGTCATTCAGGGACTTCAATCATTGCTGGAGTATTAACAGCAGGAATATAAGATTTTACTACACTTTTAGTGTCAGTAAATACATCCGGTAACTGATTTGCAACATTTTGCAAATGAATAATCCTTTGAACTTCCCGTTTACATTCATTTGTAGGAGGATCAAAATGAGACAGGGTCTTATTATCCCAAGTAATATCTTGTCGTGCTTCACGCACCGACTTTTCTTTACCCATTAACGGAAAATTTGATTCGTTAAAATGACAATTCTCAAAACGTGCTTTAAACATATCCCCTGTAAGGGGTTCAAGGAATCTAATAATGGATGGAGAATCAAAACCAACATATATCCCAAGTCTACGTTGAGGGCCCATTTTTGTACGTTGTGGAGGTGCAATTGGAACATATACAGCACATCCAAAAGTACGAAGATGAGAAATATTTGATTGTTGACCAAATGCAAACTGTAATGGAGAATATTTATAATATGCAGATGGTCTAATGCGAATTAGAGATGCTGCATGAAGTATAGCATGTCCCCAAGTAGAAACAGGTAGTCTTGATTTCATAAGTAAAGGTCTAGCGATTAGTTGAAGCCTTTTGATCAAAGACTCAGCTAAACCGTTTTGTGTGTGTGTATGGGCAACAGGATGTTCAACATCTATTCCTATTGACATGCAATAATCATAAAAAACTTGAGATGAAAATTCACCTGCATTATCCAATCGAATGGTCTTAATTAGATATTCAAGAAATTGTGCTCGTAGTTTAATTATCTTAACAAGAAGTCTAGCAAATGCAACATTTCTAGTAGAAAGAAGACAAACATGTGACCATCGACTAGATGCATCAATTAGAATTATAAAATATCTAAATGGTCCACTTGATGGATGAATAGACCCACATATATCTCCGTGAATCCTTTGTAAAAAGGATGGAGATTCAATAATGACTTTTGAGGGAGATGGTCTAATAATTAACTTACCTTGAGAACATGCAGAGCACGGAGATTCATTGGGTAGAAATATCTTTTGATTCTTTAAGGAATGCCCATGCGAATTTTCAATAATTCGTCTCATCATTATAGAACCCGGATGTCCAAGGCGATCATGCCAAATCATAAATACTTTAGGGTCAATGCACTTCTGGTGCATTACCACATATGATTCAATTGTTCTCATTTTTGTATAATACAATCCAGAATATAGAGCAGGCAGTTTTTCTAATACGAGCTTCTGGCCCGATATTGTTTTAGTAATAAAAAGATGCTCTTTACTGCCTTCATTGGTCGTTTCAATATGTTAATCATTACGATGTATATCTTTGAAACTCAATAAATTTCTTCTGGATTGTGAAGAGAATAGAGCATCATCAATACAAAATTTGGTGCCATTAGGCAACACAATATAAACTCTTCCGGAACCCTCAATTAAATCTGATGAACCTGATATAGTATGGACATAGACTTTACTTAGTGTTAGATTTTGAAAATATTTTTTTTTTTTTAGAATTGTGTGAGTTGTAGCACTGTCAGCCATACATATATCTTTATCATTCAACTCAGAGATAAAAAGTCTCATCAATATGATCCATGATTCTACAAAATAAACAAAACTTTTATTTTTGATAGAAAGAAAATACATTAATTGAGTGGAACACTTCCATCTCCAATTAAGTGTTCAATACTACCATCAAGATAATTAAAGAAATCAGATACATCAAGATGAGTAACGTCTACATCTACTGAATCTAATAAATCATCTGATGGTTCTACTAAATTTGTTTCATGCACTTTATTCTTTCCTTTAATAGAAGCTTGATATAAATCAGCTAAGTGCCTGGCCGTACGACAGGTACGTGACCAATGTCCAGTCATTCCACATCTATGGCACACCTCTTCACTTTTCTTTGAAGAATTATTCTGAGGATTTTTACCCCTTTCTGAATTGTACCACTTCTGGTGATATGGTATATTATAATCCCTTTTAATGTTGTCATTCTTGGAACCAACATTTCTATAATTTCTCCTACCACGTCCACGCCTTCGATTTCTTCTAAAGGATGCACCATTCACTTCTGGGAATGATGCAAACCTATTACCATTCACTTCAGGGAATGATATTGAGCCAGTAGGGCGTGACTGGTGACTTTCTAATAAGAGCTCATTATTCTGCTCAGCTACTAGAAGACATGATATAAGTTCAAAATATTTCTTGAACTTTCTCTCTCGATACTGCTGCTGTAGGAGCACATTCGAGACATGAAATGTAGTAAAAGTCTTCTCTAGCATATCATCATCGGTGATTTTCTCACCGCATAATTTTAATACTGAGCTTATTTTAAAAAGTGCGGAATTATACTTACTAACACTTTTAAAATCTTGCAACCTCAGGTGCATCCATTGAGAACGAGCTCTTGGGAGGATGACAGTCTTCTGGTGTTCATACCTCTCCCTAAAATTATTCCACAAAATATAGGGATCTTTTACTGTGAGATATTCAGTTTTCAATTCTTCATGAAGATGGTGGCGAAGGAAAATCATTGCTTTAGCACGTTTCTGCAGGAATGCTTGATTTCCTTTTTTAATAGTTTCTCACAGGTTCATTGCATCAAGATGTATTTCAGCATCAAGTATCCAGGATAAATAATTTTTCCCAGATATATTAAGAGCAATAAATTCCAATTTTGTAAGATTTACCATTTTCTACACATATAAATAATGAAATAAATATGTGTATCTCATATTTATAAATTCACACATATAATCATCAATAAAATATATTAAAAATTTCAAATAATATATTGAAAAACTTAAAGAGGAATAAGGCCACTAGCTTCAGAATTGGTAGAACCGTCGTGCTGATAACGTGTTATGAAACTTAAAAAAAGGAACTACTATTGCAAAAGATAAATAAGAAATTCTTTCTGAAACTCTTAAGAACTGAAACTTTCTTTCTCTTTCTATATTTTTTTATGAATTTCATTACAACTGAAATCCCTATTTATAGGCTTTGAAGTTACTATGCAAGTTACTATGTAAATCACTATATAGAATTTAAAATAATAGTGATGAGTTCATTCACATAATTTTAATAATGAGAAAGGAGCGACTGCCGACGTTCGTTCATTACAAAAAATTAGTTTATAATTAAGCTTTTCAAAAGAGTGGGCTTAGGCAAATATAATGCATCATGAATAGTAAATGAGGATGTTTTTATAACTGAAAGCTGGCAATAAGAAATAAAAGCAGCCAAGGCCCATTGTCTATTCTAAAACATTTTTTAATCCTTTTCAATCACCCACTTGTATGCCAAAGTTAATTATGAAAAGAACCAACAAAACAAAACAAAAAAATGCTATATTTTATTAAAAAAATACCGACATAACAATAATATCATACTATATATTATAAGATATTTGATGGGGTTACAAGTTATAAATTAAGCACGAGAGTTTATAACAGATGATCATATATATATATAATAGTATTCGATCCAAGATTGAGATT
>CM072555.1:0-7500 GCA_036898215.1 Platycarya strobilacea | reverse complement strand
GGGTTTAGGGTTTAGGGTTTAGGGTTTAGGGTTTAGGGTTTAGGGTTTAGGGTTTAGGGTTTAGGGTTTAGGGTTTAGGGTTTAGGGTTTAGGGTTTAGGGTTTAGGGTTTAGGGTTTAGGGTTTAGGGTTTAGGGTTTAGGGTTTAGGGTTTAGGGTTTAGGGTTTAGGGTTTAGGGTTTAGGGTTTAGGGTTTAGGGTTTAGGGTTTAGGGTTTAGGGTTTAGGGTTTAGGGTTTAGGGTTTAGGGTTTAGGGTTTAGGGTTTAGGGTTTAGGGTTTAGGGTTTAGGGTTTAGGGTTTAGGGTTTAGGGTTTAGGGTTTAGGGTTTAGGGTTTAGGGTTTAGGGTTTAGGGTTTAGGGTTTAGGGTTTAGGGTTTAGGGTTTAGGGTTTAGGGTTTAGGGTTTAGGGTTTAGGGTTTAGGGTTTAGGGTTTAGGGTTTAGGGTTTAGGGTTTAGGGTTTAGGGTTTAGGGTTTAGGGTTTAGGGTTTAGGGTTTAGGGTTTAGGGTTTAGGGTTTAGGGTTTAGGGTTTAGGGTTTAGGGTTTAGGGTTTAGGGTTTAGGGTTTAGGGTTTAGGGTTTAGGGTTTAGGGTTTAGGGTTTAGGGTTTAGGGTTTAGGGTTTAGGGTTTAGGGTTTAGGGTTTAGGGTTTAGGGTTTAGGGTTTAGGGTTTAGGGTTTAGGGTTTAGGGTTTAGGGTTTAGGGTTTAGGGTTTAGGGTTTAGGGTTTAGGGTTTAGGGTTTAGGGTTTAGGGTTTAGGGTTTAGGGTTTAGGGTTTAGGGTTTAGGGTTTAGGGTTTAGGGTTTAGGGTTTAGGGTTTAGGGTTTAGGGTTTAGGGTTTAGGGTTTAGGGTTTAGGGTTTAGGGTTTAGGGTTTAGGGTTTAGGGTTTAGGGTTTAGGGTTTAGGGTTTAGGGTTTAGGGTTTAGGGTTTAGGGTTTAGGGTTTAGGGTTTAGGGTTTAGGGTTTAGGGTTTAGGGTTTAGGGTTTAGGGTTTAGGGTTTAGGGTTTAGGGTTTAGGGTTTAGGGTTTAGGGTTTAGGGTTTAGGGTTTAGGGTTTAGGGTTTAGGGTTTAGGGTTTAGGGTTTAGGGTTTAGGGTTTAGGGTTTAGGGTTTAGGGTTTAGGGTTTAGGGTTTAGGGTTTAGGGTTTAGGGTTTAGGGTTTAGGGTTTAGGGTTTAGGGTTTAGGGTTTAGGGTTTAGGGTTTAGGGTTTAGGGTTTAGGGTTTAGGGTTTAGGGTTTAGGGTTTAGGGTTTAGGGTTTAGGGTTTAGGGTTTAGGGTTTAGGGTTTAGGGTTTAGGGTTTAGGGTTTAGGGTTTAGGGTTTAGGGTTTAGGGTTTAGGGTTTAGGGTTTAGGGTTTAGGGTTTAGGGTTTAGGGTTTAGGGTTTAGGGTTTAGGGTTTAGGGTTTAGGGTTTAGGGTTTAGGGTTTAGGGTTTAGGGTTTAGGGTTTAGGGTTTAGGGTTTAGGGTTTAGGGTTTAGGGTTTAGGGTTTAGGGTTTAGGGTTTAGGGTTTAGGGTTTAGGGTTTAGGGTTTAGGGTTTAGGGTTTAGGGTTTAGGGTTTAGGGTTTAGGGTTTAGGGTTTAGGGTTTAGGGTTTAGGGTTTAGGGTTTAGGGTTTAGGGTTTAGGGTTTAGGGTTTAGGGTTTAGGGTTTAGGGTTTAGGGTTTAGGGTTTAGGGTTTAGGGTTTAGGGTTTAGGGTTTAGGGTTTAGGGTTTAGGGTTTAGGGTTTAGGGTTTAGGGTTTAGGGTTTAGGGTTTAGGGTTTAGGGTTTAGGGTTTAGGGTTTAGGGTTTAGGGTTTAGGGTTTAGGGTTTAGGGTTTAGGGTTTAGGGTTTAGGGTTTAGGGTTTAGGGTTTAGGGTTTAGGGTTTAGGGTTTAGGGTTTAGGGTTTAGGGTTTAGGGTTTAGGGTTTAGGGTTTAGGGTTTAGGGTTTAGGGTTTAGGGTTTAGGGTTTAGGGTTTAGGGTTTAGGGTTTAGGGTTTAGGGTTTAGGGTTTAGGGTTTAGGGTTTAGGGTTTAGGGTTTAGGGTTTAGGGTTTAGGGTTTAGGGTTTAGGGTTTAGGGTTTAGGGTTTAGGGTTTAGGGTTTAGGGTTTAGGGTTTAGGGTTTAGGGTTTAGGGTTTAGGGTTTAGGGTTTAGGGTTTAGGGTTTAGGGTTTAGGGTTTAGGGTTTAGGGTTTAGGGTTTAGGGTTTAGGGTTTAGGGTTTAGGGTTTAGGGTTTAGGGTTTAGGGTTTAGGGTTTAGGGTTTAGGGTTTAGGGTTTAGGGTTTAGGGTTTAGGGTTTAGGGTTTAGGGTTTAGGGTTTAGGGTTTAGGGTTTAGGGTTTAGGGTTTAGGGTTTAGGGTTTAGGGTTTAGGGTTTAGGGTTTAGGGTTTAGGGTTTAGGGTTTAGGGTTTAGGGTTTAGGGTTTAGGGTTTAGGGTTTAGGGTTTAGGGTTTAGGGTTTAGGGTTTAGGGTTTAGGGTTTAGGGTTTAGGGTTTAGGGTTTAGGGTTTAGGGTTTAGGGTTTAGGGTTTAGGGTTTAGGGTTTAGGGTTTAGGGTTTAGGGTTTAGGGTTTAGGGTTTAGGGTTTAGGGTTTAGGGTTTAGGGTTTAGGGTTTAGGGTTTAGGGTTTAGGGTTTAGGGTTTAGGGTTTAGGGTTTAGGGTTTAGGGTTTAGGGTTTAGGGTTTAGGGTTTAGGGTTTAGGGTTTAGGGTTTAGGGTTTAGGGTTTAGGGTTTAGGGTTTAGGGTTTAGGGTTTAGGGTTTAGGGTTTAGGGTTTAGGGTTTAGGGTTTAGGGTTTAGGGTTTAGGGTTTAGGGTTTAGGGTTTAGGGTTTAGGGTTTAGGGTTTAGGGTTTAGGGTTTAGGGTTTAGGGTTTAGGGTTTAGGGTTTAGGGTTTAGGGTTTAGGGTTTAGGGTTTAGGGTTTAGGGTTTAGGGTTTAGGGTTTAGGGTTTAGGGTTTAGGGTTTAGGGTTTAGGGTTTAGGGTTTAGGGTTTAGGGTTTAGGGTTTAGGGTTTAGGGTTTAGGGTTTAGGGTTTAGGGTTTAGGGTTTAGGGTTTAGGGTTTAGGGTTTAGGGTTTAGGGTTTAGGGTTTAGGGTTTAGGGTTTAGGGTTTAGGGTTTAGGGTTTAGGGTTTAGGGTTTAGGGTTTAGGGTTTAGGGTTTAGGGTTTAGGGTTTAGGGTTTAGGGTTTAGGGTTTAGGGTTTAGGGTTTAGGGTTTAGGGTTTAGGGTTTAGGGTTTAGGGTTTAGGGTTTAGGGTTTAGGGTTTAGGGTTTAGGGTTTAGGGTTTAGGGTTTAGGGTTTAGGGTTTAGGGTTTAGGGTTTAGGGTTTAGGGTTTAGGGTTTAGGGTTTAGGGTTTAGGGTTTAGGGTTTAGGGTTTAGGGTTTAGGGTTTAGGGTTTAGGGTTTAGGGTTTAGGGTTTAGGGTTTAGGGTTTAGGGTTTAGGGTTTAGGGTTTAGGGTTTAGGGTTTAGGGTTTAGGGTTTAGGGTTTAGGGTTTAGGGTTTAGGGTTTAGGGTTTAGGGTTTAGGGTTTAGGGTTTAGGGTTTAGGGTTTAGGGTTTAGGGTTTAGGGTTTAGGGTTTAGGGTTTAGGGTTTAGGGTTTAGGGTTTAGGGTTTAGGGTTTAGGGTTTAGGGTTTAGGGTTTAGGGTTTAGGGTTTAGGGTTTAGGGTTTAGGGTTTAGGGTTTAGGGTTTAGGGTTTAGGGTTTAGGGTTTAGGGTTTAGGGTTTAGGGTTTAGGGTTTAGGGTTTAGGGTTTAGGGTTTAGGGTTTAGGGTTTAGGGTTTAGGGTTTAGGGTTTAGGGTTTAGGGTTTAGGGTTTAGGGTTTAGGGTTTAGGGTTTAGGGTTTAGGGTTTAGGGTTTAGGGTTTAGGGTTTAGGGTTTAGGGTTTAGGGTTTAGGGTTTAGGGTTTAGGGTTTAGGGTTTAGGGTTTAGGGTTTAGGGTTTAGGGTTTAGGGTTTAGGGTTTAGGGTTTAGGGTTTAGGGTTTAGGGTTTAGGGTTTAGGGTTTAGGGTTTAGGGTTTAGGGTTTAGGGTTTAGGGTTTAGGGTTTAGGGTTTAGGGTTTAGGGTTTAGGGTTTAGGGTTTAGGGTTTAGGGTTTAGGGTTTAGGGTTTAGGGTTTAGGGTTTAGGGTTTAGGGTTTAGGGTTTAGGGTTTAGGGTTTAGGGTTTAGGGTTTAGGGTTTAGGGTTTAGGGTTTAGGGTTTAGGGTTTAGGGTTTAGGGTTTAGGGTTTAGGGTTTAGGGTTTAGGGTTTAGGGTTTAGGGTTTAGGGTTTAGGGTTTAGGGTTTAGGGTTTAGGGTTTAGGGTTTAGGGTTTAGGGTTTAGGGTTTAGGGTTTAGGGTTTAGGGTTTAGGGTTTAGGGTTTAGGGTTTAGGGTTTAGGGTTTAGGGTTTAGGGTTTAGGGTTTAGGGTTTAGGGTTTAGGGTTTAGGGTTTAGGGTTTAGGGTTTAGGGTTTAGGGTTTAGGGTTTAGGGTTTAGGGTTTAGGGTTTAGGGTTTAGGGTTTAGGGTTTAGGGTTTAGGGTTTAGGGTTTAGGGTTTAGGGTTTAGGGTTTAGGGTTTAGGGTTTAGGGTTTAGGGTTTAGGGTTTAGGGTTTAGGGTTTAGGGTTTAGGGTTTAGGGTTTAGGGTTTAGGGTTTAGGGTTTAGGGTTTAGGGTTTAGGGTTTAGGGTTTAGGGTTTAGGGTTTAGGGTTTAGGGTTTAGGGTTTAGGGTTTAGGGTTTAGGGTTTAGGGTTTAGGGTTTAGGGTTTAGGGTTTAGGGTTTAGGGTTTAGGGTTTAGGGTTTAGGGTTTAGGGTTTAGGGTTTAGGGTTTAGGGTTTAGGGTTTAGGGTTTAGGGTTTAGGGTTTAGGGTTTAGGGTTTAGGGTTTAGGGTTTAGGGTTTAGGGTTTAGGGTTTAGGGTTTAGGGTTTAGGGTTTAGGGTTTAGGGTTTAGGGTTTAGGGTTTAGGGTTTAGGGTTTAGGGTTTAGGGTTTAGGGTTTAGGGTTTAGGGTTTAGGGTTTAGGGTTTAGGGTTTAGGGTTTAGGGTTTAGGGTTTAGGGTTTAGGGTTTAGGGTTTAGGGTTTAGGGTTTAGGGTTTAGGGTTTAGGGTTTAGGGTTTAGGGTTTAGGGTTTAGGGTTTAGGGTTTAGGGTTTAGGGTTTAGGGTTTAGGGTTTAGGGTTTAGGGTTTAGGGTTTAGGGTTTAGGGTTTAGGGTTTAGGGTTTAGGGTTTAGGGTTTAGGGTTTAGGGTTTAGGGTTTAGGGTTTAGGGTTTAGGGTTTAGGGTTTAGGGTTTAGGGTTTAGGGTTTAGGGTTTAGGGTTTAGGGTTTAGGGTTTAGGGTTTAGGGTTTAGGGTTTAGGGTTTAGGGTTTAGGGTTTAGGGTTTAGGGTTTAGGGTTTAGGGTTTAGGGTTTAGGGTTTAGGGTTTAGGGTTTAGGGTTTAGGGTTTAGGGTTTAGGGTTTAGGGTTTAGGGTTTAGGGTTTAGGGTTTAGGGTTTAGGGTTTAGGGTTTAGGGTTTAGGGTTTAGGGTTTAGGGTTTAGGGTTTAGGGTTTAGGGTTTAGGGTTTAGGGTTTAGGGTTTAGGGTTTAGGGTTTAGGGTTTAGGGTTTAGGGTTTAGGGTTTAGGGTTTAGGGTTTAGGGTTTAGGGTTTAGGGTTTAGGGTTTAGGGTTTAGGGTTTAGGGTTTAGGGTTTAGGGTTTAGGGTTTAGGGTTTAGGGTTTAGGGTTTAGGGTTTAGGGTTTAGGGTTTAGGGTTTAGGGTTTAGGGTTTAGGGTTTAGGGTTTAGGGTTTAGGGTTTAGGGTTTAGGGTTTAGGGTTTAGGGTTTAGGGTTTAGGGTTTAGGGTTTAGGGTTTAGGGTTTAGGGTTTAGGGTTTAGGGTTTAGGGTTTAGGGTTTAGGGTTTAGGGTTTAGGGTTTAGGGTTTAGGGTTTAGGGTTTAGGGTTTAGGGTTTAGGGTTTAGGGTTTAGGGTTTAGGGTTTAGGGTTTAGGGTTTAGGGTTTAGGGTTTAGGGTTTAGGGTTTAGGGTTTAGGGTTTAGGGTTTAGGGTTTAGGGTTTAGGGTTTAGGGTTTAGGGTTTAGGGTTTAGGGTTTAGGGTTTAGGGTTTAGGGTTTAGGGTTTAGGGTTTAGGGTTTAGGGTTTAGGGTTTAGGGTTTAGGGTTTAGGGTTTAGGGTTTAGGGTTTAGGGTTTAGGGTTTAGGGTTTAGGGTTTAGGGTTTAGGGTTTAGGGTTTAGGGTTTAGGGTTTAGGGTTTAGGGTTTAGGGTTTAGGGTTTAGGGTTTAGGGTTTAGGGTTTAGGGTTTAGGGTTTAGGGTTTAGGGTTTAGGGTTTAGGGTTTAGGGTTTAGGGTTTAGGGTTTAGGGTTTAGGGTTTAGGGTTTAGGGTTTAGGGTTTAGGGTTTAGGGTTTAGGGTTTAGGGTTTAGGGTTTAGGGTTTAGGGTTTAGGGTTTAGGGTTTAGGGTTTAGGGTTTAGGGTTTAGGGTTTAGGGTTTAGGGTTTAGGGTTTAGGGTTTAGGGTTTAGGGTTTAGGGTTTAGGGTTTAGGGTTTAGGGTTTAGGGTTTAGGGTTTAGGGTTTAGGGTTTAGGGTTTAGGGTTTAGGGTTTAGGGTTTAGGGTTTAGGGTTTAGGGTTTAGGGTTTAGGGTTTAGGGTTTAGGGTTTAGGGTTTAGGGTTTAGGGTTTAGGGTTTAGGGTTTAGGGTTTAGGGTTTAGGGTTTAGGGTTTAGGGTTTAGGGTTTAGGGTTTAGGGTTTAGGGTTTAGGGTTTAGGGTTTAGGGTTTAGGGTTTAGGGTTTAGGGTTTAGGGTTTAGGGTTTAGGGTTTAGGGTTTAGGGTTTAGGGTTTAGGGTTTAGGGTTTAGGGTTTAGGGTTTAGGGTTTAGGGTTTAGGGTTTAGGGTTTAGGGTTTAGGGTTTAGGGTTTAGGGTTTAGGGTTTAGGGTTTAGGGTTTAGGGTTTAGGGTTTAGGGTTTAGGGTTTAGGGTTTAGGGTTTAGGGTTTAGGGTTTAGGGTTTAGGGTTTAGGGTTTAGGGTTTAGGGTTTAGGGTTTAGGGTTTAGGGTTTAGGGTTTAGGGTTTAGGGTTTAGGGTTTAGGGTTTAGGGTTTAGGGTTTAGGGTTTAGGGTTTAGGGTTTAGGGTTTAGGGTTTAGGGTTTAGGGTTTAGGGTTTAGGGTTTAGGGTTTAGGGTTTAGGGTTTAGGGTTTAGGGTTTAGGGTTTAGGGTTTAGGGTTTAGGGTTTAGGGTTTAGGGTTTAGGGTTTAGGGTTTAGGGTTTAGGGTTTAGGGTTTAGGGTTTAGGGTTTAGGGTTTAGGGTTTAGGGTTTAGGGTTTAGGGTTTAGGGTTTAGGGTTTAGGGTTTAGGGTTTAGGGTTTAGGGTTTAGGGTTTAGGGTTTAGGGTTTAGGGTTTAGGGTTTAGGGTTTAGGGTTTAGGGTTTAGGGTTTAGGGTTTAGGGTTTAGGGTTTAGGGTTTAGGGTTTAGGGTTTAGGGTTTAGGGTTTAGGGTTTAGGGTTTAGGGTTTAGGGTTTAGGGTTTAGGGTTTAGGG